>CM019150.1:174330115-174466966 GCA_009733165.1 Naja naja
GTTCAGCACATCACCCCAGCCCATCAACTTGTCCCCAGCAGAGTTGTTAATGGGCAGGAAACTTAGGTCTTCCCTTGACCGACTTCATCCCACTTATGCACCCAATACACACCACTGGATTCCAATTCTTCCAAAGTTCGTTCTTTCAGTGTGATTCTGTCTGTGCTAGGAACCTTACAGGTGAACCTTGTGGGATTCCTGCTGAAATAACTCACATCACTGGCCCTCTTTCTTACAGGGTTCAAACAGAGGATGGCCTCTCTGCACATTGACCAACTTAGATCCCGGTTCACTCAGGAACACGCCTTCCCTGTTTTCTCTAGGTCCCTCACCTGTCTCTTCTAGGGGGAAGGGGAGGAACAGGAATATCAGCAAACAGAATCAACCCCTTGTAACAGCCATTGCGGCAGGAACCATCCCGAACCCTGTCACAATGCCAAGATCCATCATTAGAAGTAGAGTCATTACGGAACCATCCCAACCCTGTCACAATGCCTAGATCCATCCTTAGAAGTGGAGATTGTACATCACTACCAGATTTGGGTGTTGACATTGGAATGGAGATGGTTGGGAGGAGAGACCAGATTCTAACAGTCTAACAGTCTTCTTTCACAGGAAGTCCTAACAGGGAAATGTCAGCAGACACATTTCCTCTCACTGGGTGAGAACAATAAAGATTCTGAACCACGAAGGTCTCAACTTATGCGCAGAGTTTAAGGGAATACATTAGATAGGTTGGGGTTTGTATGGACTGAACCTAGTGGGGAGGGGTGTTATGTATGTAGGTTTAAATGTTATTGGTTTATTTGAATTGGTCTTGTAAAATGTCAAATGGTATTGGTTTAAATAGAAGTGGGAAGAAACCCTGCACTCCCCATTGGTTAGCAGCTACGCTGCTGGCTATAAGAAGCAGCCAGCCTTACCCCGGA
The DNA here is from genome assembly GCA_009733165.1 of Naja naja. Taxonomy (NCBI): domain Eukaryota; kingdom Metazoa; phylum Chordata; class Lepidosauria; order Squamata; family Elapidae; genus Naja; species Naja naja. The sequence goes on from CM019150.1 coordinate 174,331,045, forward strand.
CGGTCCATTCGGCTGTTGTCATTATAAAGTCTTTTGCTGGAATTCCTCGCGTCTGACTCTTCAGAACTAAACTTAACAATTTCAAATATCTTCTTTTAGGACTTGATTTGTAATTGCTAATCATTATTTCTTTGTTTTCAATCTTTCTATGTTTGCAATGAGTAAACAATTTGAGTTTCAGAAGTCTTGCTGCTGTCTGGTTGCTCACCAACAGCCCTGAGTTTTGTAGCACATCAGATGTCCAAGAAATGCAACATCAGATCTCCAAGAAATGCAACATCTATGTGATCCTAGTTGACCAGATGATGACACAGGTAAGTGTTTCTGTAAATTACATCTCACCATATTGTTTATGGGAGAGAAGACTCTTCATTGGATTCCTCTGATGAGACCTGCCTGTATGTCTGAATCTCTGGCAGAGCTCACATCTTTCTCAGAGCAGGCAAGCCTCACAACCATGTCAAGATATTTCCAAAAGCTGCAGAACTTCATCCAAAATAAAATTACGGTTCAATACTTCATATATACAGCAAGTAACCCTCTACAATGGCCTTTCTTAACTTGTGCTTTTATTGACCATTCTGGTTAAATATTGACTGTTCTGGTTAAATATTTTGAGAGTTACAGTATAACTCAACTTGCTAATGCCATGCTGGGAGAAGTTGTTGATCACTGCTGTGGAAATGAGTTGTCACATAGAAATTTGCTATCAATTCATGTATTTTTTCAGCATCCCAGTTACTTATGTTTTACTTGTTAGTCTCTTCACTTTATTTCTGAATATATTTTCAGAGTGATAAGCTGAATAGGATGGTAAAATTATTCAGTTAAAGTAATAGGACTTTTAGCTGGTTGAATAATTTTTCTTGTCCAGGTGGAGATCTGCAACAAGGGAGATTCTAATGGGATATTTTTAACTAGATGCAGCCTCTTCAAATATCTATAATTGAATATTTTTAAAATACTATTGATATGTTTTAGTGTGTTGCCTGAATTGCCTGAATTGCTACTCTTTGCTCTCTGTTAGCTGTTTTTGTCCCTTTAATTTTATTATCCCTTTATTGATTTTTCCTCAAAGGCTTAGCCCATGATTACTGAGGCTGAGTTTTTAGGAAAGTTTTTCACAGTTGCCATCAAGAAACACACTTTGGAAAACTGAAGCTCATTACATTTGTGATTCTTGAAAGCTTGCAGTCAAGTTATACCACTTCAGTGTGAAGCTCCAAGGAACTGCATAGATAAAACACTGAGTGAGAAGAAACGCTGAAAGACTTATTTGAAAAGGTGGGTGAAGGGAGAGAGAAGAGAATGCAAGCAACACTGAAATAGCAGCCAATACATTTATCAAAGTAAAGAAGCAAAATCTCATGGTACATACAAAAGAAAAAAAAGAAACATTTTGATGCCCACCCAATCTTCAAAACACAGCCTGTGAAAACCCAGAGGAAAAAGTGCTTAAAGCTACCCTGGCCTCAGAGAATCCATGGCATTGAAAAACTGAGAATTTGATAAATAGTGTTCTCCCATTTTTTCAATCATTCCAGAATATAATTGATTTTATGTTTGACAAGATTCATAGAATCAGTTTATTATTAGAAAAGTCTCTGGCAGTCAGGGAGAAACTTGCTTGAAAGTGTTGGATCATAATTATAAATTGCAGTGTGTTTAGAAATAGGCACAATTTCTTTCCTTTATCTCTTAATGATAATAGAAGAAATTATGGATCCTTTATTTGCTTAGTTTAAATGCCAAGCTATAGAAGAATTAATGGAAGATACATATTTTTGTAAAAAAATGATCCTACATTAGAGTTAGATTTCTATTTTACATTAAAGAATTACAAATCTTAGTGATATATTTTGTTTTGAATACAAGCAAGTTTTCCATTATGGAATTGGAATAATAATATTCTTTAGTGACCAAGTATGATTGGACACACAAGGAATTTGTGTCAGTTGTGTAAATTCTCAGTATATATACAAACAACAAAGTTATAAGTCACACACCATAAATCATAACATACAATAAACAAGTAATAAATCATAAGATACCAATAGAAGAAAGTAGTAGGAAAGATGAGAAGATGAGAAGAATACTCACAATACAGCCCTACATGGGTAAATATCTTTAGGCATAGGACAGTGATGTGAAAATTATGATGTTTAAGTGATGGCATTTGGGGGAAGGGTGGAACTATCTTTGTGTCTAGTTGTTTTGGTATGCAATGCTCTGTAGCAGCCAAAAGTGTTTTATATTTTAGAAGGCCATTCTTTCTGAAATGTGGACTTCATCTGGCAAAATACCTGATTTAGCAATAAAACATGACAAAGCTAAAAGGGATCCCTCCTAGAATTGTCCAAAGGGTACTTCCAATCACTTACCATTGTCATTCCCCAAACCTTCAAAGCCAGTCTCACAATGGGCCATGATTAGCACTATGACAGCCATTATTAGAACATGGGATAAGCTATAAGTATTCCTTCCAGCTCGCCAATAAGGGATTGTCATAATCTAAGTGACTCTCATCATTGCCCAATGCTTCATTTTGCCAAAAATAAACAATAGAAATTCAGCTCACTAATTGTAAAGACATCTTGTTTGTTGATCTATAATGTTATGGTGGCTTAGTAGATGTCAGGAGGAGGAAGAACTAAGAATTCCATGTTAGAGAAGAGAAGTTTTTATGTTTTGAACTACAGCTTAGCTTCTTATCATTTCCCATGTTATAAAAATAAAAACAAGGACTACCAAATCCTCCTAGAAGTATCTTATCATCCCATCAACTTAGACAGTTTTATTCTGATTAAAATGCTCTCCCTTTTCTAAATTTATTTTAATCTTGCTTGGCAGAATATAATAGGAAGGTGTAAAAAATTTTTTTGCATTTTTTATTGTAAAATGTAAAATAAAACGTAAAAATTCAATTTCACTCAAACTGTGTTATCTGGGTACAATTATCTTTAGGAAATCATAATCAAAATGTTTACAGTAGTATTCATTATAATAATATTAATTCTATAATAATGATAATATTTTACTTGTCTACTTTAACAAATCTCCTTTGTAACATTAGTCCTTTTTATATCCCCATATTTCTAATTTCTGTTTTTATTATCTAACCATTAGTAAAATAAGTCCCATATCAAGAAATATTCAGTTTCTTCTTTTCTTTAATTGTAAGTGTTAATCTGTCCATTTCTGCATTCTAATATATATTTTTGTTACACTCTCATCTGTTGGGATCTCTTTGCTTTTCCATTGTTGTGCAAATACAATTCTGGCTGCAGTTAATACATGTAAAATCAAACATATATTCCTTTTATCATACTTTTCTGGCAGGATGCTCAATAAAAATATTTCTGGTTTCAAATCAATATGCTGCTTTATCATTTTTTCCAACCAAGTATCTATTTTCATCCAATATTTTTAGGAAGGTCTCATTTCTTTTGCTGGTCTGGGTGAAGAATAAGAAGCTCCTGTTCCCACAAAAAAGATCTGACACAAGAAGAGTCATGAATGCATAAGTATGAAAACAAATGGTTAGATGAAATGAATCTATACAGAGAGTTATTATCATGGACAAAGATAAATTAATTAAGTTTGCTTGTAGGCTGAAAGCCAGTCTGTCTTCTGTTATTATGATGCAAATTTATGTTATTTCATAAATAAGTATACTTTGCATGTTTTCCCTTAAAATCTAAGAATCTTTTGAAAAGGTATGTAATGATGGGGAAATACATGCACACACACACACACACACACTAATAACAACAACAGTGAGTGTGTCCTACTGTTCAGTACTTGCATGAATTGTGGAGATGAGGAGTAGAGGCATGTGTTATGAAGTACTATTAGATGCATACCTAGTATCACAATGCAATAAAATTATGATTAAAGGATGGCTAATTATACTACATAAGAATGTGGCCCAATACAAAATCAATAGACTTGACTGAATTTACAATGGTTGGAAATAGCTGTAAGGAAAATGAAGCTTTGAAATTTTTTATCAAAACTGAAAAGCAAAAGCAAAAGCCAGATCGATTATGATATCAATCATAATTTTATTGCATTGTGTTATGTATGCAGGTTTGAATGTCATTGGTTTAGTTTGAACTGTTCTTGTAAAATGTCAGAAATGATTGGTTTAAAAGTGCGGAAAATCCTGCACTCTGATTGGCTGGCAACGCGCTGCTGGCTATAAGTAGCAGCCACAGCGCAGCCAAATCGGGTCTGTTATGAGCTGTAGTCACTAATAAACTCTTCACTGAAGTTCTCCGCCTGACTCTTCATGCAAACATAACACTGGCGAAGGTGGGATCCTTCCTGAAGAGAAGACGACGCGAAAACAAGCTGAGAGAGATGGCTGTGCTGAACACCCCCCAGCCCCGTTCGATCCAATGGCAGAAGACTGGGACTTGTATGCGGATCGTTTCCAAATGTATTTGGAGGGAAACGATCTTGCAGACATTTCCGAGAAGCAGAAGAGGGCGGCTTTTTACACACTGCGGTCCGGCAGTTTTCAAGATGGCGAAGGCATTGGCGGAGCTGCAGATGTGAAGGTAATGGAATGGCCTGACTTAGAAAAGCTGTTAAGAGCCCATTCCGCCACAAGTATCATGCCTCATTAAGAGACACGAGTTTTACCATCGATCAAAGGGAAAGCTAAAACATAAATGACTTCGTGGCAAGTTTAAGGGACATTGGAGGTGCATGTGAATTTAACAACTTAGAAGAGGCCATGATCGATTTGTTCTAGGCCTTAAAGACAAGGTATTACAGAGCAAGTTATTAATGAGACCTAAGATCACGCTGAAGGAAGATAGAAGAGGCCTCTTCAGCAGAAGCCACCAAGTCCTCAGCAGCAGCCATGAAGAAAATTAACAAGGTCAAGCCATCCTGATGTGGAAAAGTCCACAACAACTCATTTGAGCAAATAGATTCTGAGTCAGACTGTAGTGAGGTGGAGGAAGGAATTTATAGACTCAGAATGGAGAGGAAAAAGAAAGACCTGGGAGAAAGAGGCAAGATTTTTACTGCAGAGGTTGTGGGGAAGCCACCCCGACTGAATGCAAGTTTCTTGATACCATCTGCCTCGAAAAAGAGGTCACCTAGCAAGAGTCTGCAAATCATCCAGAACTCCACCCCACAGAAGAAAGTTTCCTGACAAAGAATTCAAGCCTAACAACTTCAGTGAGAAAATGGGGAAACACAGAAGCAAATGGGAAGAATGAAACTCATCAAACAGTCACCATTGGTCATTCTTCACCTTAAGAAGCAGAAAAGTACATGTGAAGGTACTAATTGAAGGAAGGCCTTGCCAAATGGAAGTGGACTCAGGCTCCTATTTATCTATGGTGTCATGGGACACTATTCACAGACTACTCCCAAACATTCAGAAGAAACATTTCCAGAAGCAAGCACTGACTCTTAAAGACTACCAAAGGAACAAGATTCCAGTAGTTGGAACAAGAGAATTCAACGTGAAGTTCAAAGGCCACACCAAACGTTTGCCCCTGACCATCGTGGACAAGGATCACCCAAGCTTGCTGGGACTTGAGTGGTTCAATCCATTAGGCATCGAGGTGACTGGCATCAATCACATGAGCAACACTGAATGGGAGGAGGCCTTGAAGTCTGAGTTTCCAGAGGTCTTCAGCGACGGATTGGGCAAGTATATGGGGACCCCTATCACTTTCAACCTAGATCCCAAGGTGCCCCAATTTGCTTAAAGCCCAGAAGGGTCCCATTTGCCTTAAAGGAAAAATTGATGCACAATTAGATAAACTAATAGCTCAAGGAGTTTTAGAGCCCACTGACCACTCCAGATGGGAGACACCCATAGTCACACCAGTCAAGACTGATGGGTCAGTAAGAATCTGTGGAGACTATAAGGGACATTGAACCATGCGCTTCAACAGAGCGCATATCCAGTTCCAGTGGTGCATCATTTATTACATTCACTTGGCAGGGGTACAGTCTTTGCCAAATTGGATCTGGCCCAGGCATATCAACAACTAACAGTTGATGATGCCACTGCAGAGGCCCAAACCATTGTGACTCATAGAGGTGCCTTCAAATGTAAAAGGTTACAGTTTGGAGTAAGCGTGGCACCAGGCATCTTCCAAAGCCTTATGGAAAGGATGCTCCAAGGACTGCCAGGGTAGTGCCTTACTTTGATGATGTGTTAATCTCTGCTGAAAATGACACTCAATTACAAGAGAGACTCAGAGAAGTCCTTACCAGATTCAAGAAAGCGGGTTAAAAGTCAAGGAAGAAAATGCACTCTTAGAACTGACAAGGTTGAGTTCTTGGGCTACATGATTGACAAGCATGGCATCCACCCTACAGATGCCAAGGTTCAAGCAATCAAAGAAGCCCCTAGACCAAAATGCAAAACAGATTTGCAAGCCTTCCTTGGACTTATTAACTTTTATCACATGTTCCTACCTCAGAAGGCAACCATTGCAGAACCATTACACAGATTACTTGACAAAAATCTGCTTGGGTCTGGGGCAGGAAGGAACAATCAGCATTTAACAATATTAAAAGACTAATCACGTCTGATGCTGTACTGATACAGTTCTCTGAGAATTTGCCTGTTGTACTGACTTGTGATGCATCCCCTTTGGCTTCCCAGTGGGAAGCCCCTATTGCATTTTACTCTTGCACTTTGACCAAAGCAGAGAGGAATTACAGCCAATTGGACCATTGGCAATTGTTGCAGCTGTCAAGAAATTCCATGAGTATCTATATGGGAGAACATTTACCATTGTCACAGATCACAAACCTTTGTTAGGCATTGTCTACACCCACTATCCTGTCACCAAGAGTGCTGAGGTGGACTGAATTTCTTGCTGCTTATTCATACAAGCTCATCCACAAGCCTGGCAAAGACATTAGCCAGGCTGATGCTTTGAGTCGCTGCCCACTTCCGTATCACACTGAGGACTTTGAACCTGAGGCATACACCTTTTTCCTAGAAACTGTTGCCAAGCTTCCAGTACAGGCTGCTGAAATTGCCAGAGAGACTGCCAAAGACACTGTATTGGCTCCTGTTATAGGCTGGATTAAGAAAGGTTGGCCTTTTCAAGAGCTACCTCACCTTGCCCAACCTTTTAAATCCAGGAAACTGAATTATCTGTATTAAGAGGATGTATTTTGTGGGGTAACAGGGTGGTTATTCCTGAAAAACTGCAAAAAGAGGTTTTGGAAATGTTACATGAGGGTCATCCAGGTATTGTAAGGATGAAGGGATTGGCCAGGAGTTATGTATGGTGGCCAGGTATTGACAAAATGGTTGAAAACTGGGTTGCATCTTGTCCCAACTGTCAGGTAGTCAGGCCTGCCCCACCTCTCGCCCCCAAACAGGAATGGGAATGTCCTAGGGGCCCATGGTCTAGGATTCACATTGATTTCGCTGGCCCTACCAGAGGGCACACTTTCCTTATTATAGTAGATGCATATTCCAAATGGCTAAAGGTCATCCCTATGGCATCCACCACAACTGATGCTGTCATCAAGCAGCTTAAAAAGCTTTTTGTAACCCACGGGTTACCTGATGTTCTTGTCTCTGACAATGGCCCTCAATTTACATCCAACCTTTTTGAATCCTATCTAGCACAACAGGGTATCAGACATGCCCTGACTGCCCTGGGCACCCTTCGGCTAACGGCCGGGTTGAACGCATGGTACATTTTACCAAAGAAAAGCTTCAGCAATTGGGCCCTGGGGACATCACTGAGAAAGTTGAAAAACTTCTTAGTGTTCAGCACATCACTCCTAACCCATCAACTAACTTATCCCCAGCAGAGTTGTTGATGGGTAGGAAACTTAGGGCTCCCCTTGACCGCCTTCATCCCACTTACGCACCCAACGCACCAAAATTTGCACGTTTTGTTGGGTGATTCTTTTTATGCTAAGAACCTTATGGCTGAACCTTCATGGATTCCTGCTGAAATAACTCAAACCACAGGCCCTCGTTCTTACAGGGTGCAAACAGAGGATGGAGTCCTCTGGAGCAGGCACATTGATCAGCTGAGATCCAGATTACCTCAGGAACATCGCAATTGTTCCTCTCTAGTTCCTATACCTAATGCCTTTTCTAGGAGGGAGGGGGAGGAGCATGAGGATAATCAGCAAGCAAGAATCAACCCCATGTGTAACGAGCCATTACAACAGGAACCATCCCAAAACCTGTCACAATGCCAAAATCCATCCTTACAAGTGGAAGATTGCACATCACTACCTGACTTGGGTGCTGACATTGGGTTGGAGATGGGTTGGGAGGAGAGACCAGATTGTAACAATCAATCAGGGTCTTCTTTCACTGGAACCCGAGTACGGAAATGTCAACAGACACATTTCCTCTCTCACTGGGTGAGAACATTAAAACCTCTGAACCACGAAGGTCTCAACGTGACACGTAAGAGCCCCACCTATTTAAAAGAATACATTAGATAGGTTGGGGTTTGAGTATGGACTGAACCTAGTGGGGAGGGGTGTTATGTATGCAGGTTTGAATGTCATTGGTTTAGTTTGAACTGTTCTTGTAAAATGTCAGAAATGATTGGTTTAAAAAGTGCGGGAAAATCCTGCACTCTGATTGGCTGGCAACTGCGGCTGCTGGCTATAAGTAGCAGCTGCAGCCCAGCCAAATCGGGTCTGTTATGAGCTGTAGTTACTAATAAACTCTTCACTGAAGTACTCCGATCTGACTCTTCATGCAAACATAACACATTGTAATACTAGATATGCATCTAATAGTACTTTGTAACACATGCCTTAACTCCTCATCTCCAGAATTCATGCAAGTGCTGAACTGTAGGACTCACTCACCTCAGTTCTAGAGTATGACTTTTTACCCTTGACACCTGAGTTAATGTTCTGTGCTAAATGTTCTATCTCCATATCATGGGACTTTGGGATGATTGCATCACTTTTACATAAAAACAATTTCCTTGGCATTCATTCATTTTTACAGATAGTACTAATTGCAATATAATTGAAAAGAGCTAATAGGCTCTTATGTTAAACCTATGCCATGAAACAGGACCATCTATTTGTCAGTCCCTAATAATCCATCAGAAACTGATACCAAGGAACTAAGGCACACAATAGAGACATGAAAAGAACAATGCCAGGTAATTTGAAGCATGCATGCATACATACATATTTGCACAATCTAAGCCAGGGGTCAGCAACCCACAGTTCTGGAGCTGCATGTGGCTCTTTCATCTCTCTACCTCTCAAAATATGCATCACAACTGCCAATGTGCAACAACACCTGCCAGCACACGATTTATTGTGCTTTTCAACCCCCAGTAGGCTAACCATGGATAAATCCAAGAAAAGAAAAGTTTCAGAAGAAAACAGAATCTTTAATTCAACTACATATATATATATATATATATATATATGCTAGTTTTGTGGCCGCTCAGAAAATAGTCAGGCACGAGAAGGGTTTTGTGGCTCCCAATGTTTTCTTTTCTGTGGAAACAGGTCCAAGTGGCTCTTTGAGTGTTTAAGATTGCTCACCCCTGATCTAAACAAATATCGGGGTTCCCTGCTGGCCATCACCTCATAGTTGCTTGATAGTGATTAGGAGGATAAAAGGAAACACAAAAGTTCTGACAGAGTACAAAAATATAATACTGGATTCTGAGTGAATTATTAACCTTAATATATCAAGCAGAAACAATTACTGATTGAATAGTTGTTGCTTTTAGTTTATACGAAAAACAAAGTGGTAGAATTACTGCTTTATCTTGAATTTTGCTGGTATTTTTTAAAAAAATCTAACCTACTAACAGAGTCCTTGTGAAGGCAAGATATGTGCAACGTATTGCACACCAGTCTTGACTCTTCAAAGAATAAACAGCATCTAAAATAATGGTAGAAAATTATACTTGTTCCACTGCTGATAATTGACATATATTGAGCAATTGAGCAGACATTGTAGCGATTAAAGCCATGGGCAATTTTAAAATGTGTTCTGGGTGAGGGAGGTTTTGTCTTTTTCTCCTAAATAGCTGCCTTGTTTTATCTACCTGTTTCTTGAAGCATTCTGAATAACCTTGAGACACTCTGCTGATTGACATTTGGCCCTAAAAGCCTCTCTTGCACAAAATCAGTCTGTTCTTGGGTTGATTTTAAGATGTTTCATTGAACTTCAGCAAACAAGAAAGAACTTGGGAATCCTATTTATTTAAAAGAGAAGGAAATAAAAATCTTCAAAGTATTTTACTGCTCTTCAACTTGACACAGAAACTGCTCCATTCCAATTATACACATTTCTCAAGGCATGCATTTTTGGGGGGTCTCTTTTTTAAAAAGATTACAATTTATTTTAATAAAGAACCCAAGTAGCACCTAGCATGAATATTATTGCCTTTTTTTCAATTTGGGGTCTATTATACCGTGTTTATGCCTTCTGCTCATCAAAGTTAGATTTTTGGATAAAACTATATATGACAGATGCTCTTGACAGTGTGATGAAATGTGCAATTATCTCATTGTAAATGTTCCAATATTATTACACAAATTCTCAAATTCCATGAGCTATCTAATATATTCCAGATTAAATTTAATGGATCCTAGTAAGTGATACTTGGGGAATACATGGTGACCAGCAAAGCAGTGGGAGATGACATCAACCTTTTAAATCTGTAAGATTTCAAGTTTCTGGTTTACAGGTATAGGAAAAGGGAATTAGATTTGGAATGAAAAGCCCCTTCTGGATAGACATATGTTCTATTTCATGACATAAAGTTGGTGATTTATATTGAATTACTTTGAGAGCCATTTTATGTGGATGGTAGCCATTTAAACTGAAAAGGTCAAATATTTGGAGGAAAAATTCTCTGGCATGCATGGACATGTATGGAGATTTTAAATTATCTGTATCAATATCTAGACATTTTTCTGTAGAAAAGCTTTGTAAAAGATGAATAAAAATAATAGCACAGATCTACTCAAGGGCATCATTTGGAAAAGGCATATTATCATTAGGAACAGAATAATAGTGAGGACATTGATCTGTATTACCAATTGGAACAATGTGAGCCTTAACAGTAACAGATGGACTAGTCAGTCAGAGATATTTATAGCATAATTGATCAGTAGTCATTTACAAAATCATGATGTGATAAAAGCTTTTTATTTATCTATGTATTTTATTTCTTTATATGTTAAAATAGCAGCTCTTTATGAGAATGAACTTTGCAAACAGAAATAGAATTTTGATGGAGTACAGCAAATACATTTTAAATGAGTACAGAAAGGATAAACATGTAGGTATGTAAAATGCAAATTTGTATTTAGAGGATACAATTATAGAATGCAATGTATGGAACTTGGAGATTTAATAACATGGGGTGTATCAGTGGACTACAGGTGTAGAACTTGAGCTTTATGCAAATTAACAAAGTCTTGATTGTAGCTCCCAGAGAACTCTAAAGATTTTGTCATGGTTGCCAAATAGAAGGGGAAAAAAGTATGTCTAATTTTTATTACTAATTTGTTGATAACCTGGCGTTGCCCAGGTATTTATTTATCCCAATCCTGTATTAGACAAGAAAAGGAATTATATCAAATAAAAGGAACTTTATTTACAGAGTTTTAAAAGTATAAATAGAGTATACAAATTATAAAGGAAGCTATACAGTAGATGTAGCAGCTCTATCTCTCCTATAGTGTAGTCAGGCCTCATGGTGTTGCACTGTCTCTGAATGTCTAAATGTAGCAGCTCTATCTGTCTTATCCTGTAGTTGGGACTCACACTGTTTTACTATCTCTGAAGCTCTAGAAGTAGTAGCTCTCTCGTGCAGTGTCCCAAGTCTTCTATTCTTCTCCTTGGGAGTTTCTTGTCTATGCTGGTGTTTCATTTTTGTAGCCTTTGATTGCACTTGGCCAATCACCTGACATTGCCTTGGAGGGATCTTGGACCTGGCACTGTTAGCTCAACCACTGTGGTGAGAATTAGAGACCTAATTTCTCTGGCCAACAGCCTTGGAAAAATTCTACAGGGAACAGCCTTTGAGGTGATTATCTGCATTAGCATGCATATCCCCCAACAACTTGCCCTATTTGGTTGAAGCTGAAGGCCCCTTACCAGAGGAAGCTCCCTTATTTTTTGTAAGAACCAATCCACCTTGCCAGAGGAAGCCCCTTTGTGGAGTACCGTGAAGCTGTTACCATAGCAACTCCACTGTTCTGTACAGTAATAAAGGTTCCCCTCGCACATATGTTAATATATCATATTATCAAATGTACATATATCAAGACTTGAAATTCTACACCTAGAAAACCTAGAACTATGCTGCCTTCAGTCCGATCTAAGTATAGTATATAAAATTATACATTGCAATGTCCTACCTGTCAATGAATACTTCAGCTTCAACCATAACAATACAAGAGCACACAATAGATACAAACTCATGGTTAACCGCACCAAACTTGATTGCAGGAAATATGACTTCAGCAACAGAGTGGTCAAAGTCTGCAATACTCTACCTGACTCTATGGTTTTTTTCCCCAAACCCCAAAAACTTTAACCTTAGACTGTCTGCTATTGACCTCACCCCTTTCCTAAGAGGTCTGTAGGGGACGTGTATAAGAGCACCAACGTGCCTATCGTCCCTGTCCTATTGTTTCTTTTTATTTTTCTTATATGTATCCATTTCATGTATTCTTAGCTATGTTTATACTTATACCTATTATCTTGTAAACAATTGACAAATCAAATAAATAAATAAAAATATGTGCTATTTGTTTGGAAGCCATTTTAAGGCACACACACTCCAAGGGATATTAGGTGTGATGACCAGGGGCATGGCACAAAGGCAACACAGTCAGATAATCAGTAGAAGTCCCTTTATTAGCTCCAATTTTGCTCCCAATGTCCTGGTTACCTACTGGCTGGAGAAAAACTCTCCCAGGAACAGCCTTTGGGTGCAGAGAATCAAGTCCAAAACATGGTCAACAAACACTGTAATTATAAGTCCAATCAAGGCAAAATGGGGTAATTAGTTCAGCAGGGTAGGAGCAAGAATTCCAGACATGAAGGCACAGCTGCTCAGCCAGATTTTGCCCTTCCCCAGTTTCCTCCATAGCCAATGGAGCCACACTGCCACTCCCTGTCAGCTGTTTGTCTTCCTCCTCAGATTCCAACAGGGGCATGACAATTAGGGGTGTGTTACCCTCACAGTATTTGTTTCCAGAGGGTAAGTCATCTATGTACCAAGTTTGGTCAGAATTATTCTAGGCATTCCAGAGTTATGCTGGCACATACAATAATATAGATATTTTTAAAAAGATAGAGAGATAGAGATAGATAGATAGATAGATAGATAGATAGAAGAAGAAGAAGAAGAAGAAGAAGAAGAAGAAGAAGAAGAAGAGGAGGAGGAGGAGGAGGAGGAGGAGGAGGAGGAGGAGGAGGAAGGGGAAGGGGAAGGGGAAGGGGAAGGAGGAGGAGCAGCAGTAGCAGCAGCTGCTGGTGCTGCTGCTGCTGAGGCATATTTATCCCAATTCTAATTGCTTCCCCCCTCCCCAGTCATTGATGGTAATCTGGAGAAGTCCAAGTTTTCTTGTTCCTCCCCCCCTCCCTTAGGCTTGTGGTAGAGTAACCAAAGCCAAAGCTATCCAACTGGCCTAGATCTTTTTTCTTTCTTTCTTTTTTCTTTTCTTTTTTCCTTTTCTTCACTTTTAGCTTTCTCCTTTTTCTTTCTTTCTTTTCTTATTTCACATTAGTTTTTAATGTTAACATGTTTAATAAATGTATATAGTAGCTGTTAATTTTTTTAAAAGAAATTTGAGGAATATTTTAGGGAAACTGAATAATCCATGAAGTTTTAACCAAAATATGATTTTGGTCAAGCAGTAGCTAACAAAATATGAAAATCATATCAATTGTTTCAATTTATAGAGTTCACTTCATTTATTCCAACATTATCTCATTATTCAAGCTAGTTATAAATAACACTATAAGACAAGATTAATTCAGAATAACATTAACTATCTCCTGAAAACATTTTATTTTGCATAAGTCATTAGTTATCCATTACCTTGGAATATACTCAGGCATGCTCGCTGTAGAAAGTTAGGCTTACTAAATTTTAATCAAACTCTGTTTATAAGTAGCATATTAAAATCAGACATATAGATGTAAAAAGGAAACAGATGTATAATGCAAACTAAGTATTGTTTAATCATTACTACTTGTAGCTTGTACAAATTCTAGAAATGACAATTAATTGTATTTCCTCCCATTAAATATTTATTTATTTGTGTTTATTATACATTGCAATAAAAGAAACCAAAATCCTGTGAGATAATTTAAACTGATTGAAAATGACTGGTTGAAGATTATTCATTCCTCATTCTCATTTAACTTCGCATTAGAGCTATGTTCATGCAACATGTAAAAAGCTCTAATTACATTATACCAGCTTTCATGCTCTTGTTCTGTTTTAATTGGCTATATATTGTAATGTATTCTTACTCTGAAGAAAGCCCAAATTAAGCAATTGTATGCAGAAATACAGCTGATTCCTACAGAGTTATTTTTTCCTACTTAGAATCTATCTCATTGAATGGCAAGATTTAAAAGACATGCAAAGGATTGTTTTGCAGTTATATAAGTATAAAATACCATCTATCTGAACAGTTTCTTAATGAATTTCATAGCCGGCAGTTAATTTGTAGAATACAATAAGCTCTATAATGGGACTCCAACTCAGTTTCTTGTTGAGAGCACAGAATCATCTCTATATTATTATGTCTAATATTTTTAGTAAGCTGATTTGCTTGTTTTTATGTTATTCCTATAAAATATTTTAAGTCCATCATTATTAGTCAATTCTTCTAACTGATAAATATAAATTAACACCATTGTTATCTAACGTGTTAATAATTCAAATGTATTATTATTTTTCAACATTCGTGTGTAATAATATTTCATTAAAAAAAAAGTTCCAACTGTATTTAACTAATTAAATTTGGTCATCTTAAAACTCCTCACCTCACCAACAGCTAATATACAAATGATTTCATAATTCTTTACACTTTTTACTCACAGAAATAAAGTGCCTTTAATTATTATGATTTGCAAGATATCCTCCTGATATGAATTAACATGAATAGCAATTGCATATCTAATGTTCTATATCCACAACAAGGTGCTAAAATTACTGAGAAGACTGAGCACATTGGGGAAAAAAGACAGGTAAATTCATTTATTTAAAAAATAATTAAAATGTACAAAACATTATTTCATTGTGCTGGGAATAGCAGTTAAGCATCATTGGGATGGTCTTTTCCTCTTAAAGTAGCCTAATTATCAGATGAAAAAGACTTCAGGGAATAGTCTAGATCAGCTGTGGGCAAACTACGGCCCAGGGGCCGGATCCGGCCCGTTCGGCTGTTCTATCCGGCCCGCGAAGCCGAAAGAGCGGAGGGTTCTCTTGCTCTCCCAGAAGGCTACATGAAGTAATCTAACTTTGAATTTATATTAGTTCACACAAACACTCCATCCATGCTTTTGTTCCGGCCCTCCAGTCCAGTTTAAGAACCCATTGTGGCCCTCGAGTCAAAAAGTTTGCCCACCCCTGCTCTAGATTCTTCTGAATCAGAGAAAAAACTTAGGATCCTAATGAGAAGAAATGGGCTGAAGGAGCACAACTAAGATTTTCCATTCTGTGAAATATTTTCTGCCTAAAAAGATTTCAAAACATCAATAGCAATTAGGCAATTTTTAAAGTTAATTCATTATGGTACTTCTTGAGTCACTCAGCATTAAATAAATTGGTTTTGGTGTATGCATTTGTATGTGTTGCTATGAAGTAACATAAAAAGATTAAAGAGTTTCTACATTTTTAAACTTGTATGAAAGCAGTTGACCTGTGACCTGTTGTATGTGCAAAATGGTATGTACAATGGAATGAAGGCTATTGCTGAGCGCATTGGGTTGTATCCCAAAAACTGTAAGCCACCCTGAGTCTCTGGAGAAGGGCGGGATATAAATACAAATAAATAAATAAAAAATATGGCAAAACTGAATGTTGTCTCTTTGCCATGCAACAATCATAAGCTTCATAATGATAGGTGTAGCAAGGTGTCAGAAAGTAGAACTTTCTGGAGTTACTATGCAGTTTACAAATTAGTAGAGTTTGATGGGGTGATCAAACCTACCAATGACAGGGTGGCATTGAGCACCTCACTGTGATACTGTAGGACACGCCCCTAAGTATAAAAGGGCTGTCAACTGTCATTTTCAAAAGAGAGAAAGAAAATGAGATTCTAAAGAGATTCTGTGGAGACTCATTTTGTCTGACGGAGATTGGAGATACTGAGAAGATCCAAGACTCTGAGGAGATATTAGGATCTGACAGACTGAGGTCTGTGTATGAGAAGATATAGCAAAGAGATCTGAGAGAAGATCTATAACCTAAAGAGAAAGGGACTTTCTAAAGAGGTTAGTTATATCTAAGAAGAGGTTATGAGAGGAAGAACTGTGAATCTCTCATAGTAACTTCTAGTTCCTTGAAGGACTGTTTAAGAGGAACGAACGAAGAAAAGACTCTATATTTAAGAATAATATATTTATTGATTGTTCTGTTATAAATAAATCTGTTTTGATCTGACACAACTTGGCATTGCAATTTATTGAATGACTCTGTGAAATAGATATAGGTTTAAAGATCCAGGCCAAACTCAATCAATATTATTTAACACAAGGCAATCAAAGCCCTGCTTGTTTTTACATCTGTACAATCCATGCCACACATATTAAAAAGTGGCTGGGCTTCAATTATCTATTTGGTTCACTGATTTGAAGCCAATGACTATTGTTGTGAATGTGTTGTGGAGAGACAAAAGAACTATAGCCAGTGTCATCATATCATCTCAGTGGATAGGACCAAAGTTTTCAACCCATTCTTATATAGAAATAAGTGCTATAACCTAAGGAAAATGGGCCCAATTTTGCAGACCTTATAATATTTGAATGATGCAGTTTTGTTCCATAACCTTGAAGACCTCAAATATACAGTACAGAAGAGTTCTAGAAGTCACGAATGATGTTAATAGCATTGATGGTCACCCATGGTACCCTGACCTAATAGATTGAATCAAGATTTGGGAGCAACGGATCCATTACAAGAAGTCCAAAACTTGCAAGCATAATTTCTGTTGCTGAACAAGACATTTGTTAAGAGAGTTTTGCCCAATTTTACACCCTTGTTGCCACAGTTGTTAAGAGAATCACTGCAGTTGTTATGCTAGTAACATGGTTGTTAAGTGACTTTCATTTCCCATTAACTTTTCTTATCAAAAGTTTGCAAAAGGTGATCACATGAAACCTGAACACTGCAATCATCATACATATGAACCAGTTGCCAAGCATCTGAATTTTGATCATATGACCATCGGGATGCTGCAATGGTCATAAGTGTGAAAAACTGTCATAAATCACTATTTTCAATGCATTGTAACTTTGATCATTAAATGAACTGTTGTAAGTGAAGGGCTACTTGTAAATCATAACTAATACCTTAAGTTTTATTAACTTTTCAGTCTAGATTCAAGCTATAGTAACTGAAATAGTTTGATTATATCGGAAATATTTTTTCCATAAACAGATAAGAACAGACAAAATATTGCATGCACTACTTGGTATAGTTTGTGATAAAAAATTGTAACAATTGCATCATTCTTAAATATATTGTATATAAATCTAATTGCTTCAAGTGAAATTCATAGAAAATTCAAGAAGGCAAGATCTTCACTTCTGATTAAGCAGGTATTTTAAAAAGAACTTTTAAAAAACTGTTTGTCTTATGATTTTATTAAAACCTATTTATAGCATTTTCTTTTAAAGTTTGTCAGGTTGATTTATGCAGATAAGCTTACAATAACAACCTTCAACTTAGAAAATGACCTTTCTTGATTGGCCATCATTTCTGCAACATCATTTAATCTTTGTTAAAGATAAAGTTGATGTTATCTGATCCTTTTTTAATTTCAATAATTGCATACAGTTCTGGGTTAATTCTTAGTAAGAATCAATTATTATATGTAAAATTAAGTACTATGTTTTTGCAACTCAAAAGGCAGCAGAATAATCCTATCAGTAGCATATGGCAGCTCTGGCAGCAGAATCTCTGAAGAATCTAAAGTGTTGCCAACCTTGTGTTGCCTTGCGTTGGACTTGATTTGTAGCAACAGATCATTATTTCTTTGTTTTCAATCTTTGTATGTTTGCAATGGTGAAACAACTTTTCTTCCAATAGTAGTGGCTGGCCCTATTTGTTCAGCCAACAATCCTGCATTCTCAAGCTTCTTTGCCACCAGATATTAAAGAATTCCAATTTCTTCCTGTCTCAGGAAATGAACGATCCAGTATATATTTCTGTAAATTAAATCTTACTATATTGTTTATGGGAGAGACACTCTTTGTTTGGCTCCACTGATGAGACTGCCCAGTATAGTTAAACCTCTGACATAGCTCTTATTTTCCTTAGAGCACACAAATTCCACAACCACATCAAGGTAGTGAGTATTGTTAAAGGTAAAGTTTTCCCTTGTCCAATATATGACTCCCACCTCCATTTCTTGGCCAAGGGAGCCAGAGTATTCCAAAGATATTTCGAGGGTCATGTGGCCAGCATGATTATACACTAAGACACATGGAATGCTGTTACCTTCCCATTGAAGTGGTACCTATTTATCTACTTGAATTTATGTGCTTTCAAACTGCTAGGTGGGCAGGAGCTGAGCAAGTAACAGGAGTTCACTCCATCATGTGGCACTTGGGTCTTGAACCTAGGTTCAGCTTTGAACCTTGACCCCTCTCTGTACTCAAGATCTGTTCCCTCATAGTTATTTACTTGCGCCTAAAATAAATGAGCCTTATTCAAAAAGAAAAAGAAACCCAGAGGAACATAAGAAACAATATTCTCTCATGAGCCCACAATTTATCACATCTTGTAATACAGGAAAATAGATGAGAGACTTCTCATCTATATCTCTAACAACCCTACAATTATCATGGTGCTTAGAGTTGTTATGCAGCTATCATCCACTGCTTGCAGATCCATGATGTAGAGAAAAAAATACAGCTTTGATGTTTCATTTCTTCAATGTCTATTCAAAGAGATTTTTTATGTTCAAAGTATGGGAAAAAATACTTTTTAAAAACCTGAGCAAACAAGAAATATTTATGGTCCCTGAAAGGGAACCTGCTGGTTAATGCTTTCATCATGAGTTTCTTTTAAATGTTGTCAGAAATCATGTTGTAATGTTTTCTGTCTAAAAGCATAAAAAAATATGTCTTGTGACAATGGTAGTTACTTTTCAGTCTTGATTTAGGATTATAGAACTATTACTTTAAGAAATATAGTTACTTATTGTATACTATTCCATATTAATTAATATCACAATGCAATATAGTACACATTTTAATTAATTGTGTCATTCAGTAAACAAGCTATGTATTCTTTAGGCTTTAGGGATGACAATACACAAAACAATACAACTGGATCTGAATTTTCAACAACATTAACATTTTATCTGATAAGTGAAGACTACTACTATATATCTGTTTTTACATCTGTGTTTTTCTACTGTTTTCAGACAGGAAGTACATTTAATTGTATGTATAACTTAAAATAGACTTAACTTGGCTTTTAAAAATAAAATAACTCAATTTAGTTTTGATTTATAAAATAAAAACAAAAGATAGGTCCAGCTGGGCTCACTGCAAGTTTTTCTCACATGACACTTTGAATTCTAAAGGACATTGACTATAAAATGTTGGCAATTCTGATTCTGAGGTCATACTGAAGGACGACAATGTATAAAATCACTCACATGAGTTTCTTCATACAGAAAACAGGTTTATTGCACAATAAATAAGCAGATTATTTGTGCTATCTTGATGGATTTTGCTGCCAGATGATAGCACACTTGAAGACTTTTTTTTCTAGACCAGTGATAAAGGGAACATTCCAGTTAAAAACTTTCCCTGTGAAGTTAGGTGGTGGCATTAGTAATTTCTAAGCAGATCTATGAATCAGAAAGACAGGCCACGATATGAATAGGGGCATCTTGCCTTTGTGTTGACTATAAATGCAACAACAATAAAACTTCTTGCTTTTTTTCTCAGTTATGATAGTATCTGCCTATTCTATAATCTAATTCAAATATTGAAGTTAAACCTGACTGGATCCAATGCTTATTGCTTGGCAACCACAAGCACTTAGGAAAATAAGTTTTTGTCCCTCTCTCTCTCCCTCCCTCCCTCCCTCTGACCTGCATCCTTTCCTCCCACACCCCTTTTTACTGATTTCTGTGGCTATGGCCTGCAACTGCTTCTCTCATAACAAAGGATTAGATTATAAATGCTCATCTAATGTTTAAATGCCTTCTAGTTGCTTCGGATTAGTAAACCAAGTTTTATGTTTCTCATCTAAAATTCAAACTCAGAGCCTTCTTTCAAAGACTTGACTAATTAGCTAATGCCTTGTATTCTAATGAAGCAAATCTTTTATTAACCAGGGCTTCTGGAATCCTGCCAAACTGCTGGAGGGAAAGTTTCCAGCTGGAAGAATCATCATCTGTATAATGGTTGTCTGCGTAACAAAAAAACACAAATTCTCAAGTTCAATATATAGAAACTCTTTGTAAGAAGAAATGGGTAGAGGAAATACTCAGAAAATAGCTTTCAAGAAATAATCTGGAAACAGTTCGTCAAAACTAAGAATGATATCCTATTCATCCATATCAATCCCCACAAAACATCCTTTAAAAAGGAGCTCAATATTCAACTTTTTATAGAAAACATTTATTTTCCAAACAATTCTCTGAAGTATTAGAAGAGTAGGCTCATTATAAATATTATTTGTCATTCTATTTTCTCCAGACTTCCCTAGTGCTAATTGCCTTTGTCCTGTTCTGTAAATCTCTATACATGTTCTGGCAGTGATTCTGCTTATGGCTAACCTCATATCCCCCAGTTTTGCCCTGAGCTTGGGACAAAACAGAAGAATTGTTTGTTTTTATTTTCAATTCTTGAAATATGCAAAAGGTTCCATTGTAGACTTTTGTTTACCTTTTTCCTCAAAGCATTACAAAGAAATTGTTGATGTGTTTTTATGATTGGAAGATGTTATTTACCCAGGACATTTGCCCATGGTTATTGTTTGAATTGTTGGGTTTTAATCTTTGTATGCAACCAAGTAGAGCTGTTGTGGATAGGTAGCTCTATAAATAATTTAAAAAATATTTAAATAAAGTTAATTAATCCTTTGCACTTTCACTTAAAACTTTCCATCACTGTTCTTCCAACCATATATTTTATAGCCATAATATTTTTCTTATGCTGAAGACCACAAAATTCTAACTTGACTTTCTCCCTTCCCTGTCCATTTTTGTCTCTTTCACCAGAAGTATACTACTGAGATTTTTTAAAAAATGGCAATATTGCAATAAGTTAGCATAAAACACATGCCGCATGATGCAAGAATAAGGGATTAATTATCCTTCCTGCCTCCATCCAGTATGGTTAGAATTAATTATGTTGCTAGTGTTAAGAATATTAAGAGACCCTTTCTAATCCTTCTAAGCCTTACAAAGATTCTTCCTTCGATCCACTTAATAACCAGTGCCTCCCCCCCAAATTGAAATGATTGTGCTTTAAAAGCAGCCACAAACTGTTCTGAAAGCTTTAAAGCCATGACAGATATTTATTTTACTATGAGTACTATGTTCATGTATTTAGTTGAAAAGGTCCAAAGAACATATTCTGAGTTCATCTATTGTCACCTGTTTGTTCCCTTTAGCTTGTTCAATACTAATACCCTGGACTATGATGACCTGTTCATGAAATATGGGTAGAATATACAACTCCTGCCCAATTCTTGTATTCTGAATGTTGCTTGCTGTTCACATGGAATGTTCACAGTTAAAAAGAGAATACATAAGACCAGGTCAACATAACAAAACATCATGCAGAACTGCTTTAAGTGTAACAGTAGGAAGATACCCTATGACTTTCTTCATACCAAATATTGATACACATTTCTGAATCCCTTGTTCCAGTTTATTCAGTTAGAAAGATGTCATTATTATCTTAGGATCAGCAATATGTTCAGAACCGGAAAAAGCAAATATTTGTATTTTGCTTCTGCTGTAGGAGTTCAAGATAGCATATATAACATTTTCCTCCTTCCCCAACACTTCTGTGAGGTAGGTGGGACTCATGATGAATAACTGGCCCAAAGTCTCCCTGTGAGTTCTTGTGGCTGGGGATAAACTTGAAGCCAAGATCTATGTCTTAACAAGTAGAACACATTGGTTCTCATATTAGAGCTATATACTACTGAAATTTTCATATCTGGTACT
Source organism: Naja naja (assembly GCA_009733165.1). Classification (NCBI taxonomy): domain Eukaryota; kingdom Metazoa; phylum Chordata; class Lepidosauria; order Squamata; family Elapidae; genus Naja; species Naja naja. The sequence goes on from CM019150.1 coordinate 174,353,446, forward strand.
TTGTAACCTTCAATTGGGTGTAACAGTACAACAATTTTTAACCAATGTACCCCAAATAGGCTAACTTACAGAATGCATCCAAAATCCAATACCCGTGACTCACATTAAACACCTTTCTCCATGATTGTTACAATGAATGTTTCTCTTCTTTGAAGATTAGTCTTCATTTTGCTACTGAATTGTGTTGTGTATTTCACTGTTGTTTTCTTCAATTGTTAACCAAATTGTAGGGCTCAGTGCAAAATACACAAAAGTGATTTTTTTTCCAAATAAATAAATCGAAGAGCCATCCTGAATGCACATACTATTTTAGGATATCATTTGTTCTTGGTTTTTTTAAAAGGTGTATTAAGCTTCCTTTCTTTGATCCTATTTCAGATCAAGTTGGTTTTATTACATGTAAAAAGTTTAATTTCTCACACAGACACCTTAAATCTACCTTATCAAATGTACTAAATAGGTTTGAGAGGTGAGTCAGGAGCACATCTTTCACTATTTTAAAAACGATGATAACTGATCTAGCCAGATATAACAGACAATTGGGAAGTTTCTCTCCACCTCAGGAGCATCCAACTAAGTGAGCAGAAGAATGAGGATGCTGGTTGGAGAAATATGAGCCTATCAATCAGTATTGTGCAAAGCAATTTAGCTAGCAACTGTCAAATTATAAAAGATTTGAAAGAAAATATTGCAGCAGTCCTTTTCTATCCAGATAATTGTTCCTCATACTCTTGGGATAATTGCTTAGCCAGTTCTGATCAATAAATCAATAAATCAATAAATCAATAAATCAATAAATCAATAAATCAATAAATCAATAAATCAATAAATCAATAAATCAATAAATTGGTAGGTGAATGGAGGAATAATTGTGAGAGTGAAAAGGCAAAAATGCTGCTTTGTGCATGTTATCTCCTAATAAATTCTCTGCCTACTTATCCATCATTGTGCAATATTTATTGCTTCAAGAACCACTGTTCTTTGTGTCACTTGTAGATGGTTGATCAAAGCCAGTGGGAAAAGTTTAAACATGCACTAAAAGAAGAGAGAGAAAGGTAAGTTCTTACAAAACGTTTGGGACAAATTATAGAGCTAGCTAGAAATTGTGTAACACTATCTGATCTGATGCTTCACTCTGTCAGGAGAGTAATGTGATAACAGAAGTGAAAAGGGAAGAAAAGAAAATGAGCGGTGATTGTTACCCTGTGCAACTGTCCTAGGAAAGAGAACGAGCTCCAAAATAAGAATAGACACGTTCAAAGTAAGATTTGCTTTCAAAGAAATATACAAAAGCTAAGCTAGCTTCCTCTTGAAAGTGTTTCTGCTTGTTTCCTTTTTAACAAATATTTTCTTGGAAGTTTTAAAAATAAAAGGTGTAACAAACTAAAGTTAGAACAGAGAAAGAACAAACAAAAAGAAAAAATAGAAATTGCAAGGAAAGAAAGAGAGATTTTAAAAAAGAGAGAGAAATAGTTCAATTACTTCCAAACTTCACCACAAGTATAGGTAATATTTCTTCCCCCAAGACATGCCTATGTCTCATCTTCCCTTATCTATTTGTAATCCATAAATCATTAACATCCATTTATAAATCCATAAATCATTAACATCCAGTCCACTTGTAAAACAATAACAACCCCCAAATCATCTCCATAAAGGAGTTCCAGTACTTTACCAAATTATATCTTGTTTTAAACAAATCAGGTTGAAATTCATTGCTTTTGCTTTTAACAATCTTAGTCTTTGATCCATTCAGAGGCTGTCATAGGTTTTGATCTTCCTTCCTTCCTTTCTCCCATGTCTGAAGTTGCTTCAAGGCTTTAGCAACATTCTTTTGCAAATCTATCAAGAAGTTATCCAGGTCATTATCTTGGCTTGACGCTTATATTTCTACATTTTTTTAAAAAAATATAATAAATCTGCATAAACTTGTTTATTTCTTCCTTCTGTAGGTTTTTCAAAGTATTTTCCTTTAAAACTTTCCTTTATTATATATGAATAATATATTCAAATAAGTAAACATCATTTCTGCTATTGTAGCTACAAGCCTCTGTAAGTATATTGAAATTACTGAAATTTCACAGCATTATCTGTCATTTTATCCAATTGAATGCTTACTCTACAATTAAAAACAGAGGCATTATCTTTATCTTATTTAAGATATTGTTTAAACATTTTTAAAAGTAGCTTTTTATATCTTGGCCAGTTCTAATCTGAATGAAGTCATTAGTTTTATTTATAAGAAGTACAAATATTTATTTTATCATTTTAGAGATATTAGAAACTACTTTCATGGGAAATGTCTTTCTTTCCTAACAATATTTTGTCTTTGCAGAAATTGAGCCAAACACTCTTTGATGTTTTTTTCCCTATGCATTCAGTCATCTTTTACTATAGGAAGATGTTTGTCTTTCTGTAAAGTTATTTTCCTTTTAAAAAATGGAAACAAGCTTAATGGTTTAATAATTTTTTAAACTGAAATGATGGAGCACCAAAATGTTTATGAAGGGGAATAAAATAGCATATTTTAATGAAAATTAAGCATGCCTTTCCTAGTAATGAGGAATAAAAATCACCAAAGATAATGTCAACTGGATTTGTTGTCCTGATTTAATAATACGAAACTGGCAGAATGCCATATTTATGAAAATCTAACATAATTCCTTTACAATGACAAAATTGTAGCATTTGGAATCCACGATGAACTATCCAATCTGTTTTCAATCCTTATTTCACTTTTTTATGTTTGCCTTGGAAGTACTCCATTTACATTGCTCAAACTTGTTTACATTGTTTGATAATTTACATTGCTCATACTCTGACTATACTGTATCCCACAAGTATAACCAATATCATCAATAATGTTTCCGAGAATTTGAAAGCAAGGTAAGAGCCTTCGTTTCAGCCTTCAATTACATGTATCAGAGACCATTTTTACAATACCCAGAAGAACCATCACGATTTAGACTTCAGAATAAATAAACATTTTCTCTCTCTTTTAACAAATGTGTTCCTCAAAGTCTTTGTGCCCACATTTTCTAATTTTCCTTCTTTTTATTCTGTTATTTGTTTTTTTAGAAATATGAATGTAAAAGCAATTATGCTAGAAATTTATGAATTCAAACTGGTTGTTTGACCAGTATCAACTTATGTTTTACCATTTCCTTCATTAAATTCTAGGATTAAATTTTTAAGTCTCTTAAATATCAAAAGCCTATGAGCAAGGAAACTAGAGAGAAGGATATGCATATAATAAATTGCAATATAGGAGATAATGAATTTTCAAAGTATAGGATAAGGCTACCTTATACTGAATGCCATTTCTTCCTTACAAGTGTAACTAGGTATAATTATTATAATTATTAAAGCTTTCTGGAGTCGTCAGAAGGCAATTTTATAACAGTCATCTTGGATTTATTCTGTGTTATGAAGTTAAGCAGCTCTTTAACAAATCACTTTTTTAAAAAAAATCTTATTTTGTAAAGCCTTTCTCAATGATTGCATATATATTTGCCCTTTGACACTAATCAATGAATAATTCAACTGCTTAAATTTCAAAGCAGTGATTACTGACAAAGAGTTCATTTTAGAAATATTTTCTGCATTGTGGTTGTGACTTTCTGAAAAATAGTAGATGTAGCTTTTCTTAATTCAAAATCATAGCAATTTTTCATGAGACTGATTTTTGAGGTGGTTATGTTAATGGAATGAAGTTCAAAGTGTCACTCATGCATTAGGCTTCATCTACAGTTACCAAAAAAAAAAGTGACATAGGTTTATCCTGATAGGAAAACAGCAGAAGTTATACAGATGAGGTGTTTATAGCCTATACGTGGTTTCAGCTCCATTTTTACTCTCTACACAAATACTAAATAAATACAGTGATGTTCTGTATTTATAAATAATAAATAAAGAATAAAAATAAAAAATAAATACAGTGATGTTCTGGCAGCAATTTGTTCATTTTTGCTAGTTTATTGTTTTGTTTCATTTTTTTGCTTTCTAAATGAATTCATCATCTCCTTTCCCATCCCATAGTATTATGCCTCCTATAATTGCCTTTCAGATTATTAAGAAAACATAAATGTTGGGCCATGTGTTGTGATACAGAGATCACAATTGGGTGAGCCTTTCTTATTTCTATAAATTATCAGAATCAACAGATGTATTAGTTCTTTCCATATGTCTCCTAGATTTCATTCCGTGACAGGAAGTTTAGGAGAATGCATTTCCATATTAGCAATAAAATACTGCAAAGAGAACTGATAATTGCAACAATTTATCTTCCTCCACATGAAAATTGTTTTCTGCAACCGTATCCAAATCCTTTCTAGTCTACAATCAGTGGCAATTCCAGAGAAGAACTGGTTGGCTGAAGAATCATATGACATCACAAAAAAGGATGAACAGGTATAATACAAGAAAACTAACTTTCCTATGCTACATATCTCTTGTAGGTGTGTGTCTTACCTGCAATACATTAGCAATAGGAAACAAACACACAGATTTGAACACCCTAGGCCATGGGAGAGTTAAATATATCTGCTATGCTTTCTGTACTAGGTTGTTCTCAAAATAGAAACTTATTTTATCCAGTTGCATAGTACGATTTTTAAAAGGACATACTATCTTTGCAGGAGAATTTCTATGTGTTTTTAATATGTGTGAAAATTTGAATGTATTTATGCATGTTTTTCCCTCAATCATTCTTGTTTTAAAAGTGATTTTTTTCCAAGAAATTACACACAATTATTTCTAATATTGCATATTTTGCTTGAGCAGGCAACTTCATTTCAATATTCAAAATATTTTTTAAAAAAATATGCAACGAGAAGAAAATTCTGTTGAAGACATGGAATCTCACCACTGAGGAAGAATCATAGTAAGACTGTGGAAAGTAGGTATTTAAACTCTTTAAATTGTCAGGGAGAAGAGTCTCCCAGGATTATTCACAATGTTTTGCAAATAACATTGCACCTTTTTGAATTATTTGAAATTAAGCATGTCTTCTCAATTATATAGACTAATGGTACTGAATTTATTATCTCTAGGTTGCTGTGTTTGAATGCTATGCACAAATCAAGAATTATTGTATACTCTACTTTCCATTGAAATGCCCTTGAATACCAGGCTGAAAATAACAACTATATTCCACTGTGACTCATATCTTGTATGCACCCCTTGATTTTAATGAAATAGCTTTATATACAATGGGCTATAAATTGGGATATCAGATTAAAATTCACCAGGGAATTTTGATTAAAACAATTCAACAATGAAATATATTCATATTGCCTGAATAAATTGATAATTGGCATATCGTTTTCATTAGTACTTAGGAAGGTAAGGCCTTTTTAAACAGACGGTTGCATTTAAAAGAGAACAATGCACCAGATATAACTATTCTGTGCTTTTGTAAAAGCTATAGTCAAGATAGAATAATGCCATCTGGTCTTTGCTTCTGAGGTTTGATACTGTCTGTTTCTGAGCTTTTATAAGATGTGGAAACTGTTCTGACATAAAACTGTAGAAACGGTGGTAGACTTTAGAAGAAACCCTCCCATACTATCACCTCTTACAATACTAGACAACACAGTATCAACAGTAGAGACCTTCAAATTTCTAGGTTCTATCATATCACAATGCCTAAAATGGACACCTAACATCAAAAACATCATCAAAAAAGCACAACAAAGAATGTTCTTTCTGCGCCAACTCAGAAAGCTCAAACTGCCCAAAGAACTGCTGATGCAGTTCTACAGAGAAATCATTGAGTCTGTCATTTGCACCTCTGTAACTGTCTGGTTTGGTTCTGCAACCCAACAAGACAGACACAGACTTCAGAGAGTAATTATGACTGAAGAAAAAACAAGTACTACCAACCTGCTTTCAATCAAGGACTGAATACTGCACGAGTCAAAAAGAAGGCTATGAAAATATTTACAGATTCCTGACATCCTGGACATCAACTGTTTCAACTCCTTCCCTCAAAACAACACTAAAAAGCACTGCACACCAGAGCAACTAGACACAAGAACAGTTTTTTCCGCGAATGCCATCACTCTGCTAAACAAATAATTCCCTCAACACTGTCCAACTATTTACAAAGTCTGCACTACTATTAATATTCTTATCTCTCCTTATCACCCATCCCCTCCCACTTGTGACTGTAACTTTGTTGCTTGTATCCTTATGATTTATATTGACTATTTCCTAGTATGATTTGATTGCTTATTGTACCCTATGATTATTATTAAGTGTTGTACCTTATGATTCTTGCCTCTTGACGAATGTATCTTTTCTTTTATGTACACTGAGAGCATTTGCATCAAGACAAATTCCTTGTGTGTCCAATCACACTTGGCCAATAAAGAATTCTATTCTAAAAAAACCCTGAACATTTAATTCATAGAACTGAATAGAAGCAAACAAAGCCCACAGGCTACATAAACTACAGGGAAGGAAGTCCTTCCTAGTTTTATAATTATGGTGAGTCACAGAATCAGCCAGATGTTCAGATTGTATTTGGCTTTTTATTCACTTATTGAGTCCTGAGGATCTGAGTCTGAGGACCTGAGGTAGGCAGATGTTGTTGTTTCATGGTATTAAAGGTATCATCACAAGATATAAATTGTTCCAAGTTACCTTTTGCAATAGACTGATAGTGAGTTTGTCAATACCAATGGTGTTCATATAGTGGTCCAGTTGTTTTGGGGTTGCATCTAAGATAACTATTACTATTGGTTTTATGCTTGCTTTTTTTGCCACAGTTACTCTACTATTGTTTGCAGGTCTTTGTATTTTGTGTATATCTTCAGTTCTTTCTCACCTACTCTGCTGTCTCCATGTACTGTTACATTTACTATCCGGACAACAATAATATTATTGCAAAATAACAAAATAAATTATGTATTGTTGTTTTTGTTATTCTGTTTAATGTGAATGAAGATGCTCATTTATGCACTAGAAAACATATTAATTATTAAAGAAATAAGAAAAGCATTAAGTGAGAAAAACTTTCTTTGAGCCCTGTGCTAGGAATACTGAACTCCTGGATTTTTATTTTTTGTTTTGCAGGTTACTGTGTAAAAGCTCTTCTACAACATCCTGATCATGCATGCAGATGTGAAGATGATACTTCTGCCAAAACTCCCTTTGAAATGAAGCAGTCACCAAGTAGCCATGCTGAAGCTTTGAGAGAAGTGTTTGGGCAGGTACTTCATGGACTGTTCTGTCCAGATTCTATTGCTCAGCCTTGCTATATATTTATTTGCTCATCCCTATATTCATTCATAACTGCTTTGGTCTGCTATAATCAGGATATTTATTAGAATGAAAAAAGCAATTGTAGCTTTTTAATAAGTTGTAATTCTTCCAAACGACTCTGGGTAGATACATTTTAATTACAGGTAGCCCTTGACTTATGGCCACAACTGGAGCCAGAATTTTGGTTGCTAAGCAATGCAGGCATTAAGGGAGTCATCAGATTACTGGACCCTACAGTATACCTGCATATACTTATTTGGAATGAAATCCAACATCAGATTTTCTACTACTCCTCAAAAAAAACTGTGATTCTCTGGAGCAAATTTTTGAAAACATAGAGGGTTTGTTGCAGGTTCCCCTGATGAAAATAATGTTCTCAATAGATAGTTGACATTGTATTCTAACTTTAAGAATTTTCCCTATGTATTTTTCATCTGAAGATTTCCAAGGCATTGTACAAAAGCATGATTCTGATTCTGATTTGTATGATAAATACATCAAATATTATATATGCAATAAAGAAACCAATTCAAGAAAGATTCATGAATTTATCAACTGTAGGTTGCCCATGCCAATACACATTCCTGGTTAGATGAAGTGTGCTTCCATTTATATACTTCCAAGTCTGCTCCAGTAGGATTTCTCATCCTTTTACAACCCATTACAGACTCTATATGGACAAGCAAGATGTTTAAACATCTAAGCATACGTATAACATAAGTTATGTACAGAGGTGGTATTCAGCAGGTTCTGATCAGTTATGGAGAACTGGTAGCGGAAATTTTGAGTAGTTCAGAGAATCGGCAAATACCACCTCTGACTGGAGATTTTACAGTATCCTTCCCCTGTCACACCCACCAAGCCCACAGAACCAGTAGTAAAAAAAATCGAACCCCACCACTGGTTATACACATCCATAATCTCTCACAAATATATATATACATTAAATGAAAATCTATGTATAGTGAATTACTGGGTTTTATCTCTATCTAAAATTCTCATCTAAATTTCACTCTTTAGTCTATTTATTAAAGGCATATTTTCTTATGATTAAGGATAACTCTGCTTCCTCTCATACTAAACATTTTATAATAAATATTGGCTTGTCTTGGTTCCTTTCAGAAATGGATACTTCTACGAACTATGTTTTAGAATCATGCACACTCTAACATTTTAAGTCAAGGGATTATAGAACAACTACAACAATAGGCTCTTGCTGTATACTGAGAGTCCCGTTGGGATTTCTGGTACATAATTACTTGAATAATAAATTCAGTTGCCAAAGTAGATCAGTTACTTATAATTCCAAATGTTCACAACAAATATTCAAGGCTATTGGATAACAAATATAAATTCCCCATTATGAATTAAAAGCCATGTCCTGGCTCACAATAGTAAAGCCTCAGGAGATATTTAAAAGCCAATCAGATTGGCAAAAGCACACATGCAGACTCCTGCAGACTTGAAAATGTCTGGAGAGCTGGAGAATTCCCTTTCAGCTACATCTACAACCAGAGGCATATAAAACTTTTTTTTAAAGGATAGTTATTCATCCCTGAAATCTGTCCCCTATCTTGAGAATATCATCATCAGAGTCACCATGTTGAAATATACTCCCAACAACATACCTCCAGGAGGATGGATTTATTTTGTTCCTAACTAATACAGATATCTTTAATCCACAGATCATAACTCCTGTAGGGAACATAAATAAATACTCCTCAGGGCTGAAGCTACCTGGCATGTCAGTAAAATACATGTAACTGCTTCATGGCATACATCCACTTATTCATCACAAAACACACAGACTCCAGAAGTAGACTCTGGGCCTAATTGTCTCTTGTTTTGACTTAACTGTAGGACCTTAATTCCTGAAGAGAAAATGGCAAGATGTTTTCCAAGTTTATTTTTTTAAAAAATATGACAAACAACTGTAAAGAGCTTATGACTGAGTGAAAGGCATAGAGCATTTGGTCCCATGACCAAATTTGATAAAAATATAATTGAATATTGACAGATACCAAAAAATGTGTGCTGAAATTCTTTAGGGGCTAACCATAGAGTGATGTCTAGGTCATTTCCCAGTGCCTAGACACTATGAAGAAGTGTATGGAGAAAACAGGCTTCAACTCAAGATGGAATGGCTATAGGTTTTTAGCTCTTCCAGTACCAGGGATCTTCCATCTTTAATTCTGAACATGGTTGAAATTCTGCAATTAGAACTGGTGCACAATTGGACTTCTCAGCACCTGTTCAAAGAGCAGATAAAAGCCAGGAGGCTTTTCCCCATATTCCACTATTATGCCAATAGTGCCCTTTCCAGACTTGTATCTTATAGTTGCAGTTAATCAGATCTAATTAATGCATAACAATTGTTGGACGTGATTCATGTTTGAATGACTGCAATATATTCTATAAGGGGCTACCCTTGATGATTGCCTGGAAAATTCAAGTATTGGTAGTTATGCACATGTCTCAGTATATGATATACTGAGTTTCACTGACTATTGATGATCTTCTGAGTACAATTCAAGATGCTGATGGTCACATATAAAGCCCTTCCTGCTGTGAGGTCTGGTTATCCAAGGGCCACCCTTCTCCCATAACTCTGTCTATCTGTAATATTTTGCAGAATTGAAATGCTCCTGATCCCCTCCTTGAAACAATGTGTTCTAATTAGTTCCAGGAAGTATGGCTCTTTGTTGAAGCACCTGTCCTCAGTATAAAATGTACCCAGACATTCACATTATCCTGACATTGTTGCTTTAAATTAGCTTTGAACACCTGGCTCTTTCCTCACAACCCATGATGAGGCACTATGCTTGCTGGATATTTTACAAGATATTCTTCTTCATTATTTTAACTCTGGTTGTCTCTCTTACGAGAGAAGTTTGTTGTTCCAGACCTGTCAAGAGCTGCTAAAGTTGAACATCTATACACTTGATGAATAATAATAAGTAGAAATAATCATCATTCCACAAAAAATATATCCAACAAAAATATACAAAATTAAAAACATTAAATGCTATATTTAACTGTTATATAAATGATTATAATTCTTCCATCAGTTTTTGCTGTTATAGCCTGCTTAAACTATATTTCCTGAGATTGTGTTTTCTTATAAAGTATCTATAGCTCTCCCTCACTTTATAAATGAGACCTATTTCACAGTATAGTTGGTAGGCTGATGTATTGTTAGATTGTAGAAGATTTGGACCAGAATGATACTTCCTCCTGAACAATTTTTATTGAAAAGTAAAATTAAACCACATTTTTTGCAGATCACAATGCAATAGACCTTACATCTAATGGACCAATTTTCAGCATAGATTAAATCCATTTGCATAATATATTATTACATAAGTAACACAAATTGCTGCTATGACAGACTGTCATATTTAACAGACTTTCATGAATAACGTATCTTCTTCCTTTCTAGTTAGTCTGTTAAAATAAAAATTCATTTTATATTTACACTGAACTATTACTAGTAGCAACTATACTGTTCTATAGTCTAATGTATACTAGCAATCATATTTCTGACAGGTGCTACTGTGAAAAATTCAGATTCATGTGTTTCAAGCATTATTTGTACACAATATCTATCTGCATTTACTAATTTAGTTTGCTTTGTGCAGAATAAAATAACTAGAATAATGAAGAAGCAGTTCACAAACAGCTTATAGATAGCTGATATTTATTTTTATGTGCCATTATTATGATCAATATCATTTTTAGCAGACAGAATAATGCCTTCATTCTTTGTCTCTTGATCAGTGAGCTCTTTTAACTATAGAAAAGCATGCTCATCAATACTAATTAAACTGGCTTTGTATCTTCAGCAGTACTATGCATATTGATTATTCATTGAAAATTTGAGACAGTGTCTGGGTGACTTTCAATCCTGTTAACCCACCTTATTTCTAATTATCATGTTAATTGTATATTTTTTCTCTTTGTATATGAGTTTTTAGACAGGTAATTTGGACAGGTAATTACCAAAGGTCAGCCTATATATTGACTAGGAAGATATTGGTGATCAATATCATCTATCTTTACACTATAATATCCTTTGGTGCTGCAGTCAATATTATTTTGAACTTTGGTCATCTCTGTTGTCAGAGTTAAGAAGAGGGAAATACTTCTACTAGAGAAAACTCATGTGATATTTTTGGCCCAACCCATACACATACCCCAGGCCAGATCCTACATTTTAAATTACAAACATGCTCAAATATATTTATTTCAGAAGAAATTACTGACTCTGTAGAGGACTGGAACTGTTGTGTTTCATCTCTTTCAAGCTTTTCCATTTCATTTGGTGGACTGACCACAAAATCCTTTGAAGTCCCACATAGTTTGAAATACTGGTATTCAACGAATGAAGGAGTATATCATTGGAACTGAAGACTTAGAGGAGGGAGTATGATGATGATGATGATTGTGATCATACTAAGTAATAACAGGAAAATTGTAGGGGAAACATTGTTCAACCAAGTTTTTGGCAACAATTTGTCATTGCTTACTGCCTTTTTCTGTATATATTTTTCATATGTGGATGTGCAATTAAATTAACCTACCAACATGTCCAGAACATTGTCTCACCCCATCCTTCAGTCCTATCGAGGAGAAAAGCTTGCACTGTTTAGCTAAGATTAACTTATACCCCTTTTGAACCAAATTTGAATGTATCCTAGCACTGCAGTCAATCCACCCAATCCACAGTCATATCTTTATGTAGAAACTTATTTCAATATTATGAATTGACCAATGTCATTAATTTCAAAAAGATTTAAGTCAGATCTATATTGTGCTACATCACAGAAAAAACTGACATTACATGTCAGGAAGAAAGATGGTTCAAATACTACATTAAGAGTTTGTTACACAAATACAACAAATTAACAAATATTTGATTGTCATAGATTCTCAGCTTCAAATTTTCAAAGTTTTCAAATAATTTGGTGTTCATTTACTTATTAGGAGACCATTTCATAAAAGAATAAAAGGAAAAGAAGCACAGAATTATTTTGAATTAGCAAGTAGTATAAATGGGGTAAATGTTTGGTAACATCTACACCATTTATGGCTATGGAGATTTGCAATCATCCGGATCATGGGTTTTTTCCCTGAAAATATTTTGCTTCTCATCCAAGAAGCTTCTTCAATTCTGTTCAGTTCTTCAGTTCAGTTCTTTAGACTTAAGGAAGTTTGCTGGATGAGAAGCAAAACATTTTTAAAAAAAACCAAGAAAGTCCAATTGCCTTTTGTAAAAGCACCTTTAGGACAATAATGACCTGGATGATTGAGAATCTCCATATGCATCAATGGGGTAGATGTTGCCAAACAATAGCCAGAGGAAAAAAAGGGGGGGTTGAGTTTGTTATTAATTTCTCATCCAATTTCTCATCTCATTATTCAGAAAGCTTTTTATGTTCTTTTGAAACAATTTCCAAATTACTTTCAAATGTTGTCCAACCTTTTCTGAAACAGCTTCAGAACCCGAGATTTGAAACTGCAGATGATTGTTTGCCAACCAACCATCTTCAATTAAGGGGATGCAGTGGACATAGAGAACCTTGACCTCATCAAAGCTGTTGGCCAAATCTGTTGTGATATTTCCATTAATAGAATAGTAAGATATTGAGCAGAACATACCATAGGAAAATTAGGCAAGATTCATAATTGGGTGGTTGACCCTACACAAGAGTAGATAAAAAGCCCTGCATCAGATTGGAAAGTAGTTTTGAGTAAAGTGTCATAGAGTACTCCCCTGGCTCATGAGCTTTTCAACGTATTTATAAATGCCCTTGATGAAGGAGCTGAGAGAATGACTATAAAATCTGCAGTCAATCCAAAACTAGGAGAGGTGACCAACTAAACAGGAGAGAAAGTGGATTCAAAAATATCTATGCAGGCTTGAATATAGGGACAGAACATATAAGACATTCAATGGAGAAAAGTGCAGCACTGCAAGCAGTGATGAGCAACCCTCAATACACGCAAGTAATAACTTCACTAAGCAAGATGCATTAGTTGTCAAGTGTCCTGCATCTCTAAAGTCTGTGTGGAATAAAGCATGGATATTTGCAGGATGTTTATTTACTAAACAAATAGATGTAAAACCCAGGAATTGGTGAGCAAAATGGCACAAGCATGGGATATGGGATCTGGAAAGACCTAGCTTGGTAGTAATGGCAGGGTTCTGCATGTTTTAGTGATGATACTAAGAAAACAATTGCTGTTTGGACATAAGCAACACACCCAGGGAAAGTAATTCTTCCACAGAACAGTAGGAAAAATTCCCTATGCAATCTGTTTTCCTGGACAAGGGGAAAAAGATAAAGATCCAATTATTGTATTATAATTTGAATACCAATTAATCAAGAATAGATGAATATGGAGATATCAGTGGGGTGTAGTGGTTTAAACTAGAAACCAGGAGACCATGAATTCTAATCCTACCTTGGGCACAAAGCCACCTGGATGAATTAGCCAGTCACTCTGTCTCAGCCCTAGGAAGGAGGCAATGGCACTTCTGAAATATTACCAAGAAAACTGCAAGGACCTGTCCAGGCAGATACCAAGAGTCAAAAACAAACTTGAAGGCACATTTTTAAAAAATGGAAGTGAAAAATAATTATTAAAATTCTAGACCTGGTATATGCCCTGGTATATGAAGATGAATTGCACCTAGCACTGGATACTCTCTAGTCCATACTGTTTTTTCAAATTATTCTTACTTGACCAATGTTGGGAGAGCTGAAACCAGACATAGCTCATCAAGATATCAGCATAAAAGCAATCCTGTCTGGATACCTTTCTAAAAGTCTAATTCACATTAAAATGTTAAGTGTCATTTTCTTGGACTTCTTCCCACCTTCTGTTTTGTTCAGAATACTCCCATGGATGATGTGAACATATGCTAAGAAATGACATTTCCACTGAACAAGTATTTTGCATACCTCAATTATATTTGCCTTTGCTGCATTCCCTGTATATAGTTTCAAACTGTGCTCTTTCATTTTATTCACAGCACATCACAATATTTCTGGATGTTATCCTAGGTTGTCTAGTTATTTTTTATATTCCCAGTGAAAGTGATGCAAGTGTCAAAATGGTAAACTTTGTTCGATGAAGAAAGCAGCATGGTAATTTCTTTTACATGTCTTAGCTCTAAAAGAATAGACAGCATGTGGCTGGCTGGGGACCATACTTCTCATTGGGGAGAATGGCTAACTCCGTTGTGAACAAGTGAAGAAACAAAATGATCATATACAGTGGTGAGCTCAGGATTTTTTCCCCTTTTTTAATGTATTTTTTAAAGAGTTTGGGTATATAATATAATAATGTAAAACTAACTTTATAATTTCAATATGTTTCCTCTTTTAAAAGTAATTGAAAATGATGAGACCAATTTTCAGCAACCTCAAACAGAAGGTGTTCTCCGAGTGTTCTATAAACAGGGAGTTCAGCAGTCACAGTTTTCCAAAATGTTTAATTTTGGACATGATTGATATGTACAAATATTGTTGCATACAGGTACTCCTTGTTTAGTGAATATCTCATTTAGAGGCCATTCAATTACAACAGTGATAAAAGGGTTACCTGACAACCAAGCCTCAAATTTTCAGTCAGATCAGAAACACAGTCATAATTTCACCTGGTGACCACTTTGCTCAAGGGTCCCCATTGTGTTCTAAGTGAAGGCTATTTATATTGTACCAAGAAAAATTCATTTAAAAATGGTAGTATTATTTAATAAAAGGAAAGAAGCTTGAGTTATAGTAAAGTATTTCAGAATGTCTCTTATCAGAGATTATCTGTGTAGGCTACTATTCATCAACTGCTGAGGAGGGATAGAAGTAAATAGATGCTTTTAGTTGTACATCTTGCTTATTGAAAATGTCATCCAAAGTATAAGTATTCCATTAAATGGCTTGTCCTTCACATCATCTCTGAAAAATAAGCAACATTCATGGAGAGAGATCTTTAAGCGATACTTGAGAAATTCAATCATCTCAGTATAAGGTCACCTGATCTGCATCTCGCAGATTTATGTGTAGATGGGAATTCAGTGTTCCAACACAATCCATACTTCAGACGATATGTCACATGTCTTTAAAAGAATTCTCAGTGTATGTGAAAATGGATGGATAAGTGACAAAATTGAGGAAATAATCTAATCTCCGTAGGTAATTTTTCTTGCAGAATTTTACAAAGATGCTGGCTGTGTGTCCTCAGCCTTTTGTGTTGTAACGACCTCACACAGCCCATTACCCAGGTCGTTACAACACAAAAGGCTGAGAGACACACAGCCAGCACCTCAGCCACACAGGGTCTCAGGAAAAAGCCATCCAATCTGCATACATCAACTCCATCAACCAATCAAGAAGTAACAACACAGCCAACTCTGGAGTTCAAAAGGAAAAAACAGCCACGATCACACACTTCTCCCAGAAGAACGAAGCTGAAGACACCAGCCTGAAGATGACGGATGAGATTTCGTCAAACGTTGCCAGGTATTCTCAATCTTACACGGACAAGACCATACTACAGACCTACTATACCCTACCATCTCCACAAATCTATATATATATATATATATATATATATATATATATATATATATTCTTTGTAAAATTCTTATATATATATATATATATTCGTAGATTTTCATGGGTACAGGTATGCAGGTCTTGGCATGTTTGGATTTTTCCCATGTAAGATTGAGAGTATCTTGGCAACATTTCGATGAGGTCCCATTCGCCATCTTCAGGCTGGTGCTTTCAGTTTTGTGCTTGTGCGAGCAAAGTCTCTCTATAAATACTGGTGAATAAATACAAGATAATAATTAGGAAAGCCATCAAAATAGAGACACACCCCCATAACATGAATAAACGGGATGATACCTCCTGCCTACCAGACATCTGGAAACTAGCCCTAATCAACAGATGAGTCCCAGCCACAAAAACCAACACCGGACCCAAAACAACACATGACGCCACCACCAATCTCCCTTACCAGACTCAAACCCAAACCCATCCCATAGATGAAAGACAACCACCATCCAGAAACCAGACCACAGCTGCATCACTAGCTGCTACACCCGCTGACTCCCAAACTAAGCAAACTGACACATGCCATGAACACATAACCAGACCTCAAACTTGGAGCCAAACCAAAGCCCGGAACGTTACATCACAGCCATCCGCTCAGGATATCACATCATGGAACTCAGGAGGTTACACCACAAAACCTCAGGATGTTACAACACAGCCAATGACCCAGGAGATTACAGCACAAGACCCAGGATGTCACAACAATAGAACTCAGAAGGTCATCACACAGCCCATTACCAGGTCGCTACAACACAAAAGGCTGATAGACACACGGCCAGTACCTCAGCCATACAGGGTCTTACGAAAAAGCCAATCAATCTGCAAACATCAACTCCATCAACCAATCAAGAAGTAACAACGCAGCCAACCAACCCGCTTACAACAGAGCCAGTACACCACACCTCCCCACCAGTATTTGTAGAGAGACGGCAGCTCTGAACACACTTTGCTCACACAAGCACGAAGCTGAAAGCACCAGCCTGAAGATGGCGAGTGGGACCTCGTCAAAACGTCACCAAGATACTCTCAATCTTACACGGGAAAAGACCCGAACACGCCAAGACCTGCATACCTGTACCTGTGAAAATCTACGAATAGATAGATAGATAGATAGATAGATAGATAGATAGATAGATAGATAGATTTTAAGGAAAATCATATATATGGAAATGATGTTTAATAGATTTAAGATGTGTGTGCCTTTGTTTGTATGTATATATGTGTATGAGTGTGTGTTTATGTGTGTTTGTGTGTGTGTGTAATGTATTCTTAAATATAAGACAAAAAGCCTTCAGTTTAGTTCCAATGTAACAATTATTTTTAGGATCAGAAGCTGAAATGAGACTACACAGTCACCTTTTTTCTAAGATTTTTGGAATACGCCTTTGATAGTGTCATAATTTTACATATGCACACACATACACACATGTTAGACCTCCATTAATATGGTTTTCCCGATGATCCTAACAATTGATTATTCTGACATTTTACGGTTAACCTTTTCCATATTTTCTTTATGATGAAAGTGAGGAAACATGCCTTGGAGATCTCAGCATCTGAAGACCATGCTAAGCATTGCTCTTGGGTGAGAAGGTGAATTTTTCTGATTGTCTGTCACTGGGAAATGCCGTGATAGACATGTCTTTGAACTTGAAATCCCCTCTCACACAGTGTGAAAACATTAGAAGCAAACAATATAGCTTCTGATATGTTCTGCCCTTGGCTTTGAAGAAAAAGAAGTGCTGTTTATCTTTATTTGTTCTTTTCTTCATACTGTACCTTTGCTGATTTCCTGCCTTCTGTTTATGGATATTTATAAAACTAAGCAAATGTGCTGTGATGCAAGCCAACATATTTATTGGAAAGCCTCTTAGCCAAAGGCAGGGGAATCTAAAATGTGACTTCTAGAATTTTTAGTTGCTTAGAGTAGTAAGAGAGCATTTAACATAACAATGAATACAAGAACAAATTCAATCAGTGTTTATTTATGTCTTTCCAGTGGTACCAAAAACTTAACACAGGTCTCTGCCTAAACATCAACAAGCATTTTTGTGTATGTGTTACCTATTACCTGTTTCATGCTTGGTTTCTCCTGTCATTTTGTTTTGAAGCAGTTCTAAAACAAAAACAAAAGAACACTGAATTTCAATATGCAAGAAGACAATGAAGTAACAAATTTCAAAAGCTTTCAAGATTGTTGTTCATCTTTCAGAATGCAGAATTTGAAAAATGATGTTATGTTTCTGACCAGAGAAATACAGCATTTGTATGATGAGCCCACTTTGTACTTACATAGAAATGATGGATGAAGCCAAGCTACAGACGCCTTAGAAATATAAAATGGCACTAGATTTTTTTTATTTAGCAATTTCATTAAAATTACAATTATAACAGTAAAACTAATACAACTGAAAATGATAGCGCAAAAAGAAAGAGTAGAAGGTACCAAAAAGAAAGAAAAAAAGGACTGCGTCATTTAGTGACAATTTGCAGTTAAAAATAACTTTATAACCAATCCTCACATTTACATGCTCTGCATATTAGTAAAGCAACGGAAAATTGATGCAAGATCATAAATCCAGTCACAGTTTCACTTAGTGACCCCTTCACTGAACACCTGAATTTCCAGTATTGTGGTCACTACACTAACAGAAACTGGGAGAGAAGGCTAGGAACTACAACCCAACTATTTATCAGCAAACTCTACACACATGAATGAAAGTGTGATAACAGCCATGATCTATTGCTTCTTTCCAACTCCACTGCAACTTGATGTTACATAATACCAACACCAATAAATCATCACAGCAGAACAGAAGATATTTTGGTTACAGTAAAGGCAGGCACTTGCACACTGTGAATACAGAAGTTTCTCCATCTGTCTTGTACCAGATAATGTTGGTATGGGACTGATAGTGCAGAATTATCTTATTACTCTTCACAATAGAGAGCAATTCTGGCTAGATTATACATTGTACTACAATTTTCATATTCTTGCAACGAACAAATCATTTTAACAGAATGAGCCTCAGCTGCATGTGGTTGCAATCATGCATGTGCATATGTGTTTCAAACTTTGTTTTTCTTCTCAAACACTGTGTATCTATAGATAGAAAGCAATTTTCTTATGGAATGTAGTCTGGGAAATTATATCAGCTTTGTGACTGAGATGCAAAAATAATTCTCACAGCAGGATTTCTCAGCCTGTACAAGAAGGAAAGAACAAAAACCAGCCTCCTATTAGGAAATGCAACTCTGATCATTCAGTTGTCCTTTGTGACTAATTCAGCCAGTGTGGAATTATTCTGGGGAGGGCTATGGTACCCCAGTGTTAGCAGAGATGTTTAAATACTTTGAAGCAGAAGGGAGGGAGGGAATTTGCCTTTATCAGTCTGTAGATAAAGTAATTGTATTCTGAGGAGAAGTCAGGAAGGTTATCAGGTTCTAAACCAATCTACTGTTACATCTGATTGGGTTCTGGGGAGGAGACTTAGACATCTGTAAAGTTAAAAGTAGTTTCTTATTTGCGACATAAACAAAATTAGATTCTGCCATTTCAAAGGTGCTTAGGTATTACCAGCTAATTGTCAAAATAAGGGAACTGCTTTTGTTAAATACTTTGGAAAGCTCCCCAATCCACCTGGATTTCTAAATGTGAAGAGACTGATTCTGTGATCTGTTGAAAAAAGGGCCCTCGGCAACTTGGCTTAAAAACTTGCGTAATGATGGAGATCTTTGATCAGTTAATTATTTTTATTTCTTTGGGAAATCCTTGGCAAAAAGAAGCAATTCACATTACTTCACAATTAAATCCAAAATGCTTCTTTCACTCACAATGGCTTATATGAATTCTCCTTTCAGCCAAATTTCATGAAACCAAAAGGGCTGTTTAATGAAGAATCTTGCCTTGAGAAAGAAGAAAAAAAGAGAAAAATAAAAAGAGAGTTTACTGCTTTAGAGGCACTGGCTTATAGAAAAACATCTATGACAATCTATGAGGCAAACCAATCTTGATGCTAACAAACATTGCCCTATTAAGTCTTTTATTTAACATGATGAAAGGTAAATAAAGAAGCTGCTTCTCTTTCAAACAAATTCAATAACAACATCAAAGACTTATAGTTTATTCTATCAATGGGGTAAACAAATTAATCAACAATTTAATGCAAATAAGATAATCTTTCCAAAAAGCACCATTACTAATCTACACATTAGAATGAAAACCATGTTTTCAGTGAATACTAATATTTATACATACATATTGTATTTATACATATTGAAAGCTATTTTTTTTAAAATACAGTGAATCTATGTCTTCTGTTTTTAGGGCAACTTGGGTTAGGGGGGAATAGAAGTCAAAATCAGATAAATATTTTAATATACACCAGGCAGAAGAGTAATGAAAGATGTTCACTATTCACAATTCAATATTGTGTAGATAAATATTAGAGTTATTTCCTATTTCCCAACCCTCAATTTCTCAGAGTTCAGGCCCATTGTTTGTGGAAAAGGCATCAATATTTCATGCCACAGCTTTTTTGTTTACACAAAAAACTTCTGAATTAATCTTTATCTAATTTGAACAGATATACCTCACTACTAATTCCATTTTTGCTGCAATATTTATTGCATGCTGTCTTAAGCTATGGGAAAAGTCATGTAACACCCCCCCACCCTTATGTAATTTAAAGAAGCATTTAAAACTATGACACCTATATTAAATTTAGCCCACTTAATTCCTAAAATCTTGCAAATTTGGTTATGTTCTGATGAAAAAGAAGCTAGAAACTTTATAAGGTAGATATTGAAGCAATTAAGTGCCATCTATGAAATTTGGCCACTATAACATGATAACATTCCTCCATGTATATCTCTGATTTTAAAAAGTTTGAGCTTTATTTTATTTTTTTACACTGTATAACAAGAGGGCAGGATACTGGTTTTTTTTTCTAATTTACAAGTTAAGTGGATTGCCCCATGCATGGCATTAAAAAAATGACCTTCATTTATTGCTGAGGAATGAGTTACCTACCTTCATTGAATGTGGACAGTAAAGAAGCAAAAAGCCAAGTTCAAGCAAACTTCTCTTTCTTTAGAACTGAGCTGAAGGAAAGGAAGCCAGAAAAGGACTGTTGCTAATCTGGAAAATGAAAAAAGGACATTTCACACACGATGCTTTATGACCTTATAACTAAGTAATCACAAAAAGGCCTGCACTATATCAATGAGAATTTTTCTAAAAAAATTTCTTTGAAAAGAAATTGGAGAACAAATGTTTCTTTCATAACATTATATAAAATGTAATTAAAAATGCACACTGGTGATTGCATTGATGTATCTAACGCTGCAATGCTAGATTTGGCTTTTGCAAACTGATACCATGCTAAGTTCTGGATGGTTTTGCTTCCCCTCCCTTTTGATTGTTAAAAATGGTACTTCTTTTTCTCATGCTATTTAAGATTCTGTGATTCAATAGCTAACTACCCTTTTTTAAAAGGATAAAAATATATTAATTATTAATTCTCCCTTTAGGCTTTACAGTCATTTAATTTAATCATCCTTGATATCATCCGGCATAAAGATGGCTAAGTGAATTGCAGGAAGCAATCATTCAGATAAACTGCTCCATCATTCTCATCAAGCCGTTGTTACAATTTCATCTTTACTCTCAGTTTATTTCCATTTTGTGGCACATTTGTGATGTAATGAACAACTGAACAATTCATAGCACTGATATAGCTTTTTTGCAATTTTTGAAATGATAGGCAAGGAGTCTGTCTTATTTATTCTCCAATACTGGAAAAAATGTATCAGTCTTTCTCTGTAAATTTAAAAACTCTATTGCTATAATATTGTAACTTTTAATTTTATTGCTTTTCTTCTCATATTTTATATTCATATTTTTTGCACTGTTGTAGGCTACCTTAAGGAATTAGCCAGTTTGGTGTATTGGTTGAAGCATTGGGCTAGAATTTGGGAGACCAGGAGTTGTATTTCTACATTAGACACAAAACCAACTGGGTAACCTTGGACCATTCACTCTCTCTCTCAGTTTTAGGAAGCAGGCAGTGGCAAGCCAGTTCCAAAATATTGCTAAGAAATTTGCAGGGATTAATCCAGGCAGTTGCAAGGAGTCAACATGATTCAAAGATACATACACAAAGAAACACACAGACACACAGAGAGCTGCCTTACGTAAGTACCTACACGGTAAAAGAATTGAGTGTATGCTGTGGTATATGCAAGGCAAGATAGCTAGCACATCCCTGGAGACAGTATGCATTTAAAATATTTGCATGACTGTCTATTTTAAAACACAACTCTGGGCAGCTCACAACAACAATAATACCCACAAACTATTTAAAAAAACATAAAACTGTAAAGCTGTTCACCAGAGTGTTGCCTTCACAGTGCATGTAAACAGCCAGAAGCCTTTGTCTAATTGCATAATTATAATGTACCAAAATCCTTGCTTTACAAGGGTTTGGAATCTCTTCTTTTTTCTGTTTTAGGCTAGGGAGAATTATTCATTATTCAGAAAGCTTTTTATGTTCTTTTGAAACAATTTCCAAATTACTTTCAAATGTTGTCCAATCTTTTCTGAAACAGCTTCAGAACCCGAGATTTGAAACTGCAGATTTTTTTTGCCAACCAACCATCTTCAATTAAGGGGTTGCAGTGGACGTAGAGAACCTTGACTCATCAAAGCTTTCGGCCAAATCTGTTGTGATATTTCCATTAACAGAATAGTAAGATATTGAGCAGAACATACCATAGGATAATTAGATGAGATTCATAATTGGGTGGTTGACCATACACAAGAGTAGATAAAAAGCCCTGCATCAGATTGGAAAGTAGTTTTGAGTAAAGTGTCATAGTGCACTCTCCTGGCTCATGTGCTTTTCAATGTATTTGTAAATGCCGTTGATGAAGGAGCTAGGGAGAATATTTTCAGATGATAGCAGCCAAGTTCCTTTTAAGATCCTTAAAAATATTCACAATATACATGTAATGGCATGCCAGTGTTGAAGTGGGATCATTATATATTTTTATGTTCTCCATGCATACTTACATATTGTCATAATAATTATTAATAAGTATTAAATGATTAATACCCCTGTGGGAGATGAAAATATAGCCTGTTGATCTATTAGATTCAATTAGGCCTATAGATGATACCAGGCCCCAGAATAAAGAGATATGAACCAAAGTTTTCAGCTAGGATGGTTTCATAATGACAGCAAAATATTTGTAATCTGCTTGGCTGTTGCAATTTGTGCAGTATGATTTTGCAAAGTAGAGTTTCAGGAGTATATTTGCACATAGAACAATGAAACTATGGGAAATAAGGAACTGAAAGTAATGGATGGAGGTTTCAGATATACATGTGTGCATGTAGAAATTAACGGTCAGCAGAAAATTACAAGGAAATGGGTTATGAAATGTAACAAGTAAATTTCCATCTGTGTGGGGCCATTAGAAAAAGGATATAAAAGATAGAATTTTAAATCAACTCAGGGCCATTGGCCTATAGTTGTCCTTGCTGGACCTACTATGTCATTGGACTTCATTGAAATGGGTTATTAATGCACTGTAAGTAAAGTTATGGTACTGTGTTACTATGATGACTGTTCATGTTCCAAATTGCTTATGAAATAAACTTCTGAATCTTAAAGTAAGAATTATGGTTTGTGTTGCTGTCTTTTGTTTCTTTCATTGGATTTTTTCACCCACCCAAAAACAAATAACATTTTAATAAATTACAATTGTAGGTTAGCAAACTGTATAAACTTCATCAAAAAAATTACCACATACGTACTGATTTTTAAAATTCTCTTTCATCGTAATGGGAAGAATGTACAAAAGAAAAATGTCCATCTATAAGCCTTTTAAAACTTGATTGTAGCTTTTTAAAAAATGTACTTTTCATGCATACGTATTGACAAATACTGAAATGTAGTCTTCTGTCAAAGTATAAGAACAAAAGATGGTTCCCATATTCACCTTTTGTTCTCTCTGTAACTGGATGATGTCTGTAGTTGATTTTGGGACTTTTTGTTGGGTGATGATGTATCTGTGTGTTTATTTTATACATGAGAGAATTTTGGTGGTGAGTGCTGATAATGTATGCATGTTAATTCCAATGTTGATTATGATAACTGTTAGGTTTGCATGAAGAGACAGACGCGGAGTGCTTCAAGCTCTTTTGTTTTATTAGTGACTACAGCTCAGAACGGACCCACTTTGGCTGGGCTGCGGCTGCTACTTATAGCCAGCAGCCGCAGTTGACAGCCAATCAGAGTGCAGGGTTTTCCCGCACTTTTTAAACCAATCATTTCTAACATTTTACAAGAACAGTTCAAACTAAACCAATGACTTTAAACCTACATACATAACACCCCTCCCCACTAGGTTCAGTCCATACTCAAACCCCATCTATCTAATGTATTCTTTTAAATAGGTGGGGCTCCTACGTGTACGTTGAGACCTACGTGGTTCAGATGTTTTATTGTTCTCACCCAGTGAGAGAGAAATGTGTCTGCTGACATTTCCATACTTGGACTTCTAGTAATAGAAGAACCTGTTTGGTTACTACAACCTGGTCTCTCCTCCCAATCCATCTCCAACCCAATGTCAGCACCTAAGTCAGGTAGTGATGTACAGTCTTCCACTTGTAAGGATGGATTTTGGCATTGTGACAGGTTTTGGGATGGTTCCTGTCGTGTTGGCTCGTTACACATGGGGTTGATTCTTGCTTGCTGATTATCCTCATGATCCTCCCTTCCCCTAGAAGAGGTACTAGGTATGGGAACCAGAGAGGAGCAATTGCGATGTTCCTGAGGTAATCTGGATCTAAGCTGATCAATGTGCCTGCTCCAGAGGACACCATCCTCTGTTTGTACCCTGTAAGACCTAGGGCCTGTGATTTGGGTTATCTCAGCAGGAATCCATAATGGTTCACCCATAAGGTTCTTAGCATAAACAGAATCATCCACAGTGAATGTGCGAATTTTGCTACTGGAATTTAGTGGTGCATTGGGTGCGTATGTGGGATGAAGGCGGTCAAGGGGAGACCTGAGTTTCCTACCCATCAACAACTCTGCTGGGGATAAGTTAGTTGATGGGTTGGGAGTGATATGCTGGACACTGAGTAGTATTTCAACTTTCTCAGTGATGTCCCCTAGACCCAATTGCTGAAGTTTTTCCTTGGTAAATCGTACCATGCGTTCAGCCCGGCCGTTAGCCGAAGGGTGCCCAGGGGCTGTCAGGGCATGTCTGATACCCTGCTGTGCTAAATATGATTCAAAAAGGTTGGACGTAAATTGAGGACCATTGTCAGAAACTAGGATATCAGGTAACCCATGAGTTACAAAAGCTTTTAAGCTGTTTGATGACAGCTTCAGCTGTGGTGGATGACATAGGGATAACCTCTAGCCATTTGGAATATGCATCTACTATAATAAGGAAGGTGTGCCCTCTGGTAGGGCCAGCAAAATCAATGTGAATCCTGGACCATGGGCCCCTAGGACATTCCCATTCCCGTTTGGGGGCAAGAGGTGGGACAGGCCTGACTTCCTGACAGTTGGGACAGGATGCAACCCAGTGTTCAACCATTTTGTCAATACCTGGCCACCATACATAACTCCTGGCCAATCCCTTCATTCTGACAATACCCAGATGACCCTCATGTAACATTTCCAAAACCTCTTTTTGTAGTTTTGCAGGAATAACCACCCTGTTACCCCACAAAATACATCCTCCTAATACAGATAAGTCAGTTTGTCTGGGCTTAAAAGGTTGGGAACCTTGAGGTAGATCTTGAAGTGGCCAACCTTTCTTAATCCAGCCTATAACAGGAGCCAATAAAGTGTCTTTGGCAGTCTCTCTGGCAATTTCAGCAGCGTGTACTCGAAGCTTGGCAACAGTTTCTAGAAAAAAAGGTGTAAGTCTCAGGAGCAGGATCCTCAGTGTGTGAAGGAAGTGGGCAGCGACTCAGAGTATCTGCATGCCCAATGTCTTTCCAGGCTTGTGGATGAGTTTGTATGAATAAGCAGCAAGAAATTCAGTCCATCTCAGAATTCTTGGTGACAGGATTGTGGGCGTTGGTTTGTCCCCTGCCACAATGCCTAACAGAGGTTTGTGATCTGTGACAATAGTAAATGTTCTCCCATATAAATACTCATGGGATTTCTTGACAGCTGCAACAATTGCCAATGCTTCCTTGTCCAATTGGCTGTAATTCCTCTCTGCTTTGGTCAAAGTGCGAGTAAATGCAATAGGGCTTCCCTCCCGCTGGGAAGCCTGTGGCTCAAACCCCCCACACACTCCAAAAGGGGATGCATCACAAGTCAGTACAACAGGCAAATTCTCAGAGAACTGTATCAGTACAGCATCAGAAGTGATTAGTCTTTTAATATTGTTAAATGCTGATTGTTCCTTCCTGCCCCAGACCCAAGCAGATTTTTTGTCAAGTAATCTGTGTAATGGTTCTGCAATGGTTGCCTTCTGAGGTAGAACATGTGATAAAAGTTAATAAGTCCAAGGAAGGCTTGCAAATCTGTTTTGCATTTTGGTCTAGGGGCTTCTTTGATTGCTTGAACCTTGGCATCTGTAGGGTGGATGCCATGCTTGTCAATCATGTAGCCCAAGAACTCAACCTTGTCAGTTCTAAGAGTGCATTTTCTTCTTTGACTTTTAACCCGCTTTTTGAATCTGGTTAGGACTTCTCTGAGTCTCTCGTGTAACTGAGTGTCATTTTCAGCAGAGATTAACACATCATCAAAGTAAGGTACTACCCTGGCAGTCCTTGGAGCATCCTTTCCATAAGGCTTTGGAAGATGCCTGGTGCCACGCTTACTCCAAATTGCAACCTTTTACATTTGAAGGCACCTCTATGAGTCACAATGGTTTGGGCCTCTGCAGTGGCATCATCAACTGTTAACTGTTGATATGCCTGGGCCAGATCCAATTTGGCAAAGACTGTGCCCCTGCCAAGAGAATGTAATAAATGATGCACCACTGGAACTGGATATGCGCTCTGTTGTAGCGCATGGTTCAATGTCCCCTTGTAGTCTCCGCAGATTCTCACAGACCCATCAGCCTTGACTGGTGTGACTATGGGTGTCTCCCACTTGGAGTGATCAGTGGGCTCTAAAACCCCTTGAGCTATTAATTTATCTAATTGTGCATCAATTTTTTCCTTTAAGGCAAATGGGACCCTTCTGGGCTTTAAGCGGATTGGTGGCACCTTGGGATCTAGGTTGAAAGTGATAGGGGTCCCCAAGTACTTGCCTAATCTCGCTGAAGACCTCTGGAAACTCAGACTTCAAGGCCTCCTCCCATTCAGTGTTGCTCATGTGATTGATGCCAGTCACCTCGATGCCCAGCAGGTTGAACCACTCAAGTCCCAGCAAACTTGGGCGATCCTTGTCCACGATGGTCAGGGGCAGGCGTTTGGTGTGGCCTTTGAACTTCACGTTGAATTCTCTTGTTCCAACTACTGGAATCTTGTTCCTTTGGTAGTCTTTAAGAGTGAGTGCTTGCTTCTTGAAGTGATTCTTCTGAATGTTTGGGAGTAGTCTGTGAATAGTGTCCCATGATACCATAGATAGGTATGAGCCTGAGTCCACTTCCGTTTGTCAAGACCTTCCTTCAATAAGTACCTTGACATGCACTTTTCTGCTTCTTAAAGGTGATGAATGACCAATAGTTACTGTTTGATGAGTTTCATTCTTCCCATTTGCTTCTGTGCTGCGCCCCATTTTCTCACTGAGATTGTTGCACCTGAATTCTTTGTCTTTGCTTGTAGCAAACTTTCTTCTGTTGGGTGGAGTTCTGGATGATTTGCAGACTCTTGCTAGGTGTCCTCTTTTATCCAAATGGTGTCTAAAAACTTGCATTCAGTGTGGGGTGGCTTCCCCCACAACCTCTGCAGTAGAAATCTTGCCTCTTTCTTCCCAGGTCTTTCTGTTTCTGCTCCATTCTGAGTCTGTAAATTCCTTCCTCCACCTCACTACAGTCTGACTCAGAATCTATTTGCTCACAATGAGTTGTTGTGGACTTTTCCACATCAGGATGACTTGTGGCCTTATTGATTTTCTTCATGGCTGCTGCTGAGGACTTGGTAGCTTCTGCTGAAGAGGCCTCTTCTATTGCTTCCTTCAGCGTGATCTTAGGTTTCAGTAATAACTTGCTCTGTAGCACCTTGTCTTTAAGGCCTAGAACAAATCGATCGCGTATGGCCTCTTCTAAATTGTTAAATTCACATGCACCCCCAATGTCTCTTAAACTTGCCACAAAGTCATTTCCGTTTTCGCTTTCCCCTTGATCATGCTGGTAAAACTTGTGTCTCTTAATGAGGCACGGTACTTGTGGTGCGGAATGGGCTCTTAACAGTTTTTCTAAGTCAGGCCAGTCCATTACCTTCACGTCTGCAGCTCCTGCCAATGCCTTCGCCATCTTGAAAACTGCCGGACCGCAGTGCGCGAGAAAGACCGCCCTCTTCCGCTTCTCGGAAATGTCGGCAAGATCGTTTCCTTCAAGATACATTTGGAAACGATCTGCATACGACTCCAAGTCTTCTGCCATCAGATCGAACGGGGCTGGGGGGGTGTTCAGTGCAGCCATCTCACTCTCCTTCTGTTCCACGTTGCCGTCTTCTTCAGGGGAATCCCACCTTCGTTGCCCGTGTTAGATTTGCATGAAGAGACAGACGCGGAGTGCTTCAAGCTCTTTTGTTTTATTAGTGACTACAGCTCAGAACGGACCCACTTTGGCTGGGCTGCGGCTGCTACTTATAGCCAGCAGCTGCAGTTGCCAGCCAATCAGAGTGCAGGGTTTTCCCGCACTTTTTAAACCAATCATTTCTAACATTTTACAAGAACAGTTCAAACTAAACCAATGACTTTAAACCTACATACATAACAATAACAAATGTCAGGGTAAAATATAGGTGGCTTCTCTTCCCCTCATTAAAAAAGAGAGATTATGTTTTTTAAAAAATCTGCTTGATTTGTCAGCATTTCTTTGAGAATTTCAAGAACAAAAGAATAATTAACTGCAGTCTGGATTTTTCAATTAAATCTGTCTTCCTCATTTCTGCTGAAAACATGGCCCTCATTGATATAGAAAAAGAGTGGGAGACTAATTTTCAAAATTGGTGTAATGTGCAATTTTATTTGTCATGTTGATAGGAATTGCATTTATTGTACATCCCTTTTTGCATAATAATGCAGTTAATTAAGTCTAACAAATGGCCAGAGCTCTGTTGTATGTATTCATTAATTTTTTTAACAAAAAAAAAATCATAGCAGGTTTTCAAAAAGCAAGAAGAAATAATTGGCGAGAAGCAGAGGGATGTTTGGACTAATACTTGACCCTGATCTATTATTTAAAGTTTCCATAGCACTTAATATGCTTTATAATTCATATCTCATTAATCTTCATGATAAAACTGATGGATAATTCATTAATATTCCCTGTTCTATAGGTAAAGAGTAGCCACTTAGAAATAATCTCTTATAAATGTAGGGCACAAAATTGCAGTCAAACAGCATTGATACAGATTTAAAGAAGACAAAGCATCCTTTATAAATTTAATAAGAAATATTATGTAGTAGTATTTTCATGTAAAAACTTTGAATCCCTTTCAATTCCCAAGGGAGTTATTTATTGCTAAGAAACAAAAAAAGCTGAATGTTTTGGCCTTGTATTTATTTATTAGATGTATATCCTCTCTTTCAATTGAGAGCGAAAGGTAACATAACAAGAGCCTTGGTGGTACAGGCTATTAAATGCCTAGCACTTAGCTCCAGCTGCCTGTAATTACTTGCAGCCTTGAATCCCACCAGGCTCAAGGTTGACTCAGCCTTCCATCCTCTCGGGGTAGGTAAATTGAGGACCCAAGATTGTTGGGAGCAATAAACTGACTTTGTAACAATGCCGCTTAGTAATAAGCAGGCATATACAATGGAATGAAGGCTATTCCTGAGCACATTGGGTTGTGCTCCAAACATTGTAAGCTGCCCTGAGTCTCCGGAGAAGGGCGGCATATAAATATGAATAAAATAAAATAAAAATAATAAAAATAAAATATATATTATCCCCACCTTTGCTTTGCCTCCCAGCACGGAAAAGGAAGGCTGGGAAAAAGCAACAGCAACTGATACAAGTTGGTAGAAAAAGACTATGGTAATGTGCCAACATACACTCAGTCCTAGCCCACATTTTAACCACTAGTTATAAGGGTAAAGAGCCAGGGAGAAGCAAATATTTGGGGCGGGGGATGTTAATGAAAGGGAAGGAAGCATTCCTTAAGGCCTGAGGAGGGAGTCTTCGTTAAGGAAAAATTCAGAACTGTCTTCACCCAATTCACTGGGGTATAAGAAGGGAAGGTAAAGTGACATCAGACTAACAAGCTTCTTTCTGTCACCTACAGTGTCTCAGTAAAGGATAATTGTACTCATCCTGTGAAGTTAGCTCACCTTGTGGGACTAAGAATACCATACTGAGTCCTGAGCTTTCTATCTTTTTATTATCCATATGGTTAATATTTGTATTGTTTGTGATAAGAAAATCTTGAAGAATAGATATCAGGATGTCTTCTAATGTTTTCATTTGTGTTAAATAACCACTCAGTTAAACTTGGGTAATTGTATTACAGCTCCCTATATGTAATTAGTCATCTATATAGAAATAATAGCAGCCAGAAACATTTGTAGGTATAGGTATGTGTGTGTGCCAAAAAGTTAATATCAGATTTTTTTTACATTCATTGTGTGTGCAATGCATGTGAAAAATGTATGGATCACAAGATGGTGTTGTCTTGATTTTTGTGATTCCCCTAGAAGACCCCCTCCCACTCTCATAGCTCCTTCAAGTTGTTCAGAAGCCTCACTAACTGCTGAGTTAGTGAGTTAGTATCCACACTAAAGAGGAGTTGATAGTGTTACACAGTATAATTCCTCATGGTGCATTTTGCTGTTTTTCAATACTTTTGAGAGATGCAGTGAGGCTTTCAGACATCAGAATTCTTTGCCAACTAAACATCATACTTGAAAAGGATAAAAATAGTGAAAGCACGGTTCCAAGTTTCACAGCTGCAAATCCAATTGCCCTTGTTTCATCGTGACCATTCATCCTCTTTCAAAAGAACCATCTGGGAAAATTTAGAGTGCAGACCTGTAAACAAGCAAGGATTACGAGCTATTTCATTTCAGAACTATTATCTTAAATCAATAGGTTCTCTTTTTCGGATCTGATCAGACCACACTCAAGTTTCATTTGTTTGCATATTATGGCTTTGGGTATGTGAGTTTGCAAAGCATCTTAAGAGTCAATATTACAACACAATACTCAGCACAATCAGAAAAACAGTTGGAAACAAAAGGAAGACCTTCAAGGCTTAAAAGAACACAATTCTCATTCTTTCTTTCTTCCTAAAAGTCAATTTTTATGTATTTTACAATTTTTATTATGGTGGTGCAACAATTTAAAAAGTAAGGCATAAAGTAAGCTGTTCTATATACAGCTCTTCAGATTAAATACATTTTTAGGGAGAAATTAATACCTTATGGCCAACCAAACAAAACAAAATAAAACACCATTCTGTTTATGTGGCATGGTGGGAAAATGCTCCATCTCCACTTAAACTGGAATTAGATAGATAAATAAATTTGTTTGGGAGTTTTTTTTTCTGTAGAAGGTATGTTATTCCTGTTTTTCCTGTTTGCATAGTGCTTTTTATTTACTGTAACTTTTGTTTATTCATTTATATTTATTCTGCCTTTATTATTTTTATAAATAATTCAATGAAGCAAACAT
This sequence comes from Naja naja, assembly GCA_009733165.1. NCBI lineage: Eukaryota > Metazoa > Chordata > Lepidosauria > Squamata > Elapidae > Naja > Naja naja. The sequence continues at coordinate 174,385,155 of CM019150.1, forward strand.
GTCTAATTCTCCTTTCTCCCACAACAACAACCCTGTCAAGTGGGTTTGGCTTGAAGAGAGTGACTGGTCCAAAGTCACCCAGATGGCTTTTATGCCTAAGGCAGGACTAGAATTCTCAGTCTCCTGGTTTCTACCTTTTGCCGATGTATGTGCATTAGTTCTGTTGTTCTGTGATTACATTGCAACTAGCTGATCAATTAAATTAGACATACTCAAGTTAAAAGTCAAATCTGATCCAGTGAGATTCTTAAGGCGTTCTATGTAATATAACTGTTTAGGAGTGTGTGTGTGTGTGTGTGTGTGTGTGTGTTGTGGTGTCTGAGAGGATTGCTCTCTTTATTCAGACTGAAATATTCCCGCTTGGTATGCTTGCTGCTTGACGGACTTTTTAATATCTAATGCCAATGTACAATTTTTCAATCATTTATTCTTAATAACAATGCAGGAATAAATGCTAAACTTGTTCAGCAAATAAAGTATGGTGGAAAGAGAGAAATATATGTTAATCTCTGCTTCTTTTACTTCCCAAGACCACAGCTAAATGATAATCCACTTTATTTTAATTTTAAACTATACAAATTAAGATGATGAATAGCTAAATTTTAGTTGCCCTTCATATCAAGGCTACAACATATATCTTCTTACTGTTGGAGATGCAAATCCAGTCACTTACTCTGCAGTATCTCATGATCTGTAGGGGCACATTGGGGTGCAGAGATAGAGAAATGACCCGTCTTCTCACTCTGTTTACTTTTTGTCTATAAGACAACCTCTTATTTGCTATAGCTATTCAATTTCTTTCATTAATCATTGTTGGCATCATATTTCTACTGCAAGGAACTTTCACATGCAGATATAGAACCTCAGCTTCTAACAATTACTTTGTGGTTTCATAACAATCCTACTTGATTCTGAAATAAGATCCAAAATAACCCATTGTCTAAGTCTTGAGAGCCAGGATTGTCTTAAACAAAATTACATAAGCATCAAAATTTAAACCAAACTATATGTGAACACGCTGATTCCACAAATCTGAGACCTAACATTCTGTCTATTGACTAACCTACTTTACTTATGCATCTCTGTGTTAACTGAGATATTTCTCTCTCTCTCTCTCTCTCTTCTCTGTCTCTGTCTCTGTCCCTCTCTCTCTCTCTCTCTTTGTGCATGTTATCTTTAAACTATAGGAAGACAAAAATGTACATTCTGACTTTTAAAGTCATAGGATCATTTTTTAGAAGGAAGCAAGAACATAGATGTTTATCCTTTAATCAGTCTACCATATTCAGTGCTACCTTTTCTGTACAATCCCATTATTGAACATCTTGTTAACATTCTTGTCAGAAGCTTCAGCTTGAAGATCTCAAGCATAATCCCAGCATAAATTTATTGGACAGGTGTACAAATTTTGGACAGCATTGGTACAATTGGCATTGTATTCTGCATATCCAGCTGCACTGGAAACTTGCTTGAATAGTGCTTTGCTTGAATTCAGTTGGAGGATGAGCATAATGTGTAGAATTCTAATCAGAGATATAGACTTGATTATTCTGAAATCACATGCAGCTGTAGAGTCTTAGTAATAGCATCAAACTGAACAACTATGTATATGATAAAATACTATTATTGTACTAAATAAACATCAAATGAATAATAATATAGCAAAAAGATAGTAAAATCAGTATTTGTCTATCTCATAAACATAATTCATAACTAATTAATATTTCAAGACAGATGTGTATTTTAAATGCAAATCAGCAGCCACTCCTAGCTCCCCCATAATCCATATCTATAAAAAGTTGTATGAACTGAAGAAAGATTTTTTTCATGAGTCTTTGTTATTTTTTTCATACTCAGTGTTATTTATCTAAAACATTTCAGTATAAACCCTTACATTTCAGCATCTTACTAGTTTGTTTTTTCAATCTATTTCAGTACTATAAACTATAAATGTAATTGGAGCATTGCCAAAGCATCTAAGGCAGCACTTAGTAGTGAATCAAAACTAAATTGAAATATAAGCTTTCTTATTCATAAAATATGTATATACCTAAGAGATATCTACAGGCTGCAGTGATAGAGATAAAATTTACTTCATTTTCTTTTTTTTCACATGTCACTGAATCCATTGTGAAATCTTGAACTGTTTTATCTAAGCTAACTCTAACTAACTACCACCTTCAAGTCAGTCTCAAGTGGCAATGAGAAGGCAATGAGGCAATTGGGTTTAAAATATTTGAAGGCTGTTGCATGGCCAACACTCTCTAGATGCATTGAGTGTTTAAGGCTAGAACAGGAACCCACACACATTACATTCCTGACTTCTGACTAGTCTGAAAAGAATGATTTCAGCTACAGTAACACATAACAGTACCAAACACTGATCATATCTGAATGTTGATAAAGGAACAGACTATTATAATTGAAACTCAATGCAAAGTAACCTTATTTTCAATCACAATAACACTTAGACTTACAGCACATACAGTTTCATAGTGCTTTACTCTTTTTGCAGTTTACAGAGTCAGCATATTGCCCCCAACAATCTGGGTCCTTCTTTTACCTCAGAAGGATGGAAGGCTGAATCAACCTTGAGCCAATCAAGATCAAACTTCTGGCAGTGGGCAATGTCAGCCTATAATATTACATTCTAACCACTACACCACCATAGCTGCTTATACTTATGAAGAAGTATAAGGATTCTCAATATTTAGTGGCAACTGCCTCAAATTACAATCTTAGAGGATAAACTGACTCTATAACAACTTTGAAGATATGAAACTATATTTCTGAAAAAAGGAAAGAAGTGAGGCAATGAAAAACCATAGAAACTTTTCAACAAAAGAAATGTTTACCATGGTTCTAGGCAAGGGTGAGAATTTAGTCTCTTTTACAGAACAAAAATGAAACAGAATAGCATGAAGATTTGAGTTGAAGTTATACTGTAGGAAGAGGCATCTCAATGTCAAGTGAACATATTACATATATTTTGTAGAAAGCTTAGGAGGATAAAAAAAGATTCAGGACTCTGATGCAGTCAGATTTGCATCCTGCATGGAAAAGTTAACTTTGAATAAATCTGCATTAGAAAGCCATATTTGCCATAGATCTTGGCAGAAGTACAAATAAGTGTGGTATGCACCCAGTTACTGTTCAGATATGTTTTCATTGCAAGGGATGGTCATTGTGATTGTCATTATATCATTTTCAATGGATGATTCCTCCATTTTTAGCAAATTATGACCATTCAAATCATGTGATGATTATCCTTAATCTTCTATCCTGATCTAGGTACAATGGGAGTGGGGTATTACCCTCTGCATTTTCTTTCTTTCTTTTCTTTTCTCATTATGCTTTCTTATAGCTGGAAAAAATGGGAGTATCAGTTCATAACAGAAAGGAAAAATAATGATCATTTCAATTGTAATCCCTAGTTATAAGTGTAATGAACAGTGCCTTAAATGGCACTTTATAACAAACCAACATCATTTTAGAGGTCACAATGCACAGCACTGATTAAGATTTTAGCAAGTGCCACTTTGTAATTAGTGTAGATGTTCAGGCTGCTGGAACAAAATTGTAGGCACCTGTGCTGCCTCTTTCCTTCCCATTTGAGTCTTCTCCCCAGTATCAGCATGGCAGAGTTGCCAGTAAAGCTGCAACCTTGACAGAAGTATGGGGAGGAGATGCATATTTTGGAACTCTGCCACTATCAGCAAACTGAGAACAGCAGCTAAATGAAAGAAGGTGTTTTTCCTTCAGGAGGAGTGGATGGTCCAAAGGAGGAAAAGAAATATAGCAGCTCAGGAAGACAAAGCACAGAGTTAAAAAAAAAGATGTAAGATCTCTATTTGCTGTCCACTAATAGAAAAAGAAGAAGAAATCTCAAAGGGAAGTTAAGATAGAACAGGCTTAAGAAATACTGATGCATGTTGGTAATAGTATAGAGCAGGGGTGTCAAACTCATGTCATCATGGTGGCTTCACATGACTTATCAGGATTTTTCCCCCTTCACTAAACTGGGCATGGGCATGACCAGCATGTGACGCATCCAGCCCGTGGGCTGGGAGTTTGACAGCCCTGGTATAGAGCATTGTATATAGGTAATTGTAATATAGTACAGTGGTACCTTGGTACTCAATTTATTTGAAACTCATCGAATCAGTGCATTTTGATGCAAAAATGTTGTCTTGGTATTCATTGTTTGTTTGGTACCAACAACACACAAGCTAGAATTTGTCAGTGTCACCTGCCTTGTGACTCACAACATTATTCCTCTTGGGGAAAATGTTTGGTACTCATTGTTTTTGGTACTCATTGCATCTCCCAGAAAAATTAATAATTAATACCAAGGTACCACCCTAATAGGTAATTGTAACTGAATAGTAATAGGTTAGAATACAATATATTGAGTAGTAATAGTATACAGTATAAATTTGATCATAGTAATGGTAATTGAATAGCATATTGTGAAATTTATCATAGTAATAGTATAAAAATAGGAATAGGAACATAGACTATAGGAAGCACTCACATATCACTTTTACATGTTTGTTCTTACTAATTAAACATTCCCATAACGTTTATATCTACTTATAGGTAGATATAAAGAAAACACCTGTCTAGGGTCCAGTGCAAGTCTTGGTCAATGTAATTGGGCACAGTTTTTTTTAAAAAAGAACCTATTACAAATTTAAAATATGTCAGTGGTTTTTTAAAATAGCATTAAAAAGTTGGGCTGTGTTGCAACTAAGATATATAACTATGGTCAAACCTTTACATAGTAACAGGCACAGTTAACACATTTAGGCATCAACATAAACTGTGCCAAATCATTCTTTGGTACCACTACTTGAACTTAACATTACTTATTTTCAAGACAAATGAGTCCATTTTCTAGCTTTAAGGACCATAATAAGGACTTGTTCAGGCTGATTTAATCTCATTTAATCATATAGGACAGGTATAATATCCTCCATTCTACTATGAATCATTAGAAGTAAAATATGAAAATGAGTCTGAATAGATGAAAAGAAAATAGCTACTCAGGGATTTCTGAGGTGTCCCTGTCTGTTCTTTTACTGAGAATAGGAAGTGCTTCCATGCATGGTTTTTCAAATAACACAAATAATGGCCAGTATTAGAGATGAATGTAACTCAATAATATGATTTTTATATTTTATATTTTATTCTGGAAAAAGATTTTTGAGTAAGCATTGGATCTTCTGTCTCCACCTTTTAAAAACAAAACATTGAAGATGGGAACAATTGAATGCCAATAATTTTTCTGTTTTGTTTTCCCACTTTTTTTAAATGCTCGTATTTCTTAATCTATGTATACAAAGTAAATATTTAGAGAGTAATATAAGTTTTAAAAAATGCTTTCCCACTCCTTTATTGTCTGCTGATTTCAGTGAAGGTTGTTATGAAGAAAAGAATTAAGTGTCAAAATCAAGGATAGTGTGCTGTAATGAGGAAAATGACAATTGTGACTCAAAAACAGTATTTTCATCGATAAAATATTTTGGTGTATCTTCTATTGTGCAGTAAATCCTATTATACTGATTATGAAGATTGTAGAAAATATTTGTAGACAAACTGTAAGAAAACTCTAATTTTAGTAAGGAGTCTATACTAAGTCCCACAAAATGAATATTCCGAAATGTATGGGACCTTATTTTAGGATATAATCTGTCTATCCATTGTTACGTTCTGCCTATTACTCAGAAAGAACTCACACATCAATTCTCTATAAAAATAGTATTGAAAAATAGGATTAATTATTACATTTATTGAAGCTCGTGTTTATTGAAACAATAGATTCAAAAAGGGCTCTTCATTAGATAGGCTGACAACATTAGCAAAGAAATTAATAAGGGCATCTCTGAAGAAGAAAAGTTTCAATTTACTTATTTATTTTATCAAATTTATTTGGTTCAAGATGACTCTGAGCAGTTCATATTCTCCACCTTGCAGTTCTCCAGTAAAAAGAGGTATAGTACTGTAGTAAAACTTTGTTGGAGGCTTACCACAATGTATTTCAATAAAATAACTGAATAAACATCACAGAAAAGAAACAAGTCAGTGTCCTGTAACAAACTATTTTGTTTGTTTGTTTGTTTGCCATTTCAATATCAGGCTACTTTGTACTTCCAAGATAACTAAATACCAGAACTGTCCAAGAATTTCTTTTCCTAATTTGGGAAAAGAATTCCTTGTTTCCTGTACAAAATGAGAAAATTTGACCATGGTATCAATGTGTTATTCTTGAAAACATTTTGAAAGGGATTTTTGCTATTGAATTTGTAACCCATTAGATTGTCTTTCAGGAAGGAATGTTCTACAAGTCAGATTTTTCTGTGCTTTTCTTCACTTTGTCACTCTAGTTAAATGACTTAGCATGTTTTGAAAGAAGAAAATATCATGTATATTCTAACTTTCAAAGGTATTTAAATTAATAGTGAAGAATTACAAAGTACACTCTCAGAAATATTAGTAAATAGGAAGAAACTAGCCTGTCTTCACATCTGCACATCTCAGCCATGGGTACTGTTGAATACCAGGCCTGCAAAAATAATTTCTGCTAGCATATAATCTTTTTTTAAATTGATTTCTTCTTTACAAAAAAGAGGATATCAAAAGATGATATCTTCAGGATTGTGAAGGTAATATTTCTTTTCTGTGAAAAATGTGATGTTGCTATTTTACATTGTTCTGAAAACTACACTTTTTTTTCCTTAACCCCATACATAAAAAGATTATTTGGAAAGAGCTATAGGGAAATATTTTATTTTCTGTCAGAGACAGAGGAAGGGTGGAAATTTAACTTTGGGAGTATGAAGGGTTAAGCATGTCTTTGAATGGCAGGTTATGAGTTAATTTTCAGAAAGTATCCTTGATTGCTTTGAAAGAAAAAGATTGTACTTCCATAATAATGCTTCTTAAAGGTCATGCATACTGCAGGAGCTATTGAATTGCGCGTAACCTATGCACATCATATCATCCTGCTCTCTTTTAAAAAAAGGTTGCTGCTGGTTTTTAGAAGGTGACAAGGAGAAAAATAGTTGAGAATTTGCTGTTGGCTGGCTAACTGGATATTATTTTTAAAGCATTATTAAATGTTACATTGGGCTAAACAACAGGATCAGACTTGGCTACTTATACCCATCTCATGGATCATGCTTAACTTCAAGAATGCATCTACTTCCCTGTCTACCAACATTGAAACATGGTCTTTTGTATTAAGTGATCAATACTCAATTAATCCTTAGGACTTGTTTTCAATATGGTTTAGTAATCAGATCCCAAATTAAATTTGTGCAAAAATGGTACTCATGCCTCATTAATGTTTCCTTTTTCATTAGGGCTATAATTCCATTATATGCATAGCTGATTAATTATATCAGTTGTAACTATTTGAATAATTGATTAGATTTCGATGCAATATAACTTTTAATGCTGTGTGAATCTCAAAAGGCATCATCTTAGAAATTCTGTTCACTAAATATGTTCACCAACATATTGTTGCTCAGTTAAATGAAAATTGTATTTTAAGATTTTCACATGTTATTGATTAATTAGCTAAATTTCTCTTTTTTTGTTGTTTTTTTGTAATGTAATTTTTTTGTGCTTCCCATCCTGCCTCTCATTTTTATTTAGAATAAAACAGAATACTTTATTTGGTCCTGTGATTAGACACAAAGAATTTGTCTCCGGTGAAGAAACTCTCAGTGCAAAACATGCAAAACAACAGAATAATAATCATAATGATACCAGTAAGAGTGGATAGTAGAGAAGATGAGAAGGATAACAACAATACTACAGACATACTACATGGGTAAATATTCTTAGACATAAGACAGGACTTACATTGTTGGTTTGAGTTCTGAGCTTGGCAATTTGGTTGCAAACATTTCATTCCCATTAGTTTCCATCATCAATGTGCTTGGCTGGCTGTAGTTGCTGAGTCATGGTACTTGGTTTTAAATACTATCTGTGTGATGTAAATTTGTGTTGTTTGGATGTCTTCTGATAATGTTATGGTATGATTTTGGGTTGATTAAAACCAAGGACTATGATTCAGCATTACAGCCAGCCAATCCCACAACCCAAAATCAGATCAGGACTCAGAAAGGTATTTAAAGGCCAGTGCTCCCCCAGACAAGCACAGTCCAAGGTGCACTGAAGATGTCTCCTCAAATGAGGTTGAAATGTTTGCAACCAAATTGCCAAACACAGATCTCAGACAAATAACATAACCACCAATCCAAGCTACTAATATTCAAGGACATTTCAGTAAGACAGTAGTGTTAAAATTAGGTGTTCAGCAGAGTGGTGGTATGAGGGGGGAAAACTGACTCTGTGTCTAGTTATTTTGGTATGCAATACCTTGTTGCAGCATCCTGAGGGGATGTGAAAGTTCTGTAGATGTTTTCTCAGCTCACTTTCTGGCTTGTGCAGTATACAGATTTCAATTGAAAGCAGACTGATTGCAATTGTTTTTTTGTTTGTTTGTTTTTGTTTTGCAATCCTAATTATCCTTTGAAGTCTGTACCTGTCCTGTTTGGTTGCTGTACCAAATCAGACATTACTAAAAACATATAGATAGAAAGAGAGGGAACCTCTCTACTTTGATCTTTTCTGCTTCAAAAGATTAATTCTATAAATATTTCTGCTCTTTCTCACTCTCATCATCTTCATTTTGGGAGTGTGCCAGATCTCTATGAATTATTACTCTGTTTATAAAGTTGCATAGCCTATCTTATAGTCTGTTATTGTCCAAAGAATAGATAGTGCAGAATAATGAAATCATTATCCTGTGGTGACACAAATAATTAAAGTCTCTATTGGAATGACCTAGAATGAACAATACACGATTCTACCCATAGCTGTTCATATTACTTCCAGTATAAGTCAAGGAGGTTCTGCTTCTTGCTCTTATTAATAAGTGAGGAGATTATGTTATCTGACTTGATAGTGCAAGTTGGTTTATAACATGATAAGTCACTGCAGGGAATAAAAAATCATAAGAAGGGCTGGCTTTTGTTCATAACTGTGAGTAACTGGGAATTATTTTTAGAGATAAAGAAAAAAATGGAACTGGGCTAATCCTTAAGGGCATCTACCATTTGAGTCCTTATTAAAAAGCTACAGATAACTTCTTTTGTTTTAGTTCTTTCGGGAATTTGAAAATATTGGCTCAGAAATACATTTTAAAAAATTCACACACAAGATTTTTAAGAGCATGAAAAGTAGATCAGAAACTAAGAAGTGAATGAGTTTAGAAGCCCAGAGGTTTGAACCAAAAAGTTAATAGAACATAAAATAGAAAGAAAAAACAGCTGACAAAAGCTGACAAAGTAAGCAACAAAATAATTTATTTTTCAAGAGAATCATCTTTAAATAATTATTCTATTACAAACAGAAATATCCATGAAATATTAAACCTGAAATATGAGAGACTGAGACTGAAACTGCCACGCCAAAAAACCCATTTTGCATGCTGTTGCTTGGATAAATCTAGATATATCCTTATATGAGAAAACAGATTGATTTTCTAAACAAATTTCAAATATTTCCTATTAGAAACTGCCATCCTGTGATGACACAAATTGACAGTAATAGTAATATCTTTTTTTCTGTATCTTTATATTTTAGATTAGCATATGGGGCTATGGATAGAAGAGGTCATTTTATATGTTTTTCTGTAAATATGCTGTTTTTATGAAGAAATAGAATAGTAAGTTGAAACTTCTCATGTAAATCCTACACTTATTTATTTGACACATGGTCAAAGATCAGAAAATTTACATATAAACTTTTAAACTTCATGAACATCATACCTAGCAACAGCAACTACAACAAAAGCAGATATAACTGTCAGACTCTTATAGAAATACTGTCTACTATTGTTAATCTTAGAATAAAAGATTACTACATTTTATATTTGTACAAAAAAAATTTGAAGTTACTCCTTTTATTTTATCCTTTTTCCTTTTTTACACTCCTAACCTTGTTTTTTTTCCTGACTTCCTCTTTTGTATTTCTCTAGTTTTCTTATATTTTATTTTTTGCTTAAACTTAATAAAGTTTTATTAAAAAATATATTTCTGCCAGATTCAATATCTGGCAGTGGGACACTGTGGATGTACAGGTAAAACACAATGCCACAAAAATGAAGGTAACATTGTACAGCTTTGTAAACAAAGATACAAAATTTAAATCATTAAGAAATTAATTAAGTGGCTTCCAATGATAGTAACAGATAGAAATTTGGGGACATTGCTGGAGATTTTCATGGATTGATATATAAATAGATGATCCATAACTGTTTTGAGAATTTGCAGGAATATGGTATTATGAGTTCAAGGTATTAGATGAGATATAATATCACATGAATTCAGCATCAGTTTTTGAGCAGATACAAACACATTATTGAAAATGAATTCCATGGTATGATATGGTGTGGTATGATGTGGGGTGGGGTGGCATGGCATGGCATGGTGTGGCGTGGCATGCGTGTGGTGGTGTGGCGTGGGGTAGAGTGGGTGCGGTGGGTGTGGTATGGCATTGTTTCCTGCCTGAGCAGGGGATTGCACCAGAAGATTTCCAAAGTCTCTTCCAATTCTGTTATTCTGTATTTTCCATTATCACCTTTTGAGGACAAGGCATTGATACATAGTAATGTTAATTATTTCTATCTGGAGTATGGAAAAATCATGATACCTATATATGATAAATGTCTGTCTCAAGAGTGATATTTTAGATGCAGTTTAGGGCAAAGAGGCAGTGAGGTTAAGTCCATTGTCATCATTACTGCATCCAATTGTTTTTCACTGTTATCAGATAAATTTTCATTACTTTCACCTGCTTAGGATATTTTGATGGACTAACTTCCTTGCCTTTGATTGATTCTAGACATTTCAGAACACATTTTATCATTGGCTTCTAACTGAAAGGACCGTTTTTATAACCTTCTCTCTCTCTTTTTTAACGATAAATAGTACCTGAAGCCTCCTTATTTTTCCATTACTTTCTCCTCATTCAAACTGAAAACTTATTTTTACATAGTCCAATCATTTATATAAGTCAGAATAAATGCCCATCTGTCATCCTGGAGTCTTGAATACAGACAAGGATCAGATTGTTTTTGTGTAAACATCTTCAGTTTCAGATTCTGATGCCAAATGTGTTGTCTTGATGTGAGTACACAATACCTTATTTTCCAGATTCTTCAACCTGTGATTTTTTTTCCCTGTAAAAATACATCCTTGATTTTTTTCCAAGCAAGAAAGAAGTTTCACACCCAACTGATGAATGCTGCCATACACAGACATCCTGCTGTGATAATGAAAAGTATCCTTATGGGCTTCATTCATGCAGTATATACCTTGTCATAATCCTCACTATATTCTGTGGAATTTCCCTTTGGTAGTTAGTTGCTGTTGTAATACTGGTTGAACTGTTAAAAGTATAAAATGTTCCAGTTCATAATCTCTCTCTCTGATTCTCTCTCAAACACACACACACACATACACACACACTATTTATTGTAAGGACTGAGAATTTGCCCAAGTTACATCTTGCTTTCTCCTACTGAAGCACAGCAACAGTAAAGAAATAGGTAGCTCATCTGTTGGTGGATCATGAAAATGCTCAGCCAGTGTATTTTTTTAGATGCCTTCCTCCAGTGCCCATATTAATAATATATTAATAATATATTAATACTGAGACTATTGTATAGATCAAATTTAGCTGAAGGTGGGTATGATAATACTTTGATAGCTGAAATCTTTGTAGAGCTCATTGTCAACCAGTGATTTTATATTTGCAATTATTACTGAGAAAGATAGCAGTATGCTTAATCTGAAAAAGAATATTCATGAGACAATTGATATTCATGAGATAGGTTAGTACTGATCCCATTTCTATATTCATATAGGTGAACAAAGTGTAGTTTTTGTTATTGTTATTGCTGGGTTGTAGATAGAATTTATGAGAAAAAGTTCTCATACTATTTTCATGAAAAATAAGCTCTAATAATAGAAGTTTCATAATCAGCATGCTGCACTGTTGGTTTTACAACACTGCATAGTTTTACATAGCTGGAAGCAGAAATATGAAGGTTATTTTCCCATTTTTATATTATTATATGAATTCTACATCAATATGATTCATAATTGTATATACATTATGGAAATGTATACACAGAATTATCTTACCTCTCTTTCCTTCCCTCTCCACTCCTTTCTGTCTTATACACGCACATACCACACATGAGAGGAGGGGAGGGAGGGGGAGGGGGAGACAGGGAGAGGGAGGGGGAGAGATATATTCTCCAGTCATTTTGCCAGTCTGTCTTGGTTGCAATTTAAAAACAAAAACTCAGCATGAATATACATTTGTTTGGGTAGAATTCTACTCATATATATTTTTGTGTATATACAATCTTCCTTAAATTTGTTGTTTTATCATAGAAAATTAAATACAAAATAGTAAAACAAACAAAATGAAGCAAAGAAAAACATACATTCAACCCTAACCACCACCACCACCACCACCACAACAACAACAACAACAAAAGAAAAAAATAATGTACAAAAAATGAGGAAAAAGTGGTCAGTTAGAAATTTAATATATAGGATCCACCCTGGCTGGGGGCTGAAAGAAATGAAAAACAATAAAAAAAAATTTTTAAATTACATTTATATGCCACCCTTCTCCAGAGACTCAGGGCGGCTTACAATTTTTGGGATACAACCCAGTGTGCTCAGCAATAGCCTTCATTCCATTGTATATGCCTGCTTATTACTAAGTGGCATTTTTACAAAGTCAGCTAATTGCCCCCAACAATCTTGGGTCCTCGCCTTTTACAAATACATACATAACATGCACCCTCACACACATACACACATGTTTTGTTTGTTTGTTTGTTTGTATAAAAAACTGTCAACAGGTTGAGCTAAACATTACACTTCAAATCCTTCTGTGAACCATCTGTTGTTATATTTAGCATGTAGAAAGTCCACAAATTGTCTCCAGTCTCTTATATAGCTGCCTAAAAGGAAAACTTTTAAAAATGATGTATCATTGGTACTTGACCCTAGATAGACTAGAGAAAATGTATAAAGGAATTTCTAATAAGTGCTGGAAATGTAGGCAAAATCCAGGTTCATTTTATCATATGTGATGTCTTGTAAATATGTGAAAACCTACTGGATAAACATAACAATGAGGATGCAAAAACATATAAGATACAAATATTAATGAAACCTGAAGCTTTTCTTTTGGGTATGATGGACAAGTCAATTGAAAAACAATTTGGGATGCTATTCTTTCACACGGTGACTGTTCCAAAGATCATACTTGCCAAACACTGGAAAGAAAAAGAGATGCTGATTGTTGAAGAATAGATTTTGAAATAGACGGAATTAGCAGAGATGGCAAAAATTTACTGCTTTGATTAGAGATAATGGACTAGACAGCTATATAAGTTCCTTAATTTTGTTTTATGGGAATAAAACAAGGGAGTCATCATTTCAGAAATATTTTTTACCTAAACAGAAAAATGAAATAACCATGGTGGGCAGATAACCTTTAGGAACAAGACTTCCTATCAGCTTCCCACTGACTTTGCTTATGAGAAATGTCAGGGAGTATTGAAAACCTCCCCCTCCCTTCCTTCTTCTCTTTCCTTCCATCCCTTCCATCCTGTCAAAGGGTGACTGGTTGGAGGAGAAAACTCATAACAGGCTCTCCATTGATTCCTCTCCCCTACAAGCTTCCCACAAGTACAGACTTTGCTATTGGACAGGTGGCATGGAGTATCAGCAATCATATCAGTTCCTTTCAGTTTGTCCATCAATTGGTTGGAAGCTGTGAGGGAACATTGAAAATAATGATCACGTGATCATGATTGGCTGGCAGCATGGTGGTGACACTGAACAGTAGCAATGCAGAAGGAGCCTCTTTTTGCCAAATTTCATTCCAGTGGGAAACATGATTCACTGCCTTCTGTAAGCTAACCTATTCTAGTTACTTTGGTTCAATAATGGTTACCCTATACCTTCCAATTTTATCCAATTGAAGATTGCAAATAGATAGAAGAATTTTAGTAATGTATACATAAATGGAACTGCAAACTTCAGAAAAACATGGATATCATTGTATAACTATATTCTACTTTCCACATAGTTTTCAGAAGTGAAAATTGGGTAAGTCTGTATTAAAAAGGGAACTGAATGAAATTTTGCTCATTTCTATTTAAAATATTCAGGAAGGGGTGGGGAAGAGGGAAAAAGAATGTAAGACTAACCTTGCATCCACAATTTCAGGATTACTTTTGAAATTTCAAACATATGGTGATTAGCATTCATGCAGATATTTATACCTCAGGTAAATTGGGCTTCGAAAATGAAACATGGCAGGTGATGATTGTCATTATATAAAATCATAAGTAACCTGAGTCTACATTTCCTGTTTTTCAGTGCTGTTCTATTTTACACAGGGGGAAAAGTCACGATTATTGATCATAAGTCTACATTTTAAAATAGAAATGTACAGTTCTGTTGTTCCAGGAGCATTGTTCTTGTAGTTGTTAAGAAGCAAGTAAAACAGCCTGAAAATGACTAATTATGTTGATACATTGTAATGTCTGTGGGAATAACTTCTTCTTATTGGTTTTTCTGGTGACAGCTGGTATTTACTATGTCACCTAAAAGGCTTGAAAGTTTAATAGGTGCCTTGACATAATAAACATAAGCTGACAGCCAATGGGGGGTTATTCATTTAAAAACATCAGTTCTGTTAAATTGTTGACCTAAAAAAAATCATCTGAGGATCACAGCTAACTAAGCCCGTTCAGTTCAAAAAAGTATTTCACATTTAATAATTATTATTTTCTTGGCAGGGTTTCAAAACAATACTCTTTTTGAAGTGGGAAAAAGAGAAATCATGCTATACATCATATACACAGTCATCCATTCCAAGCATCCAACTTCATTGAGGCTGCAGTGCTTTTTAACACTGCTATTCTTTGCAATGAATTCAATTTTCATATAAAATGTCAAACTGACAGCTGTGAACATTTAAATGTGTTATTAAGTGTGGAACCAATATACCAGCTGCAGGTATAGCGATTCAAAGCCAAACAAAATGATTTCATGCAAGTGACTACTTATCCAAAATTGAACAATTGTTAGTGCTGAAAGAATATTTATTTGCTTACCTAAAAATTCAGTGCTTGAAAGAATTTTAGAACACTGTACCTTGGTTAAAATTAATGTACACTTGTAGTTAAATCTAGCTCCTCAAAGCGATGGCTCAAAGATGCTGAGTTTGTCAGCTGGAAAGCCTAGATTCGAGATCCATGTGACGTGTTAAAGATGTTGAGCTTGTCAGTTGGAAAGTTAATTGCCTGGATTCAGGACCTGAGTGCCAGTCATTGGGGTGAGCTCCCATTCCTGCCCAGCTTCTGCCCATCTAGCAGTTCAAAAGCATGCAAATGTGAGTAGATAAATAGGTTCCACTTTGGTGGGATGGTATCAGTGTTTGAAGCACTTTTGTCATATAGCCATGCTGGCCTCATGCCCACTGGTCAAAGAAATATCCATCTGGTTCAGTTCCAAGTGGGAATAAAGACACTGGAAACATGGATGCTGACTGAAAAGATGGTTTAATGAAGCAGAACCATCAAGCACATGGTCCTGGTGTAGCTGACCACATGGAGTGGAGAGTGAGGGTTATTTATACCCTCTTTTGGGCCTTGCCCTTGAGCTTCCTTTTCCTGTGCAAGAAATGTATTCTATTGGCTATAGTCAGACTCCTGTGGGGCCATGCAGGGGTCATAGCTGACCTTGTAAGTTTTCTGATTCAAGCTTGGTTGAAGCTTGCTGGGTGATGCAATGAAGAGGCTTGTGTTCTGAAAGGGTATTGGGCAATTCCTATTGTGTCTTAATGGCTTTGCCCTGGTTTGGATCTTGAGCTGAGAGTCTTGTAGATAGGTTGGCCCATCTCTGAGGCTGGAAAAATATTTCATTCTTCTAGAAGGCTTGGGTGCTAACTTTCTACAATCACAGAAGTGTCTTCTAACAATGTTGGCTCCCTTGGCCAAGAAACAGAGATATATACCATCCTAGAGTCAGACATGACCAGACAGGTAAATCTTTATCTTTACCTTACCTTAAATATATTAGAAGAATGGAGAAAAGCTAAGAGGTCAATAGAGAGTGTTAACAATTTAACTTTCATATTTCTTTAAAACTGTGTTCTCTCTTGATAGAAGCTATTCCATTTTTAATAAACAAAATTAGAATGATTGAAATAAGTCATCTGATGTAACTGAAACTGAAGTCAGATATTTCAAAAGTGTTGAAAATTTCCACTGACTTGGTTAACCTTCACAACATTCACATACAAGGCTTTTTCTGTACATTGGAAGAGAAATTCTGCATGTTAAACACACAACTAATGCAACCAAGCTGAACTTTTATGTGACTTTCCTAATAGATGTTTTTTCACACAATTCTCTGGACAGCAAAGGTTTAATCAGTTAAACTGAAGGCAATATGCTGTGTTTCGTAGGACTGCTACAAATACTGTTTGCATTGAGGTAAACATGCTATTGGTACTGATACAAACACATGGCTGCACATAAATAAGGTACAAAACTTGCATCTTATCAGAAATTATGTCATTTGGTTGTTAAGAGGACAGAATGTTAAAATTCCAGGAGTAAATGGTTTTACATAAGTTAAATGAGGTCCCATATTGGTGAGGAAAAAATCAAATTAAAGAAGTATTTGAAACAGTTTCTAAGTTAATATTTACCCTCCCTCAAATCACCATTCCCTAATGAATTACATCTTTTTCCATCCTCTTTGTTTCACAAACACATAACTCTTCCCCCTTCCTGTATTCAAAGACTAAATTTTATAAATGCTATGGTCATGTCTGGGTGGTGGTGCAGAGATATTGTATTCTATCAGCTATCATAATATTTCACATAATACAGAGATGGTGTAGTCTAGGATATCAGCAATATTGTACAGTATATGGGCTACATGATGTTAATGTTAAGGACAAGAATGGTCAATTTTGGCTTATTTTAGTCATTTTATTGCAATTAAAGGCCAACTGTACCAATATATGCATCTACTAGTCTATCCAAGTTATGTTTCATAGAAAAAGTCTAGGTGCAACTTTTTTTAATGAAAATAAAAAAGAACACCCCAAATGTTCTTCCTTTCGTCTAACTTTTTACAATATATAAATGTTGTACTGATCTGACCCTAAGGATTATTCCCCTCCCCTCCCCTCCTTTCTAACATTATTTTTATCTCTCTATTTTCCAACTTCTATCTTTTCAGTTAAGAATCCAGGCAGTACAAGCTGAGCTATCCTTTAAAATAACACAACAGACTTCTAATATTTTAGTCTCAGATTTTAATATTATTTTAAAATAAAGGGATGCTTTTAATGAATTAAAATGATAAAATAAATTCTTCATTCAAATAAATTTATCAAGTGTAAGAATATTATGTAAAAATAGCTGATGTCTGAATGAAAATCTAAACTAGTGCTAAACTAGGCAGTGTTGATGATGCCCTGGCTACACAGAGCACTATTGTTTCCAATATGTCATTATTAAGGAAGACATAGGTATTATTTCTACTAGTAGAATTCAGTTTGTAATAAAAATTATCTAATTTAAATTGTGAACTTTGTTATTTTTCAGGTTTTCAATATAAACGGAAATTGCAGTGCTTGAGGGAAATCTTGTCAAACACAAAATGCTGAGTTTCGGGATTTGAAACAATATTAATAATATTTATAACATTTTATGTGGTTTTTATACAGCACATATCTGAATGAAAAATAAGCTCTTTTGAGTTCATTTCACTTGTTTACAGCTATGCTGGGACAGAATCATCATTTAATTCAGTAATATTTATGACCAAATTGCTATGTAAAAATTGCAGCATAGAATCAATGCATTTAAATGGGATTCTTCTAAGGTTTGTACCAGTTCTAGCTGGAAATATTTTGGAGGTTCAAGGGAAGGTAGAGATAGTATGGACAAGTGAATAATTCAGAGCAATTATAGTGAGTGAGGTGGCATTTTCTGAAGCATTAGAGGACCCATGTTCAGAATCCATTTCCATAAGGAATGGTGGTAAAGTAGCATCATTTTGATATTCTCTGTCTGCATTTATTCTGCCACAGGATTGGGGGAAACTAGCATTCCCTTTATGGCCTTTAAGGTAGCCATCACATGGGACAAGGGTGCATCAGATGTCTATGAAGTTGGATTTAATGCTTTTATTGTGGCCTTAATGTTCCATAAACTGAAAACACATATTATGTTTACCTGCACTTATAATTAGGCTAGCTTACCTGTACTAAAGAGGCAAGAAAAAGTGTTGGTTTTTTGTAGCTTACTCTATAATAATCATGACATCATTGGCCATGTATCAGCTGGCCCTCAGGAGGCTCAAAATTTTAGTGTAGCTCATCTCAAAGTTGCTTTTTCCCCTAGTCTAAATACTGCACACATGCAAAGAATTGAGTTGTTCACATGGTAGGCTTTGTTGTGCTCAAATTCTTTTAAATTTCTGTGTTGAGATCTGGTTGATGTGCATGAAAACAAATGTCATTCTATTTTGTCTTTATTTGGGAAATTATTGCTGAGAGTATAGGATGAATATAGGAGGACTTCTGCAACTAAAAAAACATTTTAGCATGTGAGCTCCTGTTTTATATTTTTTCCCCATTGTGATATATTTTCCATTTAACTGTTCCTTATAGGATCAGAGTTTCTTTTATTTTAAACTAGACAATCCATGCCTTTGGGGGTCATTGTTTCAGATATATTTCCTTACTTAAACATAGAAACAGAATGACCATGTACAGGCAAAAAAACAGTGGGAGCAGAAGAAACTTTTGTGTTCCTGTCAGCTTCCCCACTGAACTCCTTCCTTCCTTCCCTCCCTCCCTCCCTCCCTCCCTTCTCCTTTTATTTTGCTTGCAGGGAGATTTCAGGGAGAAAGTCAACAGGGAAGCCAGCAGGAAGTTGCAAGTCAAATGCAGGTAGTCAAGGGCTTATGAGAGAGAGGTGTTCCATGAGTTTGGAAAGGTGTGCAGGAGTGTCATGTGGGTTGGGAAGGGTGCTAGACTTGTGCAAGAGGTGCCATGGCCATGGGGGAGGTCTTGTGAGGATGCAGTGCAAGTTGAGATAGATGTGCAAGATGTATTACATAGGCCATGGATGATATATGAGTCTGAAGTATGGGTCTGGAAGGGCATGTGCTCAAATAGCTGCAGCATGAATACAGAAGAGCTGGGGAGGATTTACGAGTAGGGGAGACATGCCTTAGCAATTTGTAACCTTCCCTGCCAGGTTTCCCTTTGCCATTTGTTGGAAATGACAATTGTGTGATCACAGTTGATATGTCTACAACTTTCCCAAATTGTATTGCCACAGGAATAGTGGGGCCAGCATTCTATAAATTAGCTTCTTTGAGGTACCTAAGCTCAATCATTGTTGCCCTATAATGCACTGTTTCACCCAGATGAATGTGTCAAACAGACAAATGCAAGATTTTAGTAATAGATACGTTTTATTCCTTTAGGAAATGGTGTATGCAGGGGTGATGTATCTTGCTAATTATTTTCTAATTTCTGTCAAATATCTAAGAACAGCACTACATTTACTTTACAAAGAAAAAAGTGAGCTTTTCTCTTCACCCGCTTCCAGCTTCCTTATAGATAGAGGGGGGAAAGTTCCCTTTTTAAATTCCTACACCACCAGGGAAACATCCATGTTGTTACTAGAAATATTTGTTTCTGCTTGCAGTGCAAAATCTCAGCACAAATTTTGATTCAGCTCTAGTTATTCTGAAATGTTAGCTTGTTTCAGTCTGAAGTATAAAATCAAGCTTCTTTAATTTAAAAAAAATCAGGGAAAATGGGGTTTGCACATCGACAGAATTGTTGTTTGCTTCTTGAAATGTCAGCTCCATATCGAATGGTTGGTTGTACATCAAAATTATTATCTTTGTTAAAGTCAGAAGTGCATGTTCCAAGATACCTGATATCTGAACACAAAGATTCAAAGGGTGTCAAATAGAATGGAATTTTGGAAATATTATTTCCTGTTTTAAACTCAGTGTCAGAACGACTTCAGTTTTAGTTTATATATATATATACAGCATATGGGCTGAAAAGACACTACATGCTACATTTTGTATCCTATTCATCATACTATCTGGGCTTCACACCTGTTAATGCCCCAAGGGAACTAAAATGTTTTGTAACAAAATTTGTTCTCCATTCTATATGATTTGAAATCCTTGCTACAATAGGCTTACATTATTTAACCAAAAAATACCTGAAGTCAGAAACTGGACTAGTCCACTTTAAGCATAAACAATCTGCAAAGGAAAGGATCCTATCCCTAACCTTTCTTTGGTATGCCTTTGGCACCTTGAAGATAACAAGAGACATTACATTGGATGCTCTTCATAGGGTACAAGAAATCTGAAGAAAAAATAGTTACTTTTAAATATACATGTTAATGTTAAACCATGGAAATAATTATTATATAGAATTCTGCATTTCTTCTCATACACAATTTCCAATCCTTTCCAATTATTTTTTTTTACCAAATCACATTCCTTAGTTGGTTTTCTTGCTGATAAATGGTAAAACTAGGGGATTTATAGGTTTAAACTAAACTTTTAAATGTTTAAACTTTAAATTAAAGTCAATGCTAAATATTAATAAATTGTTTACAGCAAGAAAAATCATGTGTGACTGAATGAGGGAGCAAATTGATTTAAAAAAAAAAAACTACATTTTTTCTTCCTTCCATGACTTCTGCTGGATCCTTATCCCTCTGAAGCCCAGAATCACTATTTTCCCTGATAAAAGAAAACAATAGAAGTGAGGACTCAGTGAATTAAATGCAATATGTACTTGCCTCCTAAAATACAAATTAAATCATCATAGTGTTCTGAAGTATTTTACTTAGAGGCATTGAAATGGCTGAGCTCATTATTTCTTTGTGTGTATATTTCTTTATATTAGAGTTTCTGATACCTAATCAGAAAAGAACATATTTTTAAAGCACTATCTTCACACATTGACTTTCTGAGCCTTTTTTATTTCCCTTTTATATTTAGAAAGCTAAAACTATGGAACAACAATATCTAAGGTTTTTCAGGAACATCATAACAGAAATTTCAATGCAGGTCTTCAAATAACTTTGAGATGACCTATGTAAATTTACATACTTACACATATTTACACACAAAAAAAACTTGATAACTAGTGTCCAGTCTGTAAAGTTCCTTTTAGAATAAGGGTTTTCTGGGAGATGGGGGTGCTTAGGGCAGTAAGTGGCAAAATTTTCTATAGGAAGGTAATTTTTTTGATATAAAGCTCTGCTTAATTATCTGTGTTACAACCTCAATAGGGCAATTAATCCTTCTTGGTTTTCACAGACCTTCGCAGACATATACTATTATTCAACAACCAAGGTTTAAGATTGGAGGTAACATTTTACAGACCTCCCTTACCTAGTGATTCCAGTTGGTTATGATGGAAAGGTCAGCTTGATGGCCAGTGCAAGGTAAATGTTTGGTCCTTTTTTCTTACCATTACATGAAGCAGTCAAGTAGAGACATTTGTCAGTAGGGTGTAATAGATAGATAGATAGATAGATAGATAGATAGATAGATAGATAGATAGAACGTTATAAAGATTTATTTCCATGCTAGTAAGAATTTAGAAAAGGATTTTAGAAACTACCTTCAAATGCCGCCATTAGCAGTAAAAAGAACCTCCTTCTTTCTATTTCACAATAAAGACGTTAGAGAGATATTAAGAAAGTCACTGCCGTAATGCCTTAGGATATTAATTGGAATAAGAAATGAGGCTGAGTTCTTGTAACCCTATTTCTTTCTTTTACATGAATCTTGTTAAAAACACTGAACTTACATGTTCTCTTAACTGGACAATTCAAATACACTGTACATGGAGCTGCCTCTGAAGAGCATGGTTTGATGTTTCTTCTTGCTAATAACTCTGGAAACTCCTTGGAGATTATATATGAATTCTGGAGTAAAAAGTATAAAAACTTCTGAATCATAATGAAATGCTCATGAAATGCTTCAGAATATAATTATTTCAATTTCAAGCAAATGTTTTAGAAAAATAAATGCCTGTGCATACAATTAATAGATAGGATATACATTGAGTAAACAAATACACACGGTTCTTTTTAGATAGTGTTGATCACCTTATAAACAGTGCTTCATCCTCAACCTAGTATCTTCATATGGGTGGTGCTTCAGATTTTTCCTGTTATGGTTGACATGCAACTCATTTCAGACTGCATCAGGTTGGTGAAAACTGTTCCAGATTCACTTATTTTCGCCACATATGGCACATTTCTTACACATATGGGTATGTAAGAGAGAGACAGAGACAGAAACAAGTATACAGCAGATGGACAGAGTTCTCTTTGGCTTTATATTCTAGGATTATTTTCAATATAGGCCAAGAAATCTCTTGAAAGTGTATTGTTAAGGGCATATTACAAATTCAATTATTTCTGGGCTAATGCATAGTAACATTAAAAAGTATGTGGGCAGACTAATCAATCATGTACAATTATCACAATATGGAAACACTCCCTATATGGAGTGAGAGCCGAACATGTATTATATATAACACTATATGGTTTGATGAACAGCCCACATCTTGTTTTAAAGGTTCCACCCCTTCCCACCCATTTTTACTTTAAAATCTGTATTGGCACATAGTCTTTATTATACATATACCACATATACAGTATAGCTAAGTTTAAAGCAAGGTTTTCTTTTCCTTTGAATAAAATGCCACTGCCATTTAAATCCAGACTGAAAGAAGAAAATGAAAGTGAATTTCAAGTGTTACATGATGAGATATTTATTCCAATTCTGAACATACGTTGAGAGAATATGCAAAGCATGAAACTGGAGATATACAAGAGGTATTAACAGTAAACCAGAGCCACAACTTTTCAATGAATTGTTAGGGATTTGCAGTGGTAAACTCTATACCAACCTAACCAAGTTAGGTGATAATATCAAGGATGCATCAGATCCCAATCCTGGGATTCTGCTAAATATACTGGTACTCTAGTCCAAAACCAATTAATTTGAACTGACACATGAAAAAATAAGGATATTCATCTCCTTTTTTATTTTACCATACATATAAATCTCATGCCCGGATGTACAGTCACTTCCCAGATTAAACCAAAGTCTAAAATCCTTACTGGGGAAAATTGATGTGAAAGAAGAAGACTGCATTTCAACTGGATGTATGCTAAATCCAGTGATGTGCTGGAACTGGCTCATCCCAGCAAATGTGAATTGATTGCTACATTTTTTTGCCTAATCTGTTCCTCAGATAGTTATAAAGCACAGCCACAACAATGGAGCCAGTCAAGCCAGTTCTTAAATATTTACCAGCACACCACTTGTTTAAAACTGAAAAAGATTAACAGTTTCTCTCTCTCCCTGTTCTTCATGAACTTAGGCTAAAATAGGCTTGGTAAATGATACCCAACATGCAGGTTTTCTTCTAAAATCATCCTCTTAAGATAGATAAAATATGCCATGGCCTTTTATGATTCTATGCAGACCTGTATTCTTCAGACAGCCTGGAAGCATAAACCTTTCTATTGCAAAGGATTCAGGTGGACTGAGGGAGACAAAAAAGAAAACAAGTATTGTGCAGGTTCAGTATGCCAAAAGCAATGTTATGCCACATTGCTGATGTGTCACATGTGTAAGTGTTCGAGCAGAACATTAGAAAACCAAAAATAGTCAGCATCCACCAGGACAAACTCTGGTCAGAAAATCTCTTAGTCAGCTCACTGAAATTGACACAGTTCAGTGAGGCTTGACAGTAATCACACACTATGAAGCTCAAAATCAAAGTATTTCCTTCTCTCTCTTTTTCCCTTCTGTACTCCTTCCCTCTAGTTTTTGGTAGACAGCTTTTGGAAATGAAATCTGCAGAGAAGAAGCCTTTGTCTGTGACTGAAGCTGACATAAAACACAGGTCAGGATCAGAAATTGACTTCTGTGCAATCCCACATGGTGAAGGAAGAGAAGAGGTAAGTGATCATCCCAAAGGAACCTCCTCAACAGTCCTACAGAATCAGTCCTAGACTAATTAAACCTTTCTAACGTCAAGAGAAAATGCTACAATTAAAAGACTGCCTTTTCTGAAGAATGCAAGGCACCTACTAAACGGAGAGAGTAAATCATATTTTACATTGTCCTCAATCTTATCTTTGGGACCACAGATAAATTGGAAAATAGGACCACAACCTATTTTCTGCCCCCTTTTCTATTACATACAAACATGTAAAAAATTAATTCAGGAATTAATGAACAGTTACATTTCTGCCCTTCTGATAGAAGACTGGCTTTTACTTAAAATATGGAATTTTCAGGTATAATTTTCTTTCCAAATAATTTATGGCAGGGAATATAATTTCTAGAAAAGTCTGTAGATGTTTTTAAAGTGAATAATTGACTCAGCTGCTACACAAGTAAACAGACTGAGACAGTTGTTTCAATGTATTTATATTTATTAAATTTGCATCCTGGTATTGCTTGAGAGCTCCAAGTGGAATATATAACAATTCTCCTCCAATTTTTTTTTCTTCCACAGCAATAAGCTGGTGATATAGGTTGGGCTGAGAAAAAAATGCCTGTCTGAAGTCACCCAACAAGTTTCCATAACTGGATTTCCCTAAGCACAGTCCAGTATTTGAACTACTAAGCTATACTAGTTCTTTGATAATGGAGATGATGGTGGTGGTGATGAGAATTGCTTCCAAACTTTTCTCCTTGGTATATCAAATTAATGACAGTAACTTTTGTATCTTACTTTTGTTGGGTGAACCTCAGACCGGTTCTCCCTCAGATTATAAAATATCTTGAACCAACTACAACTGGAATCTGAATATAATTTTGTTCATCAGGGGAATGTTTAATATCTAGTCATAGTTCTTGGACATCAAGTAGACCCAGGCAGGAAAATTTAGAGAAGTAATTATTCACCAGCAGCTATCAGGAAAAAGAGGAGAGACTGATAGATCCATCTGCTTCTGGTCCATATCAAATCCATCACTATACTGCCCATTTTTAAATTAATGATTATATTCTTAAAGTATGAATATAAGGCTTTGTTCATCAACAAATGAATGAATGATTGGATAGATGAAACCATTACAGTGATTTAATGAAACCAAAAGTATAGGTTTCCTACTTTCCTATTCTTTGAGGCAGAAAGAGGAAAATAATAATAAAAGCAAGGTGATTGAAAGCATTTTCTCTAAAAAAAGGATTTGTCCACAACAAAGTGTGTTGTGAATGAAATATATTCTCTTTCAACCTATAGACAGACTTAATTCTCCTTATCAGCCAGTTTTGGCACTTGATGGATGTACCATTTTTATACATATTAATAAACACATTTTTATAGCTAGTTAAGGTGGAGCTGAAATCATACCACCTCTGCTAAGGTTAAGGTTAGAGCTGCCTTATCTGAGCTACAGAAATCCAGCCAACCAGTAGACAGCAGAAAAGAGAGCTCAATATCTCTTTAGTCTGCCATCTAATAGTAGCATGGAATTTTGCAGTTATGTTTGCTGTAAACTAGACTTTGTACAGAAGACAAAGATACAGGCAGGCACAGAAGAAAAAAAATTAAAGTTACTTTTGGGGGAAATCTGTTAAAATATTCCATGATAACAAAACAGAGCATGACAGCCTCTTAGTATTGAATGGCTCAATGTTTCTCAACCTCAGTAATTTTAAGATATGTAACTGGGGAATTCTAGGAGTTGAACTCCACACATCTTAAAGTTGCTGAGACTAAGAAATACTGAATGGAATGATTAAATGGAAAACAATTAACAATCAAATATAAAGTGTTATGTATGTAGGTTTAAATGTTATTGGTTTATTTTGAACTGTTCTTGTAAAATGTCAAATGGTATTGGTTTAAATAGTGCGGGAAAAACCCTGCACTCCCATTGGCTGGCAACTACAGCTGCTGGCTATAAGAAGCAGCCGTAGCCCAGCCAAGTCGGGTCCATTCGAGCTGTAGTCACTTAATAAACTCTTCACTGAAGCTCTTCGCATCTGACTCTCCATGCAAACTTAACAGTGGCGACGAAGGTGGGATTGCCCTGAAGAAGAGACAACGCGGAAGACAAGCAGAAGAGCGAGATGGCTGGGCTGAACACCCCAGCCCGTTCGATCCGGTGGCGGAAGACTGGGAATCGTATGCGGATCGCTTCCAGATGTACTTGGAAGGAAACGACCTCGCCGACATTCCCGAGAGATGGAAGAGGGCGGTATTTCTCACGCACTGCGGTCTGGCAGTCTTCAAGATGGCGAAGAGCTGCAGACTTGAAGGTAATGGAATGGCCTGATTTGGAAAATCTTTTAAGAGCCCATTACGCCCCACAAGTATCGTGCCTCATTAAGAGACACGAGTTGTACCATCGGGATCAAGGGGAAAGCGAAAATGTTAATGACTTCATGGCAAGTTTAAGGGACATTGGGGGTGCTTGTGACTTTACCAACTTAGAGGAGGCCATGCTTGATCGGTTTGTTCTAGGCCTCAAAGATAAGGTCTTACAGAGCAAACTGCTAATGAAACCTAAGATCACGTTTATGGAGGCCATAGAGGAAGCTGTTTCAGCAGAAGCCACCAAGTCCTCAGCAGCGGCCATGAAAAAGATTAACAAGGCCTCAAGCCATTCTGATGTGGAAAAATCCACAACAACCCACTGTGAGCAAATAGACTCTGATTCAGATTGCAGTGAGGTGCAGGAAGGAATTTATAGACTCAGAATGGAGAAGAAAAGGAAAGACCCTGGAAAAAAGAGGCAAGAATTTTATTGCAGAGACTGTAGGGGGGGCCACCCCGGCACTGAATGCAAGTTTTTAGACACCATCTGCCTACGTTGTGAGAAAAGGGGTCACCTAGCAAGAGTGTGCAAATCATCCAGAACCCAACCTAGTAGGAAGAAATTTCCTGAGAAGGATTTTAAGTCCAACAACTTCATTGAAAAGATGGGGCACAATTCAGAAGCAAATGGAAAGAATGAAACTCATCAAACAATCACCATTGGTCATTCTTCACCCTTGAGAGGCAGAAAAGTACACGTGAAGGTATTCATTGAAGGAAGGCCTTGCCAGATGGAAGTGGACTCAGGCTCCTATTTATCTATGGTGTCATGGGACACTATTCACAGGCTACTTCCCAACATTCAGAAGAAACATTTCCAGAAACAAGCACTGACTCTTAAAGACTACCAAGGGAACAAGATTCCAGTAGTTAGAGCAAGAGATTTCAACGTAAAGTTTAAAGGCCACACCAAACGTTTGCCCCTGACCATCGTGGACAAGGACCGCCCAAGTTTGCTGGGACTTGAGTGGTTCAAGCCACTAGGCATCGAGGTGACTGGCATCAATCACGTGAGCAACTCTGAATGGGAGGAGGCCTTGAAGTCTGAGTTTCCAGAGGTCTTCAGCGAAGGATTGGGCAAGTATATGGGGACCCCTATCACTTTCAATCTAGATCCCAAGGTGCCCCCCATTTGTTTAAAGCCCGGAAGGGTTCCATTTGCTTTAAAGGAAAAAATTGATGCACAATTAGACAAGTTAATTGCTCAAGAGGTTTTAGAGCCCACTGACCACTCCAGATGGGAGACACCCATAGTCACACCAGTCAAGGCTGATGGGTTAGTAAGAATTTGTGGAGACTACAAGGGGACACTGAACCATGCACTGCAGCAGAGCGCATATCCAGTTCCAGTTGTGCATCATCTGTTACATTCACTTGGCAGGGGTACAGTCTTTGCCAAATTGGACTTGGCCCAGGCATATCAACAACTAACAGTTGATGATGCCACTGCAGAAGCCCAAACCATTGTGACTCATAGAGGTGCTTTCAAATGTAAAAGGTTACAATTTGCAGTCCGCGTGGCACCAGGCATCTTTCAAAGCCTTATGGAAAGAATGCTCCAAGGACTGCCGGGGTAGTGCCTTACTTTGATGATGTGTTAATCTCTGCTGAAAATGACACTCAGCTACAAGAAAGACTCAGAGAAGTCCTTACCAGATTCAGGAAAGCGGGGTTAAAAGTCAAGGAAGAAAAATGCACATTTAAAACAGAAAGGGTTGAGTTCCTGGGCTACATGATTGACAAGCATGGCATCCACCCTACTGATGCCAAGGTTCAAGCAATCAAAGAAGCCCCTAGACTTAAATGCAAAACAGATTTGCAAACCTTCCTTGGACTCATTAACTTTTATCACATGTTCCTACCTCAGAAGGCAACCATTGCAGAACCATTGCACAGATTACTTGACAAAAAGTCTGTTTGGGTCTGGGGGAGGAAGGAACAATCAGCATTTAACAATATTAAAAGACTAATCCCGTCTGATGCTGTACTGATACAGTTCTCTGAGAATTTGCCTGTTGTACTGACTTGTGATGCATCCCATTTTGGAGTGGGGGGGGTTTCAGCCACAGGCTTCCCAGTGGAGAGAAGCCCTATTGCATTTTACTCTTGCACTTTGACCAAAGCAGAGAGGAATTACAGCCAATTGAATAAAGAGGCATTGGCAGTTGTTGCAGCTGTTAAGAAATTTCATGAATATCTGTATGGCAGAACATTTACCATTGTTACAGATCACAAACCTTTGTTAGGCATTGTGGCAGGAGACAAGCCTACACCCAGTATCCTGTCACCAAGAATGCTGAGGTGGACTGAATTTCTTGCAGCTTATTCATACAAATTTATCCACAAGCCTGGAAAGGACATTGGACATGCTGATGCATTAAGTCGTTGCCCACTTCCTTGCCACAAGGAGGACCTTGAACCTGAAACACACACCTTTTTCTTAGAAACTGTTGTCAAGCTTCCAGTTCATGCTGCTGAAATTGCCAGAGAGACTGCCAAAGACACTGTGCTGGCTCCTGTTATAGGCTGGATTAAGAAAGATTGGCCTCTTCAAGATCTACCTCACCTTGCCCAACCTTTTAAGTCCAGGCAAACTGAATTATCTGTATTAAGAGGATGTATTTTGTGGGGTAACAGGGTGGTTATTCCTGCAAAACTGCAAAGAGAGGTTTTGGAAATGTTACATGAGGGTCATCCTGGTATTGTAAGGATGAAGAGATTGGCCAGGAGTTATGTATGGTGGCCAGGTATTGACAAAATGGTTGAAAACTGTTGCATCTTGTCCCAGCTGTCAGGTAGTCAGGCCTGCCCCATCTCGCCCCACAGGAATGGGAATGTCCTAGGGGCCCATGGTCTAGGATTCACATTGATTTCAGAGCCCTACCAGAGGGCACACCTTCCTTATTATAGTAGATGCATATTCCAAATGGCTAGAGGTGTTTCCCATGGCATCCACCACAACTGATGCTGTCATCAAGCAGCTCAGAAAACTGTTTGTAACCCACGGGTTACCTGATGTTCTTGTCTCTGACAATGGCCCTCAATTTACATCCAACCTCTTTGAATCACATTTAGCACAACAGGGTATCAGACATGCCTTACTGCCCCTGGGCACCCTTCGCTAACGGCCGGGCTGAACGAATGGTAACGTTTTACCAAAGAGAAGCTTCAGCAACTGGGTCCTGGGGACATCACTGAGAAAGTTGAAAAACTTCTTAGTGTTCAGCACATCACTCCTAACCCATCTAACAACTTATCCCAGCAGAGTTGTTGATGGGTAGGAAACTTAGGTCTTCCCTTGACCACCTTCATCCCACTTACGCACCCAACGCACCACTGGATTCCACTTCCAAAGTTCGCACATTCAGTGTGGGGATTCTGTTTATAAGAACCTTATAGGTGAACCTTTGTGGATTCCTGCTGAGATAACTCAGATCACAGGCCCTCGTTCTTACAGGGTGCAAACAGAGGATGGACTCCTCTGGAGCAGGCACATTGATCAACTTAGATCCAGGTTCCTCAGGAACATGCCCTTGTCTCTCTCTAGTTCCCTCACCTGATGTCACTTCTAGGGGAAGGGGAGAAACAGGAGGAAAATCAGCAAGCAAGAATCAACCCCATGTGTAACGAGCCATTACAACAGGAACCATCCCAAAACCTGTCACAATGCCGAAATCCTTCCTTAGAAGTGGAAGATTGTACATCACTACCTGACTTAGGTGCTGACATTGGGCTGGAGATGGGTTGGGAGGAGAGACCAGATTCTAACAGTCAAAAGGGTCTTCTTTCACAGGAAGTCCCAATGGGGAAATGTCAGCAGACACATTTCCTCTCTCACTGGGTGAGAATGTGAAAACTTCTGAACCACAAAGGTCTCAACATACACGCAAGAGCCCCACCTATTTAAAAGAATACATCAGATAGGTTGGGGTTTGGTATGGACTGAACCTAGAGGGGAGGGGTGTTATGTATGTAGGTTTAAATGTTATTGGTTTATTTTGAACTGTTCTTGTAAAATGTCTAATGGGATTTGTTTAAATAGTGCAGGAAAAACCTTGCACTCCCATTGGCTGGCAACTATGGCTGCTGACTATAAGAAGCAGCCGTAGCCCAGCCAAGTCAGGTCCATTCAAGCTGTAGTCACTTAATAAACTCTTCACTGAAGCTCTTCGCGTCTGACTCTTCATGCAAACATAACAGAAACAACAATCAATGACTTAATATCCAGCCATAACTCCCTTTTTTATGATCCTGTATTTCCTTTCAGGATACAATCAGGGTGACCGGATGCAGTTTAGCATTTACTGGGTGGATGTCTAATTAAGAACTAAAAGCTACACACAACCAGGCACTGTATAAGTGCACATATTCTGGTGACAGAGAGAAGTTCCCGGATGATGGGATCCAGCACGACCCTGAAAGTTTGGAAGAATAAAACTGACTCAGATTAGTTCCTACAAGTTTACATATTTGTTATGTAATGTTGAGTCATATACATGATGAAACTTTTTTTTTTTCCAGAGAAAGAGAAATTCCTAAAATCTGGGGATTTGGGCTTAGCAGACAAGCATGACTAGTACATCCTACAAAGGTTTCTTCAATCACATTTGCCTACCACTAAGAGAAATAAAGTTGTTTTCAGAGCCCCATAAGCCAACTTAGACTGTATTGTACTATTTGTCCTCTGCCCTTCAGGGGATCTGCTTTTTCAATTGCCACATTCTAATCTGAGAGTCATTTCCTGGATCTTTTGGATAATTGAAGTGATACTACATTGGCAACTTGGTCCATAAAGCTAATAATTGAGACTTTGAACAAACCTATAACTCTGAACAATTCTATAACTTTTTGTTGCCGAGCACCAGATTAGTATTTTAGAGCTGCTACAGATAGTTTTCAAGGTTTATAAAATGGAATGTCTACAGGGATTTTATTAATAGCTAGAGGATAGTCAGCTTATCCTAGTAATTTCATCTGTACAACAAGGATGAGCAAGAGAATTGAAAACATGTACAAATTGTATTATAAAACTCCATGCAGTGTCACTGTGTATTATTTTATTTATTCAAGAGCAGTTATAGAAAACAAATTTACCAATGTGACCTTTCATGCTGATATAAATACAAGATTTATTAGTTGTTATTGAAAACTTCAGGCATTATTCACTATTGAAAGAAAAATAAAATGAATAATTTTATACTGGTAGTAGATACAGCAAATGATTTCTTTGTGGTATAGCTTGTTATTCCATATTAAGGAAGTGATTTACAGAGTCCATTGTTGTCTGAATGTGCGAGAAAAATGAAACTTTTCCATATATATATATATATATATATATATATATATATATATATATATTCTGTCTCCCCTTCCCTTTTCCCAGAAGGTAAGGAACCTGGCACCAACACCCACACAGAGAGTCACGCTGGCTTGTCTCCAAAAGCCAATCTGCTACAGCTGATAAGGCTCTTGGCAATCACACACGTTCCGACTGCCAAGTTCAGATTTGTCAAGTATCGGATTACTCACTGAGTCAGAATGGGCTTTTTATTCTCAAAGTCCATGAACAAGAGCTTCTCCAGATACAGTCCAGCCACAACACAAACAGGAGTCTTGGTTTGTTCGAACTTTGTCACGCACAGAGTTCACAACGTAGGCACACCCACTTTTATACCTTGTGGGGTGTGGTCCAGCTCACTCTCTAGCCCTCCCATGCCTCCTACGTTGCTGCTGACGTTTCTCCCTCTGACGCTGCCTGGGATCAAGCCAGGAATCCTCCTCCTCAGTCCCCAGCTGTGGCTGTGCCTATATACTTCCCTCCTGGCATATCTCAGGCTGTCCCTCTCGGCTTTCTGATGAAACCTGAGGTATTGCCAGGGAGGAAGGTCCTGGGGAAGAAGCCCTTGCCAGGGAGGAAGGTCCTGGGGAGGAAGGCATTGTCAAGGAGGAGGGTCCTGGGGAGAAAGGTCCTGGGGAAGAAGGCATTGCCCATTCCTCCCCTTCATCATCCAAGTCCTCTTCCTCTGTCAGCACAGGCTCAGGAGGTGGGGCCACAACATATATATATATATATGTATGTATGTATGTATGTATGTATGTATGTATGTCTTGGTGTATTCGAGTCTTGTCCTGGTGTAAGATTGAGAATACCTTGGCGACGTTTCGACGAGATCCCACTCGCCATCTTCAGGCTGGTGTCTTCGGCTTTGTGCTTGTGCCAGCAAAGCTGGCACACACACACACACACATATATATATATATTGTGTGTGTGTATATATATATATATATATATATATATATATATATATTGTTTGTCACTTCCTGATATGTGATAGTAAAGCAATTATATGCCATTTGTGAACATCTATTAACTGTAGATGGGGAGATATGTACCTCACTGGTATGTTTAAATGAAAGGCCTCTGTACTGCTTTTCCTGTTTATCTCTGTGTTACTTGCATCATATATCAAGTAATGTTTCATTGTTCCTTTGTGTCCAGTGACAGTGGTGGTGGTGGTGAGAATGAGAGAAAGACAGGAGAAAGGGGAGGGAGGGAGAGATGGAGGGCAGAGAGAGAGAATGGCCAATGGCTACAAGTAGGGAAATTAAGATTGAATTCTGTACACTGCCATGAAGTAAATCTGATGCTATTGGATTAGTTATGCTCTCTCTCATTTTAATTTTCTCAGAAGGCAAATATGAATATACCATAATTTTTTTGTATGTGTTTGTGGAATAAATAAAAATCTACTTAAAGAAAAGCCTTATATAGGATCCAAACTTACATGCTGTTTTTTTTCTTCTTCTTTAGCTGCACCTTCTAGGGATGTTTTGTTTTTTTGTTTTATTCTGCTTTTTCCAAGGCAACAAGCAGCCAAAAGATGAAATAACATTAGTTTCAAGATGAAAAGCATTATATCCCTGGAGTTATTATCCTTTTACTTCTTCAATCTGGTAAGCAATCGAGTAACAATTTAGACAATTTCCTAGATAAAATGATACAACTCTTTGGTTTCAACAGCAGCATATTAGTAAGTAATCTAAAGAAACAGTCTGAACTGCTAAGCTTTTAGGAAATGTATGTAGGCATCTATCATATCCAGAATGAAGTGAGTAATGCCTCTTTGCAAAACATTCAGAACATTTTATCAATTGTTGTCCTGTTCCCTTTACTACCGTGTTTCCCCGAAAATAAGACACTGTCTTATATTTTTTTTGGCTCCCCAAAACACACTAGGTCTTATTTTCGGGGTAGGTCTTATATATTTATGGTGCCAAATAGTGGGTGTGAGTGGAGGGTGTTTGGGTGCAGTTGCTCCCTGAAAAGTCTTCCTGGAACTGGAGATTTACACTAGGTCTTATTTTCGGGGTAGGTCTTATATAAGGTCAGGTTTAGAAAATAGTGCTAGGTCTTACTTTCGGGGTAGGTCTTATTTTCGGGGAAACACGGTATTTGATAGTTCATTTGGAATTTCTAATTTTAAAATGTCAAGAAAGGGCATGTGATAGATAGCAGGTCTCTCCTTTCCATAACTTTGGAAGTTCTGGCAGTCAAATGTTCACTTTCTTCTTACTGCATCCTACATTACAGGTTGTCCTCAACTTACAACAGTTCATTTAATGACCGTTCAAAGTTACAACAGCACTGAAAAAAGTGACTAAACAAAAGAATAATGCATCTATGTTTATAGGAGTGTATTTGTGGGTCTTACATGAAGTTAGGAGCCATAGATTTGGATAACCAATGTTATAGAGGCTTCTTTGTGCCTAAAACTATACGTTCGTAGTAGAAAGTTCAACTAGATATTAAGAATGTTGGAGGATTTTGAAATAGGGCAGGCAAGGAGACAGACTCCACAAGGAATATTGAAATAAGATATAGTAACAGAATCTTGAAAGCCTATGTTTCTCCTTTTTTCATTCTTTTACCAAAGAGAGTTAAGGCAGAATCATTTTCTTTCTAAAGTTATCTTCTTTTCCTGGATTTAAGGAATATTTTACCGTCTATTGCATTCCTTCTACAGGGTCAATTCTGTAGTTCTCTATCATTTACTATAACTTCAGGGTACATAAAGTTCCAAGAACTAGTCTTATTTGAGGATGAAAGACAGAAATTGATATGGTGAGGGATATGATCATGGAAAATATTCAGTGGCTGCAGCAACTTGTTTAAAACTCGTTCTCCATTTTTCATAAATCTGCCTACTTCTGAGCTTCTTCTCTCAGTGTCTGCATTCTGCAATATAAACACATAAGAAGCAAAACCAAAAAAACTAAAATAAGGGAAACACTGAATACACTGAGTTTGAATATTAACTTAATATTTCTTTCCTTCCGGCTTTTTAGCTTCTCACAATGTTAAATGCAGAGAATATGAGCAAAGATCACCTGCAGAGAGATTTGAAATACCAGCAATATTACGAGGGTGACCATTTGTCATTTCTAGACATTTTCCATTGTGTGTATTTTGTTACTTATGATTACAGTACAGTTAAGCATTTATACATCATTTTTCACATGTAAAGGCTTTATTGCCCATTTTTCACTCTTAACACAGGCTTCTTATGCCATTTTGCATGTGGCAAATTGGGCACAAGATAATTTCCCTAAGGCCATGCAATGAGCCTATGACTAAATAGGTATTTCAGTGCTGTACCACCTTCCTGTGATCAAAGTCTATTTACTGGGGATATTGTTCCTCAGTTGCTAAGAAAAGTAATGCCTTGAATGCTGAACAAGAGATAACAGCTTGCTTTAAGTTTATTTTTGCAGTCTTTTAGAAATTCTAATTGTTCACGCACATTTAATATTGTTGATTGTTTCCCTATAGCCATTGGAAATAATGAAAAAATGGAATTTCATACAGACCTTAATATAACTCGCAAAATATGCATATAATCTAACCCGAGGCTGTAAGAATAGTCCCAATGTATAGGACTTCTGGTTATCTATAGTCTACATGGTACACAAGAGCTTATATGTAGTCTTAACATATAGTATAATTTTAATAAATCATATATATATATATATATATTTTAATACCATATATATATATGGTATTTAGGTTTCTTTGGGTATTTTCCCACTAATAGCTGTGCTTTTACAGCTGCGTTTTGGCAGAATCCCATCTGCCATCTTCAGGCTTGTGTATTGGGTTCTTTATTAATCATGTGTTTCAGGCTTGGCAGCCTTTGACAGTTTGAATTTGGTTCTGGCCCTGTGTTTTATTTGAATGGTTCATTCAAATAAAACACAGGGCCAGAACCAAATTCAAACTGTCAAAGGCCTGACAAGCCTGAAATGATACTAATGGGAAAATAAAAATCATATATATAAACCCGAAAATGTAAGAAAACATATGTTTTCTTCGTTTCTGGTATTTATATGCATGGTATTTAGGTTTCTTTGGGTATTTTCCCACGTAATAGTTGTGCTTTTATAGCGATGTTTCAGCAGAATCCCATATATATATATATATATATATATATATATATATATATATATATATATATAATTTCATTATTCTGAGCAGATTATTAGATAAATCAGCAAATATAAGATTTGCAGCAGGTGATTGTCACTTTTAGTTTCTGATCAGCAGTGGTGGTATTGAACTGGTTCACACTGATTCACCCCAACTGTTAGTTAATTGCTTATGCAGTTCAGAGAAACAGCTGAAAATAAATTGCAAGAGAGGTTTTTTTTTTCTCTTATCACTCCCTTCAGTTAATAGCTTGGGGCAGACAGCCAAGAACCTCTTAACAGTTGCAGCTGGAATGTAGTCGACACACACCTTGAATAAAATCAATAAACAACAGAAACTGATAAGATTAGGGCAGGGAAATATGGTCACAAAGTACAGTATTATTTATCTTACATTTATATAACCAAACAACATTTATCTTAGAATACTGAAGGGTTTTGGATAACTGATCAAATCTGTGTTTGAGAAAACTTGGAAACTACAGGATGGGAAAATACAAAATTCTTCCTTTAGAAAACAGAAATCAAATGCACAAATATAAACGGGTCATCCTTGATTTTTTAATATTGCTTCAGGAAGTGATCTTAAAATAGTAATCAAAAGCAAACTGAATATAATATAGCAATGTAACATGACTGACAAAAGGCACACCAAACAAACAAAACAAAACCCAGCATAGCTGATTCTGATTAAATCAATAGAAGCATAATTTTCAAATTACAGGAAATAATATTTCTAATTTACTCTGTTTTTATGAATATTGCATATAGTACAAAGGATCATATTTTAAAAATATTCAGACAAATTAGTACAGTTTCACCAAAGTGCAATCAGAATGATTGTGTTACTAAAAATTAACCCACAGAAGAAAAGATTTTAAAAAACAGGATTCATTTCACCTTCAGTATAGAACACTAAAGGGTGATATGCTAGCGCTCTTCATGTACCTGGAACGATATCACAAAGAAGAAAATAAAGACCAGTTTTCCACCTTTCTAGCATACAGAATATAAAGTAATGGTTTTGAGTTAAAGGAACACCAGTGTGATGAAGCATTTGAGGAAAAGAAATGCTTCATTTTAACAATTTGAGAGTGGAATAATTTATGATATGTAATTTTATCTCTCTGTCTATCTATCTATCTATCTTTCTATCTATATATGATGGTATAAGAATTCAAACAGAAGTTGGACAGCCATCTGTTGATGTTTTTTTTTAATCTGCATTTGTGCATTAAGTAAGGAATTACATTAAGTGGACTACTCAGGCACTTTCAACTGTATAATGTTTAAAATTTAATTATGTAATTATTTCATTTATGATTATATAAATAAGGGCTGCTGTGTACACAGATGTCATCCACTACTATAATTATCGTAAATGTTATAACTCATTGCTGACTTCTGCTCATTTGGAGAGGCAAAGTTTATGGTTCACAGATCATGTTTTGGATTCAGCCCTTAAAGAGAATTTGTAGCTTCTCCAAAAATTTTGTGGATTTTATCAGGTTCTTCTTTAAAATCCTTTTCTAAAGCTGGTATTTTATCTAACTGCCCATAATACAGAGTCAAAATTGCATCTAATTTTATAGAGTTGATAAAAATATTTGGATTTGCACAGCTTTAAGATATACCATTTCACATGTATTATTACACAGTAAATTCTACATGGATATTAGGCCTGCTTTTATTCTACCCCTAATATCTACATTTCCAGGAAGATGACATGATTCTATGTGAAACATCTTTTAGGACAATGTTTGGCAATCTTAACAACTTTAGAAGTTGAAATCCACACATCTTAAAGTTGCTGAGATTGACAAATACTGTTCTCGAAAATTTAAAACCCTTAATCACTTCTGCAATAGACAGTATTGCTGCAATGAAAATAAGACACAACTAGTCACAGAAATAATCACTTCCTGTTTAATTTAGAATTTCAGTTCTAATACATGCTAGCTATCTCATTTTAGGTGATATAAATTTTAACTTCATAATTAGATTTACAATTGTACAGACAAACAAAAGATCATCGTAGTAGTGTATGTTAGCTTTTTATTAGTGATGTTATCTTTCATATGCTAGTATTTTATCACAACTTCTTAATTTTACCTTGGTGTTGCATATAAAGGAAAACAATACCCATCAAGAAATTGCCAAAGAGCCACCAGTAAACAGATGAACCAAAGAATCTCTAAGACCATCCTCACCCACACAGACAAGCAAGTCACCAGAATATAAACTGACAGCATACAGCACTCCTTACTAATACTGATGATGTTATCTAGTTCGGTAACGGAACATCTGCAAGAAAACGAACAAGCTCAGAGAGCACTAAGGACCCCTCATTTCAACCCTGAGCTACAAATATTGTCCTCTATTTACAAATAACTCTCAGAGTATATTATTAAACAAAAGAATAGAACATAAATTAATTTTGTGGTTCATAAAAAATCTCCATCCCAATAATCCTTGATAGGGCCTTGGTGGTGCAGGCTGTTAATAGCCTAGCACTTAGCTCCAGCTGCCTGTAATTATTGCAGGCTCGAATCCCACCAGGCTCAAGGTTGACTCAGCCTTCCATCCTCTCAGGGTAGGTAAAGTGAGGACCCAAGATTGTTGGGGGCAATAAGCTGACTTTGTAAAAATGCCGCTTAGTAATAAGCAGACATATACAATGGAAGGAAGGCTATTGCTGAGCGCATTGGGTTGTGTTCTGTCTCCCCTTCCCTTCCCCAGAAGGTAAGGAACTTGGCAGCAACACTAGCACAGAGAGTCACGCTGGCCTGTCTCCAAAATCCAAGTTATCTCTCCGGATAAGAGTGTTGGCAGTCACCCAGGCTCTCACTGCCAAATTTGGAGCTGACAAGAAATGAATTACTCACAAAGTCCAGAAACCAA
This sequence comes from Naja naja, assembly GCA_009733165.1. NCBI lineage: Eukaryota > Metazoa > Chordata > Lepidosauria > Squamata > Elapidae > Naja > Naja naja. The sequence continues at coordinate 174,424,080 of CM019150.1, forward strand.
ATCAGGAACTACAACACAGACGGAATCCTCGGCTTATTCCACACTTTGTCACGTACAGAGTTTGTAACGTAGGCCACCCACTTTTATACCTGGTGGGGTGTGGTCCAGCTCAATCTCTGGCCCTCCCACGCCCCCTACATTGCTGCTGACGTTTCTCCCTCTGACGTTGCCTGGGATCAAGCCAGGAATCCTCCTCCTCCTCCTTCCCTCGCCGTGGCCGTACTGATACATGTCTCTCAGGCTGTTCCTCTTGGCTTTCAGGCTGTTCCTTTTGGCTTTCTGAAGAAACCTGAGGCATTGCCAGGGAGGAAGGCCCTGGTGAGGAAGGCATTGCCCGTTCCTCCTCTTCTTCATCATCCAGGTCCTCTTCCTCTGTCAGCACAGGCTCACGAGGCGGGGCCACAACAGGGTTGTATCCCAAAAACTGTAAGCCACCCTGAGTCTCCGGAGAAGGGAGGGATATAAATATGAATTTAAAAAAATATTAATGGTTTTACAAATAATTTCATTAATGTATCATTGTCCTAGGAAAACATAAGGAAAGTTTAGTATAAATGAAAAGACTTCAAATATAGTACAACCTCCCTTTTTAAAATTACCTCTCCATATATATATACTGTAGGGACATTGTGAATGCCTGCACACTTGCACAGTGACTTCAGTTGAAATAAATGTCTGACTTTGATTTCATAATTAATTAAAAGATTAATGGGCAGTACATATAGTTGAATGTTAAACTGTCCTTAAATCTAATTCTTCTCTTCAGATGTACAGGGAGATTTTTTTAAATGTCAGATCAAGCTGTCCGAGAAAGTTTACTGAATATGTAATGTGAAAACACTACATAATTCTCAACACACATCACAAGCAAACAGTTTTATTCTTGTTTGTGCAGCTTAACCTTCCGAAAAAGTAATTAGGTCTATAATTAAAAAGCTATTTGGAATGATTAAAACCCTGTTATATGGTGGCATTTAAAGACAAATGCAAATGTCACAAAGGATAAATTCATTAAAATTGCTATTGAAAAGCAAGAAAATATCAACCTAGTAGTTATATGATGTTATTTGCAAACTACAACAATATGAATATAAAGTTAGGTGTCCAAAGGATTCAGTGATGTTGGCTTCCATGCTTATAGCTATCATTTACCATCCAGCAATGAATCTATACCCCTGAAAAGGTATGGCTCAAAATTTGTCTATATGTTGTGGGTTTCCTAGTGGTGTCTTATACAAATGGATCTTTCACAACCAGAGTTTTTCAGGAAAGAGATGGCAAGTACTTTGACAACCAAGAGTCATCTGCTTCAAGGCCAAAAATATTAAGACAAAAATCCTAATTAGGGGAAGCATGGGAGACAGAAGAATTAAATTACAATGAGTATATGAAACACAATTTTTTTAAATGCTTCATCCTAATGTGCAGTAAAGATTCATATAGCTGTGTAATGTCTTGTGTCTGGGAATCTGCACAAAGTTCAAGTTAAGAACACTGTAAAGCCACGTTGAACTGAATGTCTGGAAATCATTGGCAGGTTCTTCTCAGCAAATCTCATATACACAATCCTGAGCACAAGAAGTAATTGTTATCCATAATATATAATAATATGTAGTAAAACATACTATAAGCAGAAACAATAAGTAGCTGGGCATAATTTGAAATGTAGTTTTATAAGCAGAGTAGCAAACTTTGCCAATTTGAAGGTTGGTCTTTGAATCCTGATCATCATAAAGGTATTTTTCAGATGTTCAACAATAGTCCTAAACTCAAACAATACTATGATATTATATTTCATCTTATAAAAGGTACAATAAAACAGACCATGTGCCAGGGTTTAATGGCCATGGGAGCCACAAGGGGAGCTTCTATCACCACAGGGAACATTCCAAATCTATCTCCCAATACTGCTAAGGGGGAAAGGAATAAATTGAGTGAGTATAAGTTCAAAAGACTTTGCTAGCATAGACACGATGCATGGTTGCCTTCTCAAATATTTGTGGGGCAGATGTTCAACTCTCTCTTATTGTTAACATCTACCAGTCTTTGCCTTTAGTACAGCTTTTGACTGATCAAAGCCCAATTCCCTCAGCAACTCTGAGAAAAATCCATATTGATGCAAACTCCTTGATCTTATGTTTCCAAGTGGATATAAACTGTCAGCAAGAATTAAAGGAGGTAAACCCTGTGCAAAGAAAATCTTCTTAAGCCTTAAGTTGAGGATATGCATCCTGGTTCTGGACTCTGTCTTTAGGAAAAAGCCCATATATTTAGGAAGAGCTACACTGGGAATATGGTGAGCCTAATGAAACTTTTTCTTTTAAAATTGACTGGGTTACCCCACAGGAGACTGATATGGAGGCTGATTGAAATCAAATATAAAAAGCTTAATTGCACCTGGGATATACAGGGAAATAACATATTGGCTATTACAGTATTCTGGGTAGTCTGTATAACATGACAGGTATATATTTTATGTCTCCCAATTCAGAATAGAGCTGGAAGGGACCTTGGAGGCCTTATAGTCTAGCCCCCTGCTCAAGCAATAGACCCTATATACTTTGAGATGAGTGGACATCCAGACTTTTCTTAAAAACCTTCAATAACAAAACACCCATAAATTCTGAGGCAAGCTGTTCCACTGGTTAATTGTTCTCACTGTTAGGAGTTGTTAATTGTTCTTACTGTTCTCCTTAATTCCAAATTGCTTCTCTTCTTGATTAGTTTTCATCCATCATTTCTTCTCTTGCCTAGAACAGATACTTAGAATTTTCCATCTATTATATGTTCTGATTTATCCAGGTATATTTCTAAAAAGGAAACAGTAAACAGAAGTAATATGAGAAAAATGCACAACGAGAAGATGCTTTCAATCTTCTAAAAAAATGTTACAAGGACATTTATATTTTACCATCTTCCTAAAGTTAAAAAATAATTTCATTCTTTCTGTAGTCTACCATACTATATCTTCAACTTTCTAATCATCAAGCTCATAAATCACAAGTTCATTTTTTTCATCAAAAAGTTCACTAATAAATGTAGTTATTTCCTTTCTCTTGCTAGTTCTGTCATTTTCAACCATTTCCCTGTTATGGATATTTCACAATCTTTCCATATTTTTGCACATAATAAACTTGCAGGAGTTATCATGTATAAAAAGAATCTTACACAATTATTTTCTAATTGTCTATCTGTTAACCCCACCAAGAATAGTTCTAATTTCAATTGAATATTAATCTTTAAAATTATTTATAGCACTATGTGTATTTGGCTCCAAAGTATCTGACTTTTTTTGCAAATTCACTAGGCATCATACAATGACATTTCAAAGTTTTCCACATTTGCAACAATAATTTACAAAAAAAGTACCCTTTTACATCTTGGGTAGTTTTACATCTTAGGTAGTCATATATCAATCATATATCATTTCATAAAAGTCTCTTTTACACTAATATGAATGTGATTGTAATGTAATGTAAATCTAAATTTCCATCCTTGCAGCCACATATCTTCGTACTGTTCTGTCAATATATTATATCCAAAGTTTTTAGTCCATTTTGTCATACACTTTTCCCTGGTCTTCTTTTATTTCAAATGTCAACAAAAGTTTAGCATTTTAGCAATCACTTGTTCATCATTTGTACATAATTCAATTTCAACTTCTGTTTTTGGGCTGTTCAATCCAAATGTTCTGTTCTCTATACTTTCTCTAAATAAAAATTCTTCTGCAGTCAATTGATCTCTTGATTTAATCTTCTTGTCATTGTTATTGTAGTTCTCTGAGTTAACCATCTTTTTTTGTCTGCTTTTTCTTGTCCACAAAATGATTCTAGTGCCAAGACCTATAGCCAGTCATTCTTTCTCATAGATATGAATTCTAAGACTAAAAGAATAATACTTTCATTTATTTATTTTACAAATTTATAACTTGCTGTATGACAACTTTCCACAATAAAGGAAGCATACCAAGAATCTAAATTATCATCAATGCAAATTAAAGAATGTGTTTAAATATAAAACATATAGAAAAGAATGGATAAGTGATGTTTGTGTGTGTGATAAGTGATGTTTGTGTGTCTGTGTGTAAAACTATACATGGGTTACATGAAAAAGATACATGAAAACACCTTCACTGAAATTGCATGATGTATTTGGGGATTCCTAATCCATCAGTAAAATAGGTTAGATGCAGAGTTACTTTTCAAAAAATTTGATTAGGAATTTAATAAATAAGGATATTTTAATTAACGATGCCTTCCATTATTATTTTCATTCTTGATAGACAAAGGCTCTATACAAATATAAAAATATGATCAGGCACAGCTATATATATTATCATTATTTATATTGGAAGAATTCCTCTGTATTTGGAGAAGCAGTATGAAAGGCATATATGTTTGAGTTGTCATAGAAAGGGAAGCATTGTTTTTAAATGTGAAATTTTAAGTTCTAATTTCAAAGCAGGCATACAGATATTTAGACTATGAAATCATACCCTCCAGCTCATACTTGATGTGTTTCATTCTGATACTGGAAAGAACATAATAATAATGTAAATGAGCAAGCACAACAGATGAGACTCCATTATCCGCATTTGTGAAATACTGAAATTAGTCTAAACATTGTAAAACTCAAATATAATAACTTCTTAATGATCTGTGTTACTTCCTAATTTTTATTCAGTAGATTCTTAATCACCAATTGCTCTGGTTAATGTTGGGATGGCAAATTGGCTACAAAAGTATTATAGATCAATGCCAAAGTGGAAACTGCTGTATATGAAAAATATACAAGGGGGGTGAGTGGGTTGGAGCTTTACCATGATGTGTCTTTAAAGCTTTGTTGCTGTTATTGTTATGTAGAATAACATAACATTGGTTGGTTGCCAAGAACTGATGGTTGAGAATCAGTTGGCAATTGTTTTGATACTTGAATCAATAAACTAATATGTTTTTTTCTGTTTTGAATATACAAAGAGATTAGTGAAAGCTGAAGGTAAAAGTACCTAACAAATTCTATATAATGGCCTCTGAGATCAAGTAGGAAAAATGGACCACATGGAGCAATTAGGTCTGAGACATGCTGATTCTATCTTAAAACAAATTTTAAACAATGCATTTTTAGTCTGTACATAAAACAGTGCAATGGAGAAGTAGCATAGTACAGTAAATCAAAATTAATTAATAGAAAATTAAAGCAATCCTTCTAATCAGGTTACTATCAGTTGCTTCAGTTACAAAATCATGGAAGATGAAGATATGGAGGAATGGGTTGCTCAAGAGATTTTGCTTCATTGTTTTGTAACTGTCAACATGGGTCCTTGTATGATAATTGCTTGGTTTATTTCTATAGCTTTTCTGCCACTTATCCTGGACACTAGTCAAATTCAGAAAGTCTTGACAACATCCATCATTTTTGCAGCATCTTCAGCATGGATATATGAAAACAATTAAAAGTGCCAGCCCTTATACTTTCAACTATAAGCTTTATTTCTTTGATAAAAAGGTCATCATAATTCCTTAAAAGTATGATTTAACTTTGTACAAAACTCAGTAAACCCTTCTAAAATATGCCATGGATTTTCCCTCACAGAAAGTTCTACTAACATTTAATGTACTATGCCCCCAGACAAAGAAGTTATAAATACAAAAAACGTTTTTAAAGCAGCACTTTAAAAAGATTGTAAAGGAATATAGCTTTAAAAAATCCCTGAAAAAATGAAATCTGTGTCTTGCCTGCAAATTTCACCCTATTCTGCTGAAATGAATGAAAGGAAGGAAGGAAAGAAGGAAAGAAGGAAGGATAGAAGGAAGGAAGGAAGGAAGAAAAAAGAAAGAAAGAAAGAAAGAAAGAAAGAAAGAAAGAAAGAAAGAAAGAAAGAAAGAACACTGATATGCAATGGAGTCTGAGACATTTTGATTCTGTCTTAAAATAATTTTTGAACAGTGCTTTTTTGCTATATTCAAGAAAAATGGAAAAATATCATAGTACAAAGATCTAAATTTATTACTATAAAATCAAAGTAATCCTTGTTATCAGGCCACCATCAATTACTTCAATTACAAACTATGAAGATGAACATATGAGGAAGATATATGAAGATATATTACCACTTCCTAAACTGGAACCCTCAAGCTTGTGACATTATAACTGAACCTCAATTGTAAATAGGGCATGTATTTCATGCATAGCAGTAACTGGATTAATTCTTAGTTGGTCCCATGCCTACTAATTCCTCCCTGGAAGAGTAGGAGTTTCCTGCAACCCAATTTACCCCAATGAAAGAAGGGAGGGGAAATAAACATTCCCTTTTCTTCCAATTCTCCTAACTTTATCTTTATTTCAATATAAAGAAGGATTGATTTTTGACATTTAGAAGTCACTGGAATTCTTTTTAGGGCCAGTATAAATGCAATATACTTGACAGAAATTTGCCTATTTGAATTCATGTGGACATAGCTTTCAACAGCAACCAAATGAATTTTGGTAATGGCACCACTTGATCAGTGACTGATTCTGAAAACTAGGCAAGGTCAGACTATTTCCATATCTGGATAGAACACCATTAAGGGAAATCACAGAACTGTAGGATAGATTGACTAACATTTTTAAATGTTATGTAACAGTTTAGAGAGTTTAGTTAGATGACAAGAAATTAAATATACTGAGCAGAAAATAGCTTGCCATTAGTATATCAGGGGTGTCAAACTCAAGTCCCAGGGGCCAGATCCAGCCCTTGGGGTGCTTAGATTTGGCCCGTAGGTCCACCCTGGAAACAGTGGACCAACTCACAATGCTTCTGCCAGTAAAAATGGAGCTTGGGAGGGTCATGCATGGTCCTCCCAGTCTCCGTTTTCACTGGCAGAGGACTGCAAGAGGCTGTCGCAGCTGAAAATGGAGTTTGGGATCCCATTTTTGCTGGCAGAGTGCTCAGACCACCACAGGCACCTCCTGAAAAGACTGATGTCAAGATGGCCATGCCCACCCAGGCCCCGAGGTCAAATATAATCCTGATGCAGCCCTCAATAAAATTGAGTTTTTCACCCCTAACGTACACATGTAAGGTAGAGATAGTGTTATGTATGTAGGTTTGAATGTCATTGGTTTAGTTTGTTCTTGTAAAATGTCAAATAGGATTGGTTTAAAAAGTGCGGGAAAACCCTGCACTCTGATTGGCTGGCAACTACGGCTGCTGGCTATAAGAAGCAGCCGTAGCCCAGCCAAGTCGGGTCCATTTGAGCTGTAGTCACTTAATAAACTCCTCACTGAAGCTCTTCGCATCTGACTCTTCATGCAAACTTAACACTGGCGACGAAGGTGGGATTCCCCTGAAGAGGAGATGACACGGAAGACAAGCAGAAGAGCGAGATGGCTGCGCTGAACACCCCCCCCCAGCCCCGTTTGATCCAGCGGCAGAAGACTGGGAATCATATGCGGATCGCTTCCAAATGTATTTGGAAGGAAACGACCTCGCCGACATCTCCGAGAAGCGGTCTTCCTTATGCACTGCAGTCCGGCAGTCTTCAAGATGGTGAAGGCATTGGTGGGAGCTGCAGACTTGAAGGTAATGGAATGGTCTGATTTAGAAAAGCTTTTAAGAGCCCATTACGCCTCACAAGTATCGTGCTTCATTAAGAGACACAAGTTTTACTGTCGGAATCAAGGGGAAAGCGAAAACATTAATGACTTTGTGGCAAGTTTAACAGACATTGGGGGTACATGTGAGTTTAACAGTTTGGAGGAGGCCATGTGCGATCGGTTTGTACTAGGCCTCAAAGACAAGGTGCTTCAGAGCAAATTATTATTAAAACCTAAGATCACGTTAAAGGAGGCCATCGAAGAGGCCTCCTCAGCAGAAGCCACTAAGTCCTCAGCGGCAGCCATGAAGAAAGTTAACAAGGCCTCAAGCCATCCTGATGTGGAAAAGTCCACAACAACTCATTGCAAGCAGATAGATTCTGAATCAGACTGTAGTGAGGTGGAGGAAGGAATTTATAGACTCAGAATGGAAAAGAAAAAGAAAGACCTGGGAAGAAAAAGGCAAGTCTTTTATTGCAGAGGTTGTGGGGGCACCCCGCACTGAATGCAAGTTTCTTGATACTATCTGCCTGTGTGAAAAAAGAGGTCATCTAGCAAGAGTCTGCAAATCATCCAGAACTCCACACAGAAGAAAGTTTCCTGACAAAGATTTCAAGCCCAACAACTTCAGTGAGAAAATGGGGCAACTCAGAAGCAAATGGGAAGAATGAAACTCATCAAACAGTCACCATTGGTCATTCTTCACCCTTGAGAAGCAGAAAAGTACATGTGAAGGTATTCATTGAAGGAAGGCCTTGCCAAATGGAAGTGGACTCAGGCTCCTATTTATCTATGGTGTCATGGGACACTATTCACAGGCTACTTCCCAACATTCAGAAGAAACATTTCCAGAAGCAAGCACTGACTCTAAAAGACTACCAAGGGAACAAGATTCCAGTAGTTGGAACAAGAGATTTCAACGTGAAGTTTAAAGGCCACACCAAACGTTTGCCCCTGATCATCGTGGACAAGGATCGCCCAAGCTTGCTGGGACTTGAGTGGTTCAATCTACTAGCCATCGAGGTGACTGGCATCAATCACGTGAGCAACTCTGAATGGGAGGAGGCCTTCAGAGGTCTTCAGCGAAGGATTGGGCAAGTATATGGGGACCCCTATCACTTTCAACCTAGATCCCAGGGTGCTCCCAATTCGTTTAAAGCCCAGAAGGGTCCCATTTGCTTTAAAGGAAAAAATTGATGCACAATTAGACAAATTAATAGCTCAAGGGGTTTTAGAGCCCACTGACCACTCCAGATGGGAGACACCCATAGTCACACCAGTCAAGACTGATGGGTCAGTAAGAATCTGTGGAGACTATAAGGGGACACTGAACCATGTGCTGCAGCAGAGCACATACCCAGTTCCAGTGGTGCATCATCTGTTACATTCACTTGGCAGGGGTACAGTCTTTGCCAAATTGGATCTGGCCCAGGCATATCAACAACTAACAGTTGATGATGCCACTGCAGAGGCCCAAACCATTGTGACTCATAGAGGTGCCTTCAAATGTAAAGGTTACAATTTGCAGTCGTGGCACCAGGCATCTTTCAAAGCCTTATGGAAAGAATGCTCCAAGGACTGCCAGGGTAGTGCCTTACTTTGATGATGTGTTAATCTCTGCTGAAAATGACACTCAGTTACAAGAAAGACTCAGAGAAGTCCTTACCAGATTCAGGAAAGCGGGGTTAAAAGTCAAGGAAGAAAAATGCACTCTTAAAACTGACAAGGTTGAGTTCCTGGGCTACATGATTGACAAGCATGGCATCCACCCTACAGATGCCAAGGTTCAAAATCAAAAAGAACCTAAATGCAAAACAGATTTGCAAGCTTTCCTTGGACTCATTAACTTTTATCACATGTTCCTACCTCAGAAGGCAACCATTGCTGAACCATTGCACAGATTACTTGACAAAAAGTCTGTTTGGGTCTGGGGCAGGAAGGAACAATCAGCATTTAATAGTATTAAAGACTAATCACGTCTGATGCTGTACTGATACAGTTCTCTGAGAATTTGCCTGTTGTACTGACTTGTGATGCATCCCCTTTTGGAGTGGGGGGCGTTTTGAGCCACAGGCTTCCCAGTGGGAGAGAAGCCCCTATTGCATTTTACTCTCGCACTTTGACCAAAGCAGAGAGGAATTACAGCCAATGGACAAGGAAGCATTGGCAATTGTTGCAGCTGTTAAGAAATTTCATGAATATCTGTATGGGAGAACATTTACCATTGTTACAGATCACAAACCTTTGTTAGGCATTGTGGCAGGAGACAAACCTACACCTACTATCCTGTCACCAAGAATGCTGAGGTGGACTGAATTTCTTGCTGCTTATTCATACAAACTTATCCACAAGCCTGGCAAGGACATTGGACATGCTGATGCACTGAGTCGTTGCCCACTTCCTTGCCACAAGGAGGACTTTTAAGTCCAGGCAAACTGAATTATCTGTATTAAGAGGATGTATTTTGTGGGGTAACAGGGTGGTTATTCCTGCAAAACTGCAAAAAAAAGGTTTTAAATGTTACATGAGGGTCATCCAGGTATTGTCAGAATGAAGGGATTGGGGAGTTATGTATGGTGGCCAGGTATTGACAAAATGGTTGAAAACTGGGTTGCATCTTGTCCCAACTGTGAGGTAGTCAGGCCTACCCCACTCTCGCCCCCCACAGGAATGGGAATGTCCTAGGGGCCCATGGTCTAGGATTCACATTGATTTGCTGGCCCTACCAGAGGCACACCTTTCTTATTATAGTAGATGCATATTCCAAATGGCTAGAAATCCCTATGGCATCCACCACAACTGATGCTGTCATCAAGCAGCTCAAAAACTTTGTAACCCGGGTTACCTGATGTTCTTGTCTCTGACAATGGCCCTCAATTTACATCCAACCTTTTGAATCCTATTTAGCACAACAGGGTATCAGACATGCCCTTACTGCCCTGGGCACCCTTCTATGGCGGGCTGAACATGTAGTGCGTTTTACCAGGGAAGCTTCAGCAACTGGGTCCTGGGGACATCACTGAGAAAGTTGAAAAACTTCTTAGTGTTCAGCACATCACTCCTAACCCAAATAACTTATCCCCAGCAGAGTTGTTGATGAAGGACTGGATCTTCCTTGACGCCTTCATCCCACTTACACCCAACACCACTAGATTCCACTTCCAAAGTTTGCACATTCAGTGTGGGTGATTCTGTTTATGCTAAGAACCTTATGGGTGAACCTTTGTGGATTCCTGCTGAGATAACTCAGATCACAGGCCCTCGTTCTTACAGGGTGCAAACAGAGGATGGACTCCTCTGGAGCAGGCACATTGATCAACTTAGATCCAGGTTCTCTCAGGAACATCGCACTTGTTCCTCTCTAGTTCCCTCACCTGATGTCAATTCTAGGGGAAGGGGAGGAACAGGAGGAACAACAGCAAGAATCCACCCCATGTGTAACGAGCCATTATGACAGGAACCATTCCAAAACCTGTCACAATGCCAAAATCCATCCTTAGAAGTGGAAGATTGTACATCACTACCTGACTTGGGTGCTGACATTGGGCTGGAGATGGGTTGGGAGGAGAGACCAGATTCTAACAATCAAACAGGGTCTTCTTTCACAGGAAGTCCCAGTGGAAATGTCAGCAGACACATTTCCTCTCTCACTGGTGAGAATGTTAAAACTTCTGAACCACAAGGTCTCTCAGCATTACAGTAGAGCCCCACCTATTTAAAGAATACATTAGATAGGTTGGGGTTTGGTATGGACTGAACCTAGTGGGAGGAGGTGTTATGTATGTGAGTTTTGAATGTCATTGGTTTAGTTTGAATTGTTCTTGTAAAATGTCAAATAGGATTGGTTTAAAAGTGGGGAAAACCCTGCACTCTGATTGGCTGGCAACTTCGACTGCTGGCTATAAGAAGCAGCCGTAGCCCAGCCAAGTTGGCCATTCAAGCTGTAGTCACTAATAAACTCTTCACTGAAGCTCTTCACGTCTGACTCTTCATGCAAACTTAACAGATAGGAAGCATATTCTATTATGGTCCACGATGGGCATTGTCTTTTTGCTATTCCTAGCCCTTTTCTCACAGAGTCTCAGGAATGGTAGTTTGATCAGAAAGAAGCAATTTTCCATGAGAAGATATTATCCACTTTGCATATCCTGGTGCATTCTGGGACTAGAGATAGCAACAACAGAAAACAGGCTATTGATGTGATATACATTGATATATACAATTACAGTTTTGCTATCTTTATCCATCTTTTACACTCATTATTAACCTGAATTAGTGATACATTGAGGCTGAAAACAGAATCAGAAATATATTCTAGCTCCATTTTTCCATAGATAGTGGTGCCATTTCTATGTTTACTATATTATCTATGGTGGAGACTATTTTATACTCATGAAACTAACATGTGATTTGTCACTTTTTATAGCAGAATATAGTTCTATGTTGCTAGAGGTATGAACATGCCTTGTGTGCTCTGGAATAAATTCAGATGAATTCAGTCACATGCCCTGTAGTTAGATACACATATAAGATTTATCATAAGCCAGATTTTATGAATCATAGTATGTGCAGATCTGGGTCAAAATTATAGAACTTTTGGTTTCATTCAGAGGCTCTAAAGAAAGATAAAGTCCCAATTCCAATGGCAGATATTTTACAACATAACCTGGTGTGGAGAAGATAGATTTTAGCTGCTTTCCTTTTGTGCCAGAGATACAGACATATATACTAAATCTAGAAGTTTCATCAAAATGACAAATGTACATTATGAGTGTGGAATCATGATGCATGCACAAAAGGGTTCATATTGTAACATCACAATGCATATTTCATTCTTTGCCCCCTGCTTACTTTCTCCATGGACGTGCACGCAAAACCCATAACCATTTTTCATCTCCAATCTGAGATATGTTATGTATTGTAGGCACAGTATTGTAATTTCAAAGAAAATACTTCATCTTATCCCTAATGATAACACTGCATTGCCATCGAGATATGTATGATTATGGTATTTGTTATTATTTCAATTATTTAAGCAGCATCTAGGATTTCTCCTGCTGTTGGAGAAGGCTGAGTTAATTCTTAGGTTTTTTTCTGCCATCAGAACATACCATTGGTGAATAATTGAGTCTCTTTGCTATTAGTTTACCCTTCTTTGGCTTCCAACCAAAATAAATCCATTAAAACATTATCATTTTAATGTTCAAATCACACTCCTTGCTTTTCAATTGATTTGGGAAGCCAGGGTTTATTGGCTAAAAAACATACATTATCTCCCAGCTAAACAGATGGAAAATCAAGTACATGCTTTAAGTGTTACTTAGGCAATCACATACAAATCGCCTCTTGTCAGCTTGGCATATCATTCTACTATTTTTGGCTAAATAGTTGATGCCAAAATCCAGTAATTAACAACAATTTTTTTTGAAAAGTTAGAGCTACAACTATCATTTTCTGCACTTGATAAAGTAATGTGATAATTAGGTATTATTCGCATTCTAAAGCATAAGCTGTACAAAAAGAAAAGTCTATTTGTGTAAGTGTATGAACACACACATGCAACCATTTTCTATACGATGTCTACATGTCCACTTCCTGATCTTGGCTTTTATAACTATGTGTCAGCTATTACTACATTAATTGCAGTGAAATGACAGAGACCAAAAGGTGAGAGAAAAAGAAACAAAACAAATATCTAACCAAGCTAATTTTGTATGAAATTACATCAATTGATACCTAAAATGAGAAAGCTTTGGGCACATAACCATGACTGTAGTTAGCCAAATGGCAAGACAAGATGACAAGACTGTCTTGCCACATTTTGAACCAATGCAAATCACCACCTCGTCTAGATATACAGTACATTCCTTATCATTACATGAATTAGACTCTGGAAAATTATCAAATCCTAAACCTAGTTACCTAACTTAAAGGATTTAAAGACAAATTAAAGGAATTAAGGCAGATAACATATTATGAATACTACATGAAAATGTAAAATAGAAATGTAAAAAGAAACAATGAATACTATCTAAGTAAAATATTTCTGGCATTATTGTTGATATGACCAATGACTAATTAAAAGGAATAAATGATCCAAGAAAATGTTTTGATGATAGATGATGATAGAGAGAGAGAGAGAGAGAATACATACATACAAACATACATACATACATACATACATACATGCATACATATATACATACAGTGGTGGAATTCAGCCAGTTCGCACCACTTTGGGAGATCCTGTTGTTAACTTTCTGAGCAGCTTGGTGAACTGGTTGTTGGAAGAAATCATTAGGGCAGAGAACTGGTTGTTAAATTATTTGAATCCCTCCACTGGATAGCTAGATAGCTAGATAGCTAGATAGCTGAATGCTCTTTAGATAGCTGGATGGATAGCTGAATGGATAGCTGAATGGATGGATAGCTGGATAGCTGGATAGCTAGACTAGATGAGGCTAGATAGCTATAGATAATGAATGAAAAGAAAGGAAGAAGAAGAAGAAGAGAAGAAGAAAGAAAGAAAGAAAGAAAAGAAAAGAAAAGAAAAGAAAGAGAGAGATGATGTGTGGATAGATAGACTCAGACAGACAGACACATACATACATACATTCACATCAATAGTGGGATTCAAAAGTTCCCACCACCTGTTCTATGGGCATGGCTGCAGGGGGGGGGTCACATGACTCACATGACTTGTGTGCACCGCATGCGTTAAAACAGTAAAAACCAAGCTATTGTGTCTCTCAGTTACTTAGCTCAGCAATCTGCTCTGCCGCGCCAAACAGCTGAGAGGTTAAGAAGGACATAAAAGCAGGAGTGGGTGGGGACCAACTGCAAAGCATCAAAGAGACTCAGAGCAAACCAGTTCTCCGCCAACTGATCTTCTGTGCTACCAGTATGCCAGAACCAGGCTGAACTGGTAGAATACCACCATTGATTCACATACATACATAGCTTGATAGGGATAGCTGCCAGAATTTAATTTTCAGAAGGATGCTTCATTTTGTATCCTGCAGCCATGCTTTCTTTGCTGAACTCTTGGTTTAAATGACTGAGTCAATAAAAATACCACAAACACCAGAGAGGAGAGAAGAAACATCTGTCAGGTTACTGGACTCTGCCCCTTACAATAAGAAAGATCTTACTTACAAGGAAAGATGTACATCTGGATAGATGGAATAGTCCAGGGAACTAGCAAGAAACTTATTGAAAGCAGTATGCAACTAAGAATAGTTGTTGCCAAATATTCAAGAATGGAATAAGACACTCACCTGAGAAGTAAGTAAGTCTTTATTCAAAATACTACATGTATTCATTACACCTAGTGTGGAACTCCTGAAAAAGGTTTAAACTTCAAATGCTTAGAAAGTTCCGGTGTTCCTTAGCTGATTTTTTATTACACTTAATGATAATATATATGATTTTTAAATAATAGCCATTTTGTAATCAGGTTTATAGCATCCTTTCCACCATGGCATTACTTACTTCAATCATTATGTCATATTAGACATAATGTCATTATGTCATATTATAGTATCAAGGAAAAAATTGTTGACTAGTGTACATAATGAGTTTTATTTTAATGATCCTAAGGAAATGTAAAAATAATATGAATGTGTTTTGTCATTTGCTGCAAAATTGTTGTTCTCAGTTACAAAACTCAACATGATTGTAACATTGAAACTTCAAAAGGAAATGGTTATCACAGGTTTGATTTTTACCACAGATTACTTTCTGTCTCTGTTTTATTTGCCTCTTTAAAATCTAATTTAAATTCTGCTTTAGGCAGAAATGACCCTGAATTTTTTCTTTATATAGAATTTCTTTTAGAGCACATATATAATAGTCCATTTAATTTATTGAAATTGGAGACTAACTTTATGTTATAAGAAGCATTTTCTTAATTGAAACTATGACTGAATTCTGATGCCAGAGAGATCTCATATTGACTATCTATCTGCATTCATACTAAAAGTTATATGATGGAACACATTCATGTTTTGTATGCTGAATAGTCCAATAGTTCCAATGCCTGGATTGATTAAAACATAGGCGGGTGTGTTATGAGTCATCTATCCCTATTAGAGCGTTCAGTGCATCTACAGTTGAACAGAATGTAGCTTTGATGTTTAATGAGAATGTGCCATCAAACTGCAATGTGCAGTTTGCAATGGCATAGAAGATTTAAATGTTCTTCTTTTAACATTATTCTATTCCTATTCTATTCATCTATTACATGAACCCACTCCTTTTGTAATTAAACTGGGCTTCCTAAAGGTGAATATCCCACTCAAAGATCTCACTCAAAGCTTAGGCAGTTCTGGGCTTGATGAAAATTCAGCTAATGCTGAAGAGCCTGTATCCATGGCAATGACAATAAAGTTGAATCTAATCTAATCTAATCTGAAAGGTTCTCAAGTAGCAAGTCCTGGTGCAAGGAACAGGATGGTGGGGAGTGGATCAGAGGTAGTATTCAGCAGGTTCTGACCAGTTCTGGAACACTGGTAGCAGAAATTTTGAGTAGTTCAGAGAACCAGCAAATGCCACCTCTGACTGGCCCTGCCCCCATTTATTCTCTGCCTCCCAAGTCCCAACTGATAGGTTGGGTCTTTTTTTGTTGCCCTGCACAGGAGGATGGAGCTGAAAAGCAGGTTAGTGGGGTGGAGAGAGAATGGGGATTTTGCAGTAACCTTCCCCCCTCCCCATGCCCACCAAGTCATGCCCACCAAGCCACACCATACCCACTAAGCTACGCCTACAAAACCGGTAGTAAAAAAAATTGAATCCCATCACTGGGTGGATCAATGATCACTAGTCAGTAGGGTTTGGAAATTAGTCTCCAAAAGTGTTCAAAGGACATGGACATAAACCTTAAAACGACTATGACTTTTTCTAGGGCTGCATCTGTGGAAAAGATCTAGCTACTTTATGATGTTATAAATCGGTGCTATATTTGCAATCCCAAGTGCTCTGATGTCTGGAGACTGAATCTAAAATTCTGAGACCTGCCATACATATTCTTTTTTCCTTTATTCATAAACCAGATTGTACCTCTTACTGGTTTTCTTATCATCTCATTTCTTTCTATATTTTTTTAATATAAGGTGTGTTTAATATTTTCACAAATGGACAACATTGTCTTGTATGTATTTCTGACTTGGGACATAACATCACAACATTGAGAGAATTTCTGCAGGATAAATGAATTTCCTTCAGATATTGGATTCTCTTTTGTTTGGTTATTTTTGTGTTTTAATGTTTTTAACTATTTGTAAACTAGTCAGAGTCCCTGGGAATTGGGCAGTGTATTAATAAACATTTAAATACTTAATTTAAAATTTTAATTTAACAATTAAATTATTACACAATAATTTATTTATATTCCTGATACTCAGGATTATACCCAATGTGACTCATCCCTAATGTGTATATGAGAATGAAGGAAATTAATGAAGTGTATTAATGAGTTGAAGAATGGAGGGACGGAGACTTGTATAATTCAGGTGGTAATTTTAAGACATTGGAAACTGGCAGAATATGTTAAAATAGTACCAAATATAGGATAGACACATATCAGTGCAGTAACAAAGACACAACTCAAATTAAACAGCTGGCTTATATCTCAGTTTCTTTGCATATTTGTAATTGTGTGTGTGTGTGTGTGTGTGTGCATACTAATTTGACCGAACACCTTGGAGGAGTCTAAAAATTGATTGATTGATTGATTGATTGTGCTTGGAGTCATTTGACTCCTGACAAACTATCCCACTCTCTCTCTCTCTCTCTTGAAATGAGTGAAAAATGCATAAGTAGATCTAAATAAAACACTGTCAGAACCTTGGAGAGTTCCAAATAAGATCCAGAAAGAACCAAAGGTTAAACAGATTGACAGGGTCAAGAGATTTTTCAACTATGCCCTTGTCTGCTACTGTGTCTGAAGGCAAATAAGCCTATGACCTTTGCCAAATACCAGACTGTTACATGGCTGAGAAATTGCAAAAGTTCTTTCAGGGTCATCTTCTGGATGTATGCTATCAATTAATGAGAGAGCTGTAATTTCAGACTGTGGAGATACTAAAAGAAAGTGTTGATGGTTTTCCTTTAATTGTGTGATCTGAGACTCATCATAATCAGAGTGAGTCCTCTGCACAGCCTTCTGAGCAACTGACCCTGGGAACATCATGCTATGTAACAGAGTCCTATGGTTTTAGTTGCAAGCAAGGTCACCATAAATTTCATACTACTACTTCTAACCAGAGCTACAAAATATGCACATGTTTCAAGCACAAAATATGCATACGTTTCAAGCCTGCCAAAAATAAAATAAAAGCACCACAAGAGCTAAATGTAGAAACAAAACACTCCTCTACTGAAGTCATTTCATTTCTTTTCATGCAATAACACTGGCCCATCTATATTGATAGATGATTCTAAACCAAGCTCTAAAGTGGAAAAAAAACATTTATATCTAAAATATTGAATACATTTTTTTGGCACAAGGTGCTTACAGCTGTCTCTAGCTATTGATTCAAATGAAAAAACGATTACTTATAGGATGGGGGGGAGTAATTTAGCACTTGTTTTTCCCCCAGAACTTGCAATTATAGACTCAAAAGATAAAAAAGAAAATAGCTTTTATTTCTTTAGTGCAAGATTATTTGTTCTAGATGATACCTAGAAGAAAAATGCCTAATATATTTGGAACAGAATACACACACAATTACACACGCAAATGCCCATCTATCTATCCATCTAATTTATATAGCCATGGTCCCAATCCTATGACTCTGGGAGATTCACAATACAAAGATAAAAACATACTAGGAATTAATAAAATCTTTACAAGAAAGCCAAAATCCCTAAAACTGTATCCCAGTCCAAACAGAGATGATAGGCTTTACTAACAACCTGGCCCCAACACCTGAGGTTAAAATCCAGGTCTTGAAGACTTTCTGAGGACTAACAGGTTCAGTCTCATTCAGATCTTAGACAGAACTCTGGGCAGGCACGGTGACAAAGAAAGCATATTTACCAGCATTATTTCAGTACTCTAATTTAGAGAAAGTATTTAGACTGTGCTATGCTGTCATTGCACCTGGAATTAGAATTGGAAACTTATGCAGTTCATGAAGCAGAGAAGTTACATTGGCATATCAAAAAGTACCCCAAATTACACATGCTACTACATTCTGTACTAATTGCAGCTTCCAAATGCACTTCAAGGGCAGCACATATATACTCATTTTAATAGTCCAATTGGGAAATTAGTAAGATATCCAGGAAGAGGTATAGTTGGTGCACGAGATGAAGTTTTGAGAAAGACCCACTGACCAAAGCTCCTACCTGTTTATCAATCAGGAGAAGTGAGTCCAGGAACTCCAGATTGTGTACCAACCTCAGAAGAGTGCAATGCACTTGCACTAGTTGTCCACTAATAGTTATATGAATTACAACTTTAGCAAGCTGGGTCAGATATGTAACAGTTATTTCATTAGAGGCTATGGACATGATAGAAGAAAAAGGTCACTTGTCCCACCTCTACGCTGTGGGAAATGTAGAATACAATTCATGATATGTTGAAAATGGTGTTGAATTTCAACATCCCCTTGAAGTGAAGAGGTTATTTCTAAATGGAGCAACGCGTTTGTTTTTCTTCTTCCTGTAGATGGAATTTTTACATAGACATGGCTTGCACAGATGTTTCTGTCAATGATTTAAATAAGTCAACCCTATGAACCTGTAAAACATCACATCAATACAGATCACAGCTGATTCCTTACAGGTCTACTATCTATATAAAGAGCTTGGAATAATTGCTACAGAATTTAATGTTATCATATAAAATAAAAACAATCTTGAAGTTTTGCTGCATCATGAGCTCTAACACAGTCCTTAACTTAAGTGGCTTCCAACTAATATGGAATACATTGATAATGGTTCTAAGAAGCAAGGTAGAAATTAGATGCAATCCAGAAATATTTTTTCCTCCTTACAACTAGCCTTTTTTCACTATCACATATATTCTGCTTTCATCAATTTTAAATGAAAACATGTTCCTACCCCTCCCAAGAGCACTGTCAAAACATTTCAGTCTCATCTCTGTCAACAGCATACCAGTCAAATGATGCTGCCTCTTTTATTAGTCTATTTAATATTCTTTAAAACATTCACTTTCAATATACTACTTCTGAAGAAAAATAATCCCCTTTTCATAGGTTGCTCATGTTCAATTTTGTAAAGGAAAAACAAGAAAGATAACAGTGGCCAGGTTTTATTCAATCTCCATATGTAGTAATCATTTTTCTGCTTATATAAAAAGATTATATAAAGTTCTAAATACAGAAGTAACTATTGATGTATGGAAAGCAACATAATAATATACTATCATTACATTAGATTTATTAGTTAGGATTGCTTTGTTTTAATCTCATAATTCTATACTTATTTCATATAATTGTATCATATGCAAGTTGGAAAAGAACTTGATATGCAATCCCAGTTTAAACATCCAATAAAGATGAACCCATTATCTCAGATGATACACAGAAAATCTCCTCCTTTCAGATGTTGGAAACACTTAGGTGTAAAAGAGGAAGGCTTTCCCATTTCTAATAGAAGTTTATATTAGGCTTCATTTTGAGAGTCAAAACATGTATTAATGTACATTTAATTAGTTTAAGAGAGGTCAGAAAAGGAAAAGATCCTTTTTACTATAGGAGAATTTACCCCTGAGTAAATTCAACAGACATATAATGTCATAATTAAGATAAGTCACTATAAGTCCATTTTATTTTGCATTGATCATTTGCAGCTCATTTTAGGACAGACATTAACATATTGACACATGCATATAGGAGAATAATTAAGATAATAAAGGCCCTGTAAGGGATAAAATAGTTGCAAGTATTGAATATATTTAGCTGATAGAAGAGAAGATTGTGAAGAAATATGATAGATGTCTTCCAGTATGTTAACTAATGTGATATAGAAGACAGGGTAGAATTACTCAGTGTTGTCCTAAAATTCAAGATAAGAAACAATGAGTTCAAATTATAAGAAAGTAGATTTTGTTTGGGCACCAGGAAAAAATTATTGATGGCAAAAGCTATTCAGTAATGGAAAATATTGCTTTGGGAAATAATGGTGTGTCATGTGAATTCAGTAAGACATTTCTGAATGAATGGAAGTGCTGACTAGTTTTCTGGTTATTAACATGAGCGTGGAATGAGAGCCTCTATTTAGCCCAGGACACCTTTAAAACACTTTATTATTTTTAATTGTTTTGTTGCAGTTTTCAAAAATACAAATCTCATTTATGTTCATAACTATGTTTTGACATCGACAAATACATATATCCTATACCTTATTATATACACATCTACATTAATAATCTCTTAAGGTCTCTTGTTTTATTTACAATCATCCATTCTTCCTAATCTTTATATCTATTTTTAACCACTCATACCATTTATCCCATATTGCATAATAATCGAAATCCTCTTTGTCTTTCATTTCCAATGTGAGCTTATCCATTTCAGCCCATTCCAGTAATTTTTTTTATGACTAAATCCTCTGAAGGGATATTAGCTCCTTTCCACAATTGTGCAAAAGCTATTCTGGATGCTGTCAAAATATGGAGTATAATATACTTAATCTTTTTAGGGTATTGGTCTGGGATTATTCTAATAGAAAAATTCCAGTTTGAGTTCAATTTGGTGTTTGGTGATCTCTTGTAGCCAGTTCTTTGTTTTAACTCAATATTTCCTGGTCTCGGGGCATAACCACCACATATGCTAAAAGGTGCCATCTTTTTGTCCACATTTCCAACATTTTGGGTTTGTGTTGGGATATATCTTGGCCAATGTCACTAAAATTGTTAGTGGCAAGAGCTATTCAGTAATGGAAAAAATTGCTTTGGGGGATAATGGTTTGTCATGTGGATTCAGCTAGACATTTCTGAATGAATGGAAGTGCTGACCAGTTTTCTGGTTATTAACATGACCATGGAATGAAAGCTTGTATTTAGCTCAGGACACCCTGAAAACACTTTAAATTATCTTTAAGAAGCAAAATCCTTTGCAAAAGTTCCTAAGTGCAAAATTTTTGTTCTAAATTTTTATTTGTTTTGTATTGAAAATTTACTCCTCTTGAACAGTCAGTACACATCCTATGAAGGATCTGCCAATCTACATGTATCATATTGCAAGAAATATGATATTTGGAGGAAGTATACAAAATTTAGAAACATTTTATTTATTTATTTATTTATTTATTTATTTATTTATTTATTTATTTATTAATGGGACTTATATGCGCCCCATCTCAAGACTCGGGCTTACAATAAAACAAGCACAATAAATACTTTAAAAAGAATTAAACTAATGGTCCCAATTAATACAAAACTTAAAATCCACCAAAATCTAAAACCACCCCACCCATGGGTCACAGCCCGGATTGGTCAAATAACCAGGTCTTCAGGTCGTGGCGGAAGGTACGGAGGTCGGGGGCCAAGCGGAGCCCCAGAGGAAGTTGGTTCCAGAGTTCAGGGACCGCGACAGAGTAGGCACGCCGGGGGACCGCCGGCATTGCCCCTGATGGGACCCCAAGGATGTGTCCATAAGGGCTGTTAGTATTCGATGTCGGCAGCAGTCGCTCCCTTAAGTAATAAGGACCCATGTCATGTAGGACTTTGTATGTTAAAGTTAAAACCTTGAATCTCACCCAGAGGGCAACCGGCAACCAATGCAGGCAGCGCAGGAGGGGGCTGACATGGGAGAACCGGGAAACTCCCATCACCGCCGCCACGATTTTGCACCAGCTGCAGTCTCCGGATGGTATGCAAGGGCAGTCCTAGATAGAGATTTTCCCATTATATCATCTAATATGGGTTGCAGAAATGAATAAAAGAAAACGTTTCTTTTTGGAAGCTGCTGAAATCATAGGGATGGTTTGAACCATCATGGAGTCAATGTTTAACAGATGCTCATTCACATGTAAAAAAGAAGAACAATAGCAGTTTCTATACATTCCTGCACTAGAGTATATCAAAAACAGGATCAGTCTCATAAAAATATCCTTTCTATTTTTATGCTTAATTTTTATCTCATTGAGGCATTGTAGTGTGGGGAGAAATATCCATCTGATTCAGTTCCAAGCCGGGAGAAAGACACTGGAAACAAGGAGGCTGATTGGTTTAATTCTGAACAGAACCACCAAGCACATGGTTCTGGTGCAGTTGACAAAATGGAGTTGAGAGTGAGGGGTTTTTAAGGTTTGCACATGAGCTTCCTGTTCCTGTGCAAGAACATATATTCTATTGGCTGTTGTAAGACTCTCGTGAGGCCATGTAGGGGTTATGTAGGGTCATAACCAGTTCTATAGGCAAAGTACAAATCCTAGGTGTTTGTCTAAGCTAAGTTTGGTTGAAATTTGGACTGGTCTGAGAGAGAGGCAAAAATTCTTATTGTGGATTAATGGCTTTGTCCTGTGTTGGATCTTGAGTGATGGCTGCTTCTAATCCTACCATTCTGCCTTTGTTTCAAAATATCCTGTTGTGAATGTATTACCAAATCTGCATTTCTAAAAACTGGCCTGAGTATCTGCTGGGGCTATTAAGGAAAGTGGGGATGGCTTTCTGCCTCTAAAAAAGAACATGTTTCTCCATTTATCCCTTTGTGAAATATAATAATCTGCCTTTTAATATTCTTCAAAATATTTCATTCTTCTAGGAGGGGGTGGCTTCCCCACAGTAGTTTGGCATATTGCTGTAAATTTCTGGAGTGTGTCAGTCATTGCTGTTAGGAACATATATTACTAAAATTGTAGTGGTAACCAGCTTTGTCTTCTAAGCAGTTGAGCCCATTAAGCTAAAGAGAGCATCCTGGGGGGGGAGTGAATGTCTGCAGTTTAGATACCTATGCATCAGTGGTGGGATTCAAATCTTTTTACTACTGGTCTGTGGGCGTGGCTTGGTATGGCAGGGGATACTGTAAAATCTCCAGTCAGAGATGGTATTTGCTGGTTCTCCAAACTACTCAAAATTCCCTACTGTTCTCCAGAACTGGTCAGAACCTGCTGAATACCACCTCTCCTATGCGTATATAACTGCATAAAATTTGGTTTGATGCAACTCTGAACCATGTACAGTTTAGATCCTATGTGAAAGTCAGCAAGTATTCAGTTTCTAAATGAAGTCTGTGCAGATTTTGATGCTGTATATTTTAAATTATGTCATGTCAGATGAGAATTGATTGATGAAGTGGCTCTTTGCTTTTCAGTGGTGAATTTTACTAGTTTGAATACTGCTGGAAAAGGTCTTGTTGAGATCTATTGCAAGAAGAACAAAGAATTTTTAAGTTTTTTATTTTTGATACAAACATACAAACAGGACATACAAAACATAAAAACCATCTTCCATATATACATACAGTGTGTCAGTTGGTTACAAATCCTTTGTGTCATCCTTTCATATTCATCACTCACAATTTATCAAAAGAAAATTTCTCATATTATCAATAAAACATTATGTATTTATCAATTACTACTTGTGTACAATTAAACTATTTATTTCATCATATATATGAGATATATTTTTAATCTAAAATTTATGTTATACTTTCATCCAATGGTTATATATATCAACATTATATTTTATATCAGCCTATTATATTTCTATTACAAAATTATATAGTCTATTGCATTACCAAGTCTTTTTATCCAACCATTGATAAAACAAATCCCATATCTTGTAAAATTGTTTATCTTCTTGTTCTCTAATTTCAAATGTCAATTTACTCATTTCAGCACAGTCCATAATTTTCCTAATCACTTCCTCCTGCATAGGTATTTTATCATTCTTCCAATTTTTGGCAAATACAATTCTAGCTGCTGTTAAAACATTTACAATCAAATATTTCAACTCTTTATTGTAGATATCTGGTATAATTCCCAATAAAAATATTTCTGGTTTCAAGTCTATGTGTTGTTGTATCATTTTTTCCAACCATATGTGGATTTTAGTCCAATATCTTTTTGCATCCGAACAAGTCCACCACATATGGTAATATGATCCAGGTATCTGATGACATTTCCAACATTTATCCGATTTATTCTTAAACATTCTTGCAATTCTCGTCAGGGTAAGTGCCACCTGTAAAACATCTTATACAAATTTTCTTTATAAGCAGTTGACATTGTCATTTTATAATTCTGGGACCATAATTTTTCCCATTTCTCTAGATCAATCCCATATCCAAAATTTTTCCCCAAGCAATCATTGTTTCTTTAACTTGTTCCTCTTCCATTTTAATTTCTAAAAAATATCCATAAAGTTTTTTAATCACCTTTTCATCAGTACCCATCAATATTTTGTCTAGCCCAATCTGCTTGTTATAAATACCTTCTACTTTAATATCCTTATCAAATCTAGATTGTACTTGCAAATATGAAAACCAATTCATTTTTATACCTTGTTCTTCCAACGCTTGCATAGATTTAAGTTCACCCCTTTCATTCAATATCTCACCATATCTAACTGTTTGTTCCTTTTTATATATTACTGGATATGAAAAGGCTTCAATAGTAGATATCCATATTGGAATTTTCAAGTAATGTTGTTTTTTAATCTTCTCCCACTCCCATGTCTAATTATGTGTTCATGTCAATCTAAAGTTATGTTTAAGGAAGCTTAAATATATGCAGCTAAATATGTGAAAGGGAGTGTAGAAATGGACAATGTCAAACTAATAACAATAATGGGCAGGTTGCAATTTTTTTGCTGTCACATCTTTCTTTCTAGATTTATTTTATATTATGGAGCAAAAAATAAAAAGTTCTTTCATATAAAAAAGTGAGACATTGGAAGACAAATTTTGATCACTATGACTTGTAATGTTTTCCCACATGAAATTGCTTCAAATGTACCTTAGTAGAATCTTGCTAACAAAATAGACATCAACATCTAAGGAATAAGCAAGGGGTAGGGTAGAAAATGTAAAATGATGTAAAATGAAGAATTATGGCCAATGTGATCCCACAAATAACATATTTTACGTAAGTGTGTCAGACCTCACCACACTCATATGTCATCACACTCATATGTCATTTCTCCAACACCGTAGTTTGGTACAGATACAAGTTGGATCAGAGATACAGTATAAAACCCCAAAGAATATCTACCTTTTGTTATTCAGACAACAAGCTTAACACAGAATAGGTACTGAAATTCTAAATAACGGCACTATAATGTGTGTGTGTGTATATATATATATATATATGTTTTCGTAGATTTTCACGGGTAAAGGTATGTAGGTCTTGGTGTATTCGGGTCTTGTCCCATGTAAGATTGAGAATACCTTGGCAACGTTTCACAATCTCATCCGTCATCTTCAGGCTGGTGTCTTCAGCTTCGTTCTTCTGGGAGAAGTGTGTGATAGTGGCTGTTTTTCCCTTTTAAATCCAGAGTTGGTTGTGTTGTTACTTCTTGATTGGTTGATGGAGTTGATGTATGCAGATTGGTTGCTTTTTCATAAGACCCTGTGTGGCTGAGGTACTGGCTATGTGTCTCTCAGCCTTTTGTGTTGTAACAACCTGGGTAATGGGCTGTGTGATGATCTTCTGAGTTCTATTGTTGTGACATCCTGGGTCTTGTGCTGTAATCTCCTGGGTCGTTGTCTGTGTTGCAACCTCCTGATGTTTTGTGTTGTAATCTCCTGAGTTCCATGATGTAGTATCCTGGGTGGAAGGCATTCCGGGCCTTTGTTTGGCTCCGAGTTTGAGGTCCAACCTACCCCAAGACCCTGCTTACAAACCTCTAAACACAGACCCCACCACCTACCTGGAGAAAACCACCAAATCCAAAATAAAAGCCTCGCCCATCAGTGAAGAGATCCAACAAAGAATCATCCCCAGAGAAAAATCATCTAGATGCCCTAAGCTCTATGGCCTCCCCAAGATACACAAAGAAGGAACACCACTCAGACCCATAGTCAGCTCCATAGGCTCACCTCTACAGAACCTTGCCAAATTTCTCACCAAACAACTCCAGCCCTACACAGAATCCATCACCTCACATGTACAAAACTCTTTCCACTTCATAGAAACAATAAAGAAACAAAACCTACAACCCAGCGACCTACTTGTGAGCTTCGATGTCATATCCCTCTTCACCCAAGTACCTATTAAAGAAACCTTGACAGCTATCCAAAACAAATACAACCCCCCTAAGCACATCCTAGATCTGACCAACCATTGCTTTTCCAACACGTACTTCATCCACAATGGACAAAGATATAAACGGATAGAAGGAGCACCTATGGGATCACCCTCTCACCGTCATCGCTAACCTATACATGGAACATTTTGAAACCAATGCTCTAGACAAATCGAATACAAACCCAAACTCTGGCTTAGATATGTAGATGACACTTTCGTAATTTGGCCACACGGGAAAGAAAAACTGGACAACTTCCTCACACATCTCAACAGCCTACACCCCAAAATACAATTTACCATGGAAACAGAAACCAGCAACCAACTTCCGTTCCTGGACATCCTAATTTACAAAAAACCCAATGGCTCCCTAGGACACACCATCTACCAGAAGAAGACACACACCAACCGCTACTTAAATGCACAATCCCATCACCACCCTGCACAGATCAACTCCGTAGCCAAGACCCTCATCTCCAGAATCAAATGCCTAGCTGACAAAGACCACTTGAGAACAGAATTACACACCCTCACCAATGTATTAATGTCCAATGGATTCCAAAGAAGCACAATCGCCAACCTAATCCTAAGGGAGACTCCCCCCAAAAACCAAAACACAGAACAGGACAATGGCATCGCCCTCCTCCCTTACATCAAAGGCACCACAGATAAAATCAGCAAAATTCTCCACAAACACAATATCAGGACAGCCTTTGGCACTGACCAAAAAATAGCCAACATCTTAAGAAACCCCAAAGACAAGATCCAGCTAGAAAACCAAGGAGTTTATGAAATACCATGCAAAATTTGCCCAGCCACATACATTGGAAAAACCAACAGGAGAATAAATGCTCGCATCACAGAACACAAGAACGCAGTCAGAAAAGAAGAAAAAACTTCCTCCCTTTTCCAGCACCTTAAAGCCACAGGACATGAAATTGATTTTGAGGGATCCAAACTTATCTCCAACACTGAACACTTCAACAAAAGAATAATTAGGGAAGCCATCGAAATAGAGAAACACCCCCATAACATGAATAAACGGGATGATACTTCCCACCTACCAGACATCTGGAAACTAGCCCTCATCAACAAACAAGTCCCAGCCACAAAAACCAACACCGGACCCAAAATAACACAGGATGCCACCACCAATCTTCCTCACCAGGCTCAAACCCAAGCCCACCCCACAGACAAAAGGCAACCACCATCCAGAAACCAGACCATAGCTGCAACTCCAGATGCTACACCCCCCTCCAACCCCCAAACTAAGCAAACTGACACATGCTATAAACACATAGCCAGACCTCAAACTCGGAGCCAAACCAAGGCCCGGAATGTCACATCACAGCCTTCCACCCAGGATACTACATCACAGAACTCAGGAGATTACAACACAAAACATCAGGAGGTTGCAACACAGACAACGACCCAGGAGATTACAGCACAAGACCCAGGATGTCACAACAATAGAACTCAGAAGATCATCACACAGCCCATTACCCAGGTTGTTACAACACAAAAGGCTGAGAGACACATAGCCAGTACCTCAGCCACACAGGGTCTTATGAAAAAGCAACCAATCTGCATACATCAACTCCATCAACCAATCAAGAAGTAACAACACAACCAACTCTGGAGTTTAAAAGGGAAAAACAGCCACTATCACACACTTCTCCCAGAAGAGCAAAGCTGAAGACACCAGCCTGAAGATGACAGATGAGATTTCATCAAAAGGTTGCCAAGGTATTCTCAATCTTACATGGGACAAGACCCGAATACACCAAGACCTACATACCTTTACCCATGAAAATCTACGAAAACATATATATATATATATATATATATATATATATATATATATATATATTATTGGTGTATTCAGGTCTTGTCCCGTGTAAGATTGAGAATACCTTGGCGACGTTTCGACGAGATCCCACTCGCCATCTTCAGGCTGGTGTCTTCGGCTTTGTGCTTGTGCCATATATATATATATATATATATATATATATATATATATATATATATTCATTCAGGGATCTTCACAAAGAAATTTTGTTCGTGAGGAAAATTCATCAGTTAGGTAGTTAGAGAGTGGGAAGCATTCTATTTTCTTCTATTGCTTCTTCTCAAGACATTACGAAAGACAAGATGTCAGCCAATTTTGTTTAAACTATCTTCTTAGTTTGCTGCATCTGTCAAACTTTCAGTTTTTGATATTTCATTTATGGTTGAGTTGTTACATGCTTGTATGTGATCAAACACATTTCTTTTGTCAGGAATTTCTGCTTCTCTTAAAAAGAAATAAACAAAGGGGGGGGGAACCTTAGTAAAATAGAAGAGTTTTGGATGACACAAGAAGTTTGACAATAGTTAGGAGAATACAAAGATAAACAACTAGCAAAAACCCCTCTGTTTCCTTTCCACTTCAGCCTCAAAATCCTCTACCTTTGATCCTCTTGACATAAGCATATTTCAAAATACTTAAAATATAACACTAAAAAATGCCCGCTCTTCCTCCTCCACCCCTCTTGCCAAAAAGTCCCTTCCATCCACATTTACACGGCATAATGATTATTGTCTGGGGACTTGTTAAAAAAATGAAGTGTTATGAAAAGAATCCAACTTGCTGTGAAGATTTGTTCTGTTTCTATCAAAATGTCTATGTTACAAAACATAGCCTAATGATATGTATTTATTTATTTACAGTATTTTTGAAATCAGAACTTTTCACAAAAGGTATAATCATGGCTTTAGGCTTCAGTAGAAAGCCTTTAATATATGAGAATAAATAATTGAAAATAATTGAATCCAGAAGTTGAGAGGCAGAGACAAAAGTTCCCTGCAGACTGCTTTGAAAATCAAAGGAAAACAATCCCTTACACAGATTGTGAAAATAAGAAGATACTGACCAAAAGGATTAACCTTCTGTGATAAGATTGCAGGTATTCCTTTCCCACTAAGATCAGGCACATTGGACAAGACCTGGCTTGCCCTTACAAACTGAGAAATGTGGCTTTTTAAAAAAGCAAAGCAGAAGAAACCATCCACTGCAAAATACCACTGATGCACACTATTGCATTACTGAGTAAAGTGAGACATTTCTCATACATTAGAAAACATGATAACCATATTTTAATCTCATAACATTCAGATATTTATTGACTATTCATATTCGTAAAGAAGAATCACTTCACACTTTTATATATGAAAATGCAGTACTTCTTTTTTTTAATACCAGTTCAGGAATTAATAAATTATGATTTAGCCTGATCCATAGTGTTATGGGTACCGGCATATAAGATTCATTATGTTTTCAGTTATGTTCTTAAACATAAACTCTGGGAAGGATCCAGAGCTCATCCCTGGTCACTAGCCATGGTCATCCCCATTTTCAAAAAGGGAGACCCCAGCCTAGTTGAAAATTACAGACCAATCTCTTTATGTGTCACCTGTAAAGTCAATGAATCAATTATTAACCAATCCATTATCCTCCACTTAGGGACAAACAACCTACTCTCTAATAAACAATTTGGTTTCAGAAAAAAACTATGCTGTAATCTGCAACTCTTACACTGCAAAAACATATGGACTACACAACTCGATCAGGGCAAAGCAATAGACGCAATCTATATAGACTTCTGTAAAGCCTTCGATTCAGTGGTACATGACAAACTACTCCTAAAACTAAAATCTTATGGTGTCTCTGGACACCTGTATAATTGGATAGAAGCATTCCTATCAAACAGACAACAAATGGTCAAAATTGAGAGCATCCTATCAAATTCTGTACCTGTCAACAGTGGTGTCACCCAAGGCAGTGTTCTAGGACCAACTCTCTTCATACTCTACATAAATGACCTCTGTGATCATATTAAGAGCAACTGCGTTCTCTTCGCTGATGATGTAAAGCTATTCAACACCACAGACAGTACTGCTACCCTTCAAATAGACCTCGACTGTGTATCAGAATGGTCAAACAAATGGCAACTTCAAATCTCAACAAACAAATGCTCTGTCTTACATATTGGCAAAAAAAATCAGAAAATAAAATACAAGCTGAATAGTCAAGACCTTGTTGATGATCCAAACTCTGTCAAGGACCTTGGAATACTCATCTCAAACGATCTAAGTGCTAGAGCCCACTGTAACTACATAGCCAAAAAGGCATTAAGAGTTGTTAACCTAATCCTCTGTAGCTTTTTCTCTGGTAATATCACACTACTAACTAGAGCATACAAAACATTTGCCAGACCAATACTTGAATACAGCTCACCAGTCTGGAACCCACATTACGTATCTGATATTAACACAGTTGAGAAAGTCCAGAAATATTTCACAAGAAGAGTTCTCCACTCCTCTACTCTTGCAGAATACCTTATGCCACCAGACTTGAGTTTCTAGACCTAGAAAACCTAGAACTACGCCGTCTTCGGTCCGATCTAAGTATAGTATATAAAATCATACATTGCAATGTCCTACCTGTCAATGAATACTTCATCTTCAACCATAACAATACAAGATAACACAATAGATACAAACTCATGGTTAACTGCACCAAACTTGATTGCAGGAAATACGACTTCAGCAACAGAGTGGTCAATGTCTGGAATACTCTACCTGACTCTGTGGTCTCTTCCCCAAACCCCAAAAACTTTAACCTTAGACTCTTTACTATTGACCTCACCCCTTTCCTAAGAGGTCTGTAGGGGCATGCATAAGCGTACCAAAGTGCCTACCGTCCCTGTCCTATTGGTTTTTTTTTATTTTCTTATATGTATCCATGTATTTATAACTATGTTTATACCTATACCTATTATCTTGTAAGCAATTGACTAATCAAATAAATAAAATAAATATATCTGTTAGAAGTTAGATCTGCTTCCAAAAATAGGTGCTCCAACACTGAAGAAGAGATTGGATAACCATTTGTCTGAAATAATATAGGGTTACCTGACTAAACAGGCAGTTGGACTAGAAGCCATCCAAGTTCCCTTCCAACTCGGTAATTCTGTCTCATTTCTATAAACTGGAAACATTATAGGTACATGTAGCATTCCAATAAAAAGTGAATTATATAATATCTGCTACTTCTGCTGACTGCTGACTGTCTGCAGTTCAGCAGTTGATTTTCATCAGCTCAAAGTTGATTCAGCCTTCCATCCTTCCAAGGTCAGTAAAATGAGGACCCAGATTGTTGAGGGTGAAGATGGCACCCAACAAGGATGATGAGGTTCTAGCTCCCATAGAGCTGATCACCTTTTAGATCCTTTTGAATCTCCACCTTCACCAGAAGTCACCTGAAATCGTGCACTAAAGCTCCCGTGAGTAACCAAGATCCCCTGGCAAGCTCCCACAGTCTTCTCCAGCAACCATAGCCTTTCATACCCGAGAGCCCCTGCGAAACGCAATTCCCCGGCGGCAGGGCAGGGCAATTTCCTGGAGGTAGGGCCATTGGACAATCTCCGCAGCCTCCCAGCAGATGTAATGCCTGAGCCCTGAGCCGTGGAACACAAATACCAGGAGGAATTAAAGAACCAGGAGGCAATTAGAGAGCCAAACTGGAGTGCAGCCTTCCCCACTCCTCAGCCTTCCCACTCCACCTTCCAAGCTTGCCTAGTTTTTTAATGAATGGAATGTTTATGTATTTTGATAACATGTAATAAATCTGTTATTTCCAAAGTTGCAAAACCACTACTATTGTGGACTAGATGATATTACATACTGTAAATTCAGTATTTCTCAATCTAGCATCTTTCAAATGTAGTGGCCAGAAATATTATTGCACCAAATATTTGCTTAATTGGGACACATTTAGCCATAGTTAACATTGGCTTTCAGAAAAAAAAATTTCTGAACAGGTTGTTCAGCATGGATATTGGGAACAGTAGGTAAAAGTAAGAAAGAGAAGAAGTTAAAGGGAATGGATAAGGGGGCCAGTAGGATAGGCTGTACTGGAACATCAGTGGCAACAGCAGCAGTAGCTATAAAAAAGAGTTTGAGACAATTTCTTGGGAACATTGAGCCGATCAGCAGATAGACTGTATTATGATGACAATTGCTGAGGGCAGAATAAGAGATATATGAGCCTTGCCCTACATATTATTTCTAAGTGTAAACCAAACATTTGGTTTTTATAACTTCTCCTTCACCCATTATTCTGTTCATTCAATGAATAAGTTTTTTACATTTTTATGGTTTTTTACATTTTTATAATTCTATTTCAGGTTGGTTGTTTTGCTACCTAAACAGGAAATAGAACTGGAATCTCTTGTCCAAAAATGAATTATTTTGTGCCCTATAGATAGAGCAAGTTGAAGTAAACCATAGAGAGGCAGAAGAAACCCAAAGACTGAATCTTGTACTGTAAACAGGCTCTTTAATGCCAGTAGTTGCCAGAATTCTTTTGTAATAGATTCAAAATTTGGTTATGAGAAATGTACCTGCATGTGATTTTGTGTCCTGAGACATGTAGTCTTGCTGTCTTTTGCCTTGTCAGCCATGATGCCTCAGAATTTGGAGTCAAACACTGCAATTCATGTGTACATTTTTGACTGGTTCTTTTAATTTATATTGCAAAACCAGGTATTTTAATGTTGAAACAATTGTAGTGTCAAGCTCAAAATTTCTTTTCCAATTTTTCTAGAAGTACTCATTTAATCTGATGAAAGAAAAACTGCTTCTGAATTTCTCTATTCTTTTCACCACCCATCATGAGCTTGTCTCTTGAAATTCTTTTTTTTTTAATTCTCATGACTGCCTTCTTGTACATATTTAGTTGTGAAATGGACATATGAATTGCAATGTTTTGGCTACAAATTCTGGGATAAATGGGTTAGATTTTGAATTAACATTACCCAAATTATTTATTCAATTCAGAAAAAAATATTTTCAAATCAGTTATGGAAAATACACTTTTAGACCTTTTCTACATCATATTTATTTTATTTATTTATTTATTTGATTTGTCAAAGGCTTACAATATAATGAAATGAGAATAAACATAAGTATAAATACATGAAATAGGTATGACTAATTGGGGACAATAGATACAAATAGGACAGGAATGGTAGGCACGATTGTGTGCTTATGCACTCCCCTTACAGACCTCTTAGGAATGGGGTGAGGTCAATAGAGGTTAGTTTGAGGGTAAAGGAGTAGGGTTTGAGCATGTGACAACAGAGACAGGTAGTGAGTTCCAGACATTGACCACTCTGCTGCTGAAATCGTATTTCCTGCAATTTGGAGTAGTTTACATTAAGTTTATATCTGTTGTGTGCTCTTGTGTTGTGGTTAAAGCTGAAATATTTATTAACTGATAAGACATTGTTAATAGATAATTTTATGTACTATGCTTAAGTCCATATGAACTTCTATATTTTAAGGAAGTCTGCATGGATAGAAGGGAATCACAGTTTAGTAATTGATCAGAGCAAACAAAGATAGGAGGGCAGACTCAGCATATCTGTGCTTCTTCAGGTTCCTCACTGTGAGATTTAGAACACCTTAGGAAAGTTTAAGGGGAAGGTTACTTTGCTTCTGATTTTATTTTTTGTCTTCTAGATGCCAAAGTGCCAAAAATTATGAATTGCAAATCAAAATGAGACCTATTATTTTAAGCTATAATTCATTAATTCTTTGTTTTAACATATATTGAAAAAAACAATATAATAGCTAAATTAAAGAATGTTTTGTTTTATACTTTGTATTCATTATGCTGAAGCTTTCTGATTAGTTTTTCAATTAGTTTTTCCAATTCCTTTTGTTTAAATTGTTTTCCCTCAGTTGGATGCACTACTTGTTCAACTATGTTGCTGTCTCATCTTCCTAAATGATCAGATAATGGCAATTCATTCCCTCAAATTAAGAAATCCTGATAATTCCCACAAGTCTCCAAAGGGATTTTTCAGTGGTCTTGTGATGAGTCTCATGGATTGGTTTCTTTTATTTTTTAATTTATTTTTCTGTGCTGCTCATTTGCTCATAGTTACATGCAGCAATTTAATAGATTTTTACAAAACTAGGGCAATTAAGTAAATGATTCCTATAATTGATATCCCTTAATAACCACAAATTTCTTAAAAATCTAAAAGCTGTTCAAAATTTAATAATATATTCACCTGTTGCAGAACACTGTAGGTTGTCCAATATTAAGAGTATTAAATGCACTTTGGACTTTAACAAAACATATTTATAAGAGATTAACACATCAATGTTTTATTTGAGATTAATAAATATTTTCAAAGGATATTATGATGCTTAACTTTAAAGGAATAGTATAGAGGATGGATAGATGGATGCTTGGCACTCACTATGAATTTTCTATTTATTGAACAGCATGAGAATAATTTTTATGTTGTTTTTCATGGCACATGTTTCATTTCTACACTGCAAGGGAAAAACATGACCAAGGTTGAAATAAACAGCATGTGACTGAAAAGGTTATAATCTTATATAACCTACATTGAAAAAAGAAAAAGGACAAATGTACTACTTTCTGTAGCTGACAATAAACACAAACTAGCAACTGCCCTCACATTTTATTTAGTTATTTGTAGTGAATCACACTAATATACAAATTGTCTGTAATATCCTCAAAAATCTAATGTGGATTACAAACAGACTGATTCAGTGAATGACCATACTGTATATTTCTAAAGGAAGTGAGCTGTGTACTAATACCAGCTAGATAGATAAAGAGATATAAAGTAATAGATATTTCCAACAAGAAATGTAATCTAATCACACTATAATTAGGGTATGTATTCTTTCTGGGTCTTCATTCTGCTTTAGTTCTCCATTGCTAAGTCAATAGCAGAAAGGAATCCTAGAAACTGACATCTCCTACAGGGAAAGTTATTTCTGTTTGGGGAAATGAGAAACTAGAAAGACTAGTAGTTCTTTTCTCTTTAAGATAAAACAATATAATGTCTAATTCTATCTGGGTAATAGAAAAGAAAGGAGAATACTGAAAAGCAAGCTATGTTGAATGAAAATAAATAGGCTTAAATGACATCAGCTATCTCCTATACTCCCAAATAATAGATTGAACCTACCTTTATTTTATTTTATTTTATTTTTTTTTAATAGAAAAGTTTATTTACAGTTTAAAAAAGACACAACAACATATAAACATACAGTCACACGCAAACATAAATACATCGCACATTTTCGTTTCTTTTTTAGTTGCAGATCAGAAATGCTTTTTCCATGTAATATTACAGTCATATATAATCATAAATATTTCTTCTAGTAATATTCGCTTGGTTTGACCTCTTTTTAAAGTTTTCTTTTATCTCATTTTCCAAATTCTTACATCACCCATTTTCTACTATCTCCTGCTTTCTATAGATTCTAATGTTTCAAATAGCACTCTATTTTCCAACATTCCCATTCCCTTCGTTTTTATGTTCCATCCAATTATACCACTTTTCCCATATCTTATAATAATCTGTATCTTCTTTTCCATTTAGTTTGAGAGTTAATCTCTCCATTTCAACACATTCATACATTTTGTTTATTACTGTTTGTGTAGACAGAATTGTAGGTTCTTTCCATTTTTGCGCTAAAACAATTCGAGCCGCTGTTAGGAGGTGTGCAATCAGGTATTTGTCTTTTGGAGGAAACTTTTTCTTTATCATTCCAAGTAGGAACAGTTCTGGTTTCCACTCCAGCTCACAATTCATCACATCCTCGATCCAATTTTTGATTCCTGTCCAATATTTTTTAATTTTAGGGCATGTCCACCACACATGGTAGTAGGTTCCTATTTTATCCTGACATTTCCAACAGTTTGGATTTGCCTGGGGAATATTTTTGCTAGTCTAGCCGGGGCCAAGTGCCACCTGTACATCATTTTATATTGATTTTCTTTGTATGCCACTGACTTTGTATATTTTAAATTTTCTTCCCAAATCTCTTCCCAATCATTTAGATCCAATTTGTATCCTATATTTTGCTCCCAGGCTACCATTGATCCTTTTACTAATTGTCCTGCTCTTTCCTGTTCTAATAGTAATTTATATAATTTGGATATCAACTTTTCCTCTGGTCCCAAGAGTATTTTATCCAGATTTGTATTTTTTGTTTCTATCCCATATTCCTTTATATCTTTATTATATCTTGATTTAATTTGTAAGTAAACCCAACTATCTATTAATATGCCTTGTGTTTCCAAGTCTTGTTTTGTTTTTAATTTTCCATCTGTATCCAGTATCTGATAGTATTTAAGTTTTTATTCAAATCCATTGTATTTGGATTGAAGGTTGCTTCCATTGTTGAGAACCACCTTGGTATTTTTGTATAATTTTTCTTTCTTATCTCAGCCCAATTTTTAATCAATGAGTTACGTATTATATGTTTTGTAGTATGTTTTTGTCTTTTGTCCGTCGGGTTCCATAGAAGTGCATGCCATCCTATTTGTAAGTCATGCCCCTCTAGTGTTAATATTCTCCTATTTTCTAGTCTGACCCATTCTTTTGTCCATAACAAACTCGCGGCTTTGTAGTAAATTTCCCAGTCTGGCAGTCCCAATCCTCCTCTACTTCTATCATCTTGAAGGTATTTTCTCTTTATCCTTGCCCTTTTTCCCATCCAAATAAACTTCATTGTCATTTTATTCAATTCCATAAAAAACTTCTTATTTGTTAATATTGGAATTGTCTGGAATAGGAATAAAACTTTGGGAAGTATATTCATTTTAATTGTTGCAATCCTCCCTAAGAGGGATATTTGCAATTTGCTCCAGATTTCCAGATCCTTTTGATTTGTTCTAAAATTTTATATAATTATCTTCCCACAACATTATTGTTTTTGCCCTTATCCAAATTCCTAAATATCTTATTTTATTTACTATTTGTAGCCCCATAATCTCTTCAAGCCCTTTTGTTTAGAATTTATTATTTTTTGACTAGTAATTTGGTTTTTCCCCTATTTACCTTTAAACCTGCTAATTCCCCAAATCATTTATTTCTTTCATTAAAATCGGGCCTGTCTCTAGAGGTTCTTCTATTATAAAGACCATATCGTCTGCAAATGCTTGCGTTTTGTATTCTTGATTTCTGATTTTCGCTCCTTTTATATTTTCATTTCCCTAATTCTAATTAATAGTGTTTCTAACACTGTAATAAATAATAATGGTGATAGGGGGCAGCCTTGTCTGACCCCCTTCTCTATTTTAAACATTTTAGTAGTCTCGCCATTTACTAATATATTTGCTTTTTGGGTGTCATATATTGCATTTATCATTCCTTCAAAATTTTGTCCAAACTCCATTTTATTAAATTGCTGTTTCATAAAATCCCAATTCAAATTATCAAATGCCTTCTGTGCATCTAAAAGATTAGGGCCATTTGATTGCTCGGGTGACTTTCATAGTATTCTAATATATTTATTATTGTTCTTATATTATGTCTAATTTGTCTTCTCGGCAGAAATCCATTTTGATCTGTGCTAATTTTTCCACTAATAATTCCTTTTAATCTTTGTGCCATAATTGTCATAAAAATTTTATAATCAGTATTTAAAAGCGATATTGGTCTATAATTTTTAATTTGATTACTATTTGTCTCTTCTTTAGGTATAAGTGTTATGTATGCCTCCTTCCAAGTATGGGGATTTTGGCTTTACCCAGCGCTTCGTTACATACTTCTAAAAGTGTATTATTTAATATGTCCCCTATCTTTTTATAGAATTCACTTGGGTATCCATCTGGACCTGGTGTTTTATTATTTTTTGCTTCTGAATTGCTTTCTTTAATTCATCTATTGTTATCTCTTTGTTTAACAGTTCTCTTTCTTCATCAGTAAGTTTCTGTATATTTCCTTCCTCTAAGTATTGTTTTATTTTAGACACTTCTGCATTTTCTCGTTTATATAATTTCTCAAAATAGTTTCTTGCAATTTCTTTCTTTTTTTCCAAATCAACCTCAAGATCTCCATTTTGTTCTCTAAGTATTGTATCGTTCTTTTCTGTTCCTCTTTTCTCAATTTGTATGCTAGCCATCTCCCCGGTTTGTTTGCATATTCAAAGTAATTTTGTTTTGTGTATTGTAGCTTTCTAAGGAGTTCCTCTTGCTCAAGTATATTAAGTTCATGTTTTTTTGTATTAGTGCATCTTTGGTTTGCTCACTATCTAGCCTCTCTTTTGTTTGCTCTCTAATTTTGTAATTTCTTTTATTAATTCATCTTGTTTCTTCCATCTTTCCCTGTTTCTGTTTGACAAATATGCGATTGATATTCCCCTAATATAAGCTTTTATTGTATCCCACATGTTTTGTAGGGATGTATCTTTTTTTGTTAGAATTATAGAAATTTGTTAATTCCTCTCTAATTTTTTGCAAATATTTTTCTTCTTTCAGGATCTGAGAATTTAGTGACCATCTTCGTCCTTTCCTCCCTCCTTCTTTCCAAATTAAAGACATTGGGTTATGATCAGCCCATATATTTGTTAAAATTTTTGTATCAAAGATTTCTTTATTTAATTCACTATTTATCCAGATCATGTCTATTCTAGACCAGGATTTGTGTGGACTGGAGTGGAAAATATACTGTGTAATTTGTGGATTCCTTTTTCTCCATATATCTTCAATCCTAATTCCTCTACCATTTCAAAAAATATTTTTGGTAACGTATTTCGCTTTTGGTATTGTTTGCATTCCGATTCATAATCTTGCCTATTGTCAGTTATTGCATTGTAGTCCCCCATCAGACAAATCCTCGGATTGCCAATTTCTATCAATTTCTCATATAAATTTTTATAGAATTCTTTTTGGTTTTGTTTGGGCATAGATTCCAACAGCTAAAGTTTTCTTATTATGTATCTCTATTTCCACCATTAATATTCTTCCATCTGTATCATTATATATCAATTTTGCATTTAAATCCTCTTTTATATATAGTACTACTCCTCTTTTCTTTCCGCTGCTAAAGCCATAAATGCTTTTCCAAGTTTTCTATTCTCTAAATACCTTTGTCCTGTTCTTTATATGGACTTCTTGAAGACATATTATGTCCCATTTTTGTCTTTCCAGTCTACCAAGTATTTTTTCCTTTTATTTGGACTATTTAGTCCATTGATGTTCATTGATATTAATTTTATTCCCCTTCCCATTTGGTCGCCTCTCTTCTAGCTAATATTATGTTTTACCTGCTGTTGACTCTAGTCTCACTTCTTTCTGTCTCTTCTCTCCTTCCTTCTTCACAAACCATTGGTTCTCTGTCCCCCTCCTCCCCTCCTTTCTCTCCTCCTCTCTCACATGAACTCTTAAATCTTCATCTGGCTTGCATTCCTCGACTCTTCTCTACTGCTCAATTCCTCCACTAGTCCTCCTGTTTGTTCATAAAATCTTTGAGCCTTCGCTAGGTTGTCAATTCTGGTTCTTCTACCTTCCCATGTTACTAATATTCCTTCTGGATCGTTCCATCTGAATAGAATGTTTTTTTATTTAAATGATTTGTGAGAAATCTATATTCCTTTCTTTGGTCTCTCACTCTCCTTGGAATCTGCTTCAATATTATAACTTGTCTACCATTGTGTTTTATTGTCTCTTCTCTGGTCAGTCTATAAATTATCTCTCTAACTCTTTCTAGCGAATCTGACATGAACCTCCCTTGGGAGTCCATGTCTTCTAGCGTAGGATGTATAAACTCTATATGCCTCATCGATCTCTAATACCATCTGATCCCTTTCTTTTTGCAGAATAGTTGCCAATAATTCTGCCATTACAAGAGTCAAATTTTCCCCTCTTTCCTCTTGTATATTCTGGAACCTTAAATAGTATGAGGCTCTATCTAATTCTAAATATGTCAGAGCCTCGTTCGTTTCTTATATTGATCTTTAATTTTCTGTTCCATAGCTTCCACCTTCTTCCCTGTTTGATCTGTTCTTTTCGTGATTGTTATAATTTTCTCCTCATTTGTCTTTGTTGTCTCCTGCAGCTGTCCTATTTTCCCCTCTAAAGTTTTTAATTCATTTTCATCTCTCCCAGTTCACTTTTTAATTCTGCTCTCATCTCTTCTCTTTCCTTCTTGCTTTCCACGTGGTTGTTCATCATTGATTCTTGCATCGTTAACATCATGCTTTGTAATGTCTGTAGTGTATTTTGTATCGCTTGGGAGGGGGTCTGAGTACTGGATTTTTCGGGTGCCAACATCCCTTCTATTGTTTTTTGGGAGGAAGTCGCCGTGGGTGTAGATGGGGTACAGTTGTCACTCCCTTTTTCCCTGTTTTGGTAATAGTGGAAGTTACTGTTGACATTTCTTTTATTATCTTTTGCTGCTCTTTAATGATTCTATTTATATTTCCCACGTCTTATTTCCAATTTTCATCTACTAAAGGTCCCTCTATTCCAATATTTTCACACAATCAAATCTAACCAAAAATGGAGAGCAGAGGAACTGCCTATCCTTGTTTTTTTTTTTTTCGTTGATTTTAAAGTCCAATATTTCTCTTAATAATCTTGGGGGGACAGAGGGTAAAATCACATTACATTTCTTACATATACTTTATGATAGTCTGAAGAAAGGAATCTAAGGAAAGAGAAATATAAAGAAAAAAGAGAAGAAAAAAAAGGATAACTGGATATTGTGAGCAAGTCGAATAAAATAGAATAATATATGTCTATAGATATAGAAAGAAGCAAAAGACAGAAGCGACTGTCAAATCTTATTGTTCTGTATAAAGTAGATACTTAATATAGATCACTACTTATCTATCCACAATAATCTCTTACTAAGAAGTTTAAATCAGTTGTTTATCTTACGAATAAGTTAATAAATATAATTAAGTCAATAAGTATTAGGTTTATAAATATCAATATTTCGAAGTTCTTAACTTCTTATAACAATCTATAATAGTATAACACCCCTATAAGATTTTCCCCAATTATACTATAAATCTATCTATGTCTATATATATGTATAATATTAAGTAATATGAAGTCGTTTAAAATATATGAAATGGAATACAAATTAGATACAATAATATACGTATAGTATTGAATCAGGCTCCTTCCGTTCTTTCAATTGCTGTTCTTCACTCGGGTTGTCCAATTGTTCGAATGTCAATGGCCGCCGAAGAAAAAAAAAGTGCAATGTCACAATGGTGGAACTTCCCTTTCTGGTCTTCCTCCGATTAATTTGATCTACGGTCCTTGCCTCCAAAAAGTTCTATTTTCCTTTCTCTTTAAGCAGCGAAAGTTTCCGAATGTTGATTGGTTTGAATTAGTTTTTATAACTTTCCTTTTCTGCGGTTTTCTGTTTATCCGCGAGGCTGTCCGTTTTCTAAAGTTTACTCCGCCTCTTTACTTTACACCCTATCACACCGCAAAATCCTTATCAGCTTTCAAGTTCTCAAAACTCACTTTTCTTCTTTCTTTCCTACGTTGGCACTCTTCTCACTGTGTTTTTTTTCAATCACCTTCTGGTCCGGTTTCTTTCCGTTGGTTCTTCTATCACAATGGCTACCTCTGCGGGGACTCTGTCACTTCCCGCTGTCCAGTAGCTCTTTCACCTGTCACCCACTTCGTTCTCCGATCTCTTCCAACCTCAACCGCACTTTCTCCAGTTGGATAAGACCTCTTTTCACCGGGTACTCTCTCCTCTCACAGGACTTTCACTTTCTTGTTTAACTTTCTTATTCTTTGCGCGGGACTCTAACCTCGTCTTCCACTTTATTTTTTTTCCGTGGGGTAGTCACTAAGATTGTGCCGCTTTCTTTCCGCTTTCGCCCCCAATCTTTGAACAATCCCCACAAAGTCTTTTTCAGTCTTTGTAACTTCTCACCAAGCTTCCTGATTTCTTTCCGATCGGCAACTTTCTCTTTCAGCTTCCCACTAATGGCGTGCCGCCTCGTCTTCGGGCCAGCTCTGACAGCGCTGGCTTCTTCCGCTCCGAACTTCGGGAACTCTTCTTCGCCGTTTGGGATCGCACTTCCCAAACCGGCTCCAAGTTTTCTTCCTCGCAGGGGTGTTCGATTTGGACTCACCCTGCCACGAACGGCTGTTCTAGAGCGGAAAAACCCGAGGTGGGAGAAGCAGAAGTATTTCTCCCTACCTCACCACACCGAGGCGTCACCGGAAGTCTCGAACCTACCTT
>CM019150.1:174467966-174518371 GCA_009733165.1 Naja naja
GATTCAGTGAATGACCATACTGTATATTTCTAGGAAGTGAGCTGTGTACTAATACCAGCTAGATAGATAAAGAGATATAAAGTAATAGATATTTCAACAAGAATGTAATCTAATCACACTATAATTAGGGTATGTATTCTTTCTGGGTCTTCATTCTGCTTTAGTTCTCCATTGCTAAGTCAATAGCAGAAAGGAATCCTAGAAACTGACATCTCCTACAGGAAAGTTATTTCTGTTTGGGGAAATGAGAAACTAGAAAAGACTAGTAGTTCTTTTTCTCTTTAAGATAAAAACAATATAATGTCTAATTCTATCTGGGTAATAGAAAAGAAAGGAGAATACTGAAAAGCAGCTATGTTGAATGAAAATAAATAGGCTTAAATGACATCAGCTATCTCCTATACTCCCAAATAATAGATGAACCTACCTTATTATTTATTTTATTTTTTTTTATAGAAAAGTTTATTTACAGTTTAAAAAAGACACAACAACATATAAACATACAGTCACACACGTAAACATAAATACATCGCACATTTTCGTTTCTTTTTAGTTGCAGATCAGAAATGCTTTTTCCATGTAATATTACAGTCATATATAATCATAAATATTTCTTCTAGTAATATTCGCTTGGTTTGACCTCTTTTTAAAGTTTTCTTTTATCTCATTTTCAAATTCTTACATCACCCATTTTCTACTATCTCCTGCTTTCTATAGATTCTAATGTTTCAAATAGCACTCTATTTTCCAACATTCCCATTCCCTTCGTTTTATGTTCCATCCAATTATACCACTTTTCCCATATCTTATAATAATCTGTATCTTCTTTTCCATTTAGTTTGAGAGTTAATCTCTCCATTTCAACACATTCATACATTTTGTTTATTACTGTTTGTGTAGACAGAATTGTAGGTTCTTTCCATTTTGCGCTTAAAACAATTCGAGCCGCTGTTAGGAGGTGTGCAATCAGGTATTTGTCTTTTGGAGGAAACTTTTTCTTTATCATTCCAAGTAGGAACAGTTCTGGTTTCCACTCCAGCTCACAGTTCATCACATCCTCGATCCAATTTTTGATTCCTGTCCAATTTTTTAATTTTAGGGCATGTCCACCACACATGGTAGTAGGTTCCTATTTTATCCTGACATTTCCAACAGTTTGGATTTGCCTGGGGGAATATTTTTGCTAGTCTAGCCGGGGCCAAGTGCCACCTGTACATCATTTTATATTGATTTTCTTTGTATGCCACTGACTTTGTATATTTTAAATTTTCTTCCCAAATCTCTTCCCAATCATTTAGATCCAATTTGTATCCTATATTTTGCTCCCAGGCTACCATTGATCCTTTTA
This sequence comes from Naja naja, assembly GCA_009733165.1. Taxonomy (NCBI): domain Eukaryota; kingdom Metazoa; phylum Chordata; class Lepidosauria; order Squamata; family Elapidae; genus Naja; species Naja naja. The sequence continues at coordinate 174,469,315 of CM019150.1, forward strand.
CTAATTGTCCTGCTCTTTCCTGTTCTAATAGTAATTTATATAATTTGGATATCAACTTTTCCTCTGGTCCCAAGAGTATTTTATCCAGATTTGTATTTTTGTTTCTATCCCATATTCCTTTATATCTTTATTATATCTTGATTTAATTTGTAAGTAAACCCAACTATCTATTAATATGCCTTGTGTTTCCAAGTCTTGTTTTGTTTTAATTTTCCATCTGTATCCAGTATCTGATAGTATTTAAGTTTTTATTCAAATCCATTGTATTTGGATTGAAGGTTGCTTCCATTGTTGAGAACCACCTTGGTATTTTTGTATAATTTTTCTTTCTTATCTCAGCCCAATTTTTAATCAATGAGTTACGTATTATATGTTTTGTAGTATGTTTTTGTCTTTTGTCCGTCGGGTTCCATAGAAGTGCATGCCATCCTATTTGTAAGTCATGCCCCTCTAGTGTTAATATTCTCCTATTTTCTAGTCTGACCCATTCTTTTGTCCATAACAAACTCGCGGCTTTGTAGTAAATTTCCCAGTCTGGCAGTCCCAATCCTCCTCTACTTCTATCATCTTGAAGGTATTTTCTCTTTATCCTTGCCCTTTTTCCCATCCAAATAAACTTCATTGTCATTTTATTCAATTCCATAAAAAACTTCTTATTTGTTAATATTGGAATTGTCTGGAATAGGAATAAAACTTTGGGAAGTATATTCATTTTAATTGTTGCAATCCTCCCTAAGAGGGATATTTGCAATTTGCTCCAGATTTCCAGATCCTTTTGATTTGTTCTAAAATTTTATATAATTATCTTCCCACAACATTATTGTTTTTGCCCTTATCCAAATTCCTAAATATCTTATTTTATTTACTATTTGTAGCCCCATAATCTCTTCAAGCCTCTTTTGTTTAGAATTTATTATTTTTTGACTAGTAATTTGGTTTTCCCTATTTACCTTTAAACCTGCTAATTCCCCAAAATCATTTATTTCTTTCATTAAAATCGGGCCTGTCTCTAGAGGTTCTTCTATTATAAAGACCATATCGTCTGCAAATGCTTGCGTTTTGTATTCTTGATTTCTGATTTTGCTCCTTTTATATTTTCATTTCCCCTAATTCTAATTAATAGTGTTTCTAACACTGTAATAAATAATAATGGTGATAGGGGGCAGCCTTGTCTGACCCCCTTCTCTATTTTAAACATTTTAGTAGTCTCGCCATTTACTAATATATTTGCTTTTTGGGTGTCATATATTGCATTTATCATTCCTTCAAAATTTTGTCCAAACTCCATTTTATTAAATTGCTGTTTCATAAAATCCCAATTCAAATTATCAAATGCCTTCTGTGCATCTAAAAGATTAGGGCCATTTGATTGCTCGGGTGACTTTCATAGTATTCTAATATATTTATTATTGTTCTTATATTATGTCTAATTTGTCTTCTCGGCAGAAATCCATTTTGATCTGTGCTAATTTTCCACTAATAATTCCTTTTAATCTTTGTGCCATAATTGTCATAAAAATTTTATAATCAGTATTTAAAAGCGATATTGGTCTATAATTTTAATTTGATTACTATTTGTCTCTTCTTTAGGTATAAGTGTTATGTATGCCTCCTTCCAAGTATTGGGGATTTTGGCTTTACCAGCGCTTCGTTACATACTTCTAAAAGTGTATTATTTAATATGTCCCCTATCTTTTTATAGAATTCACTTGGGTATCCATCTGGACCTGGTGTTTTATTATTTTTTGCTTCTGAATTGCTTTCTTTAATTCATCTATTGTTATCTCTTTGTTTAACAGTTCTCTTTCTTCATCAGTAAGTTTCTGTATATTTCCTTCCTCTAAGTATTGTTTTATTTTAGACACTTCTGCATTTTCTCGTTTATATAATTTCTCAAAATAGTTTCTTGCAATTTCTTTTTTTTTTCAAATCAACCTCAAGATCTCCATTTTCGTTCTCTAAGTATTGTATCGTTCTTTTCTGTTCCTCTTTTCTCAATTTGTATGCTAGCCATCTCCCGGTTTGTTTGCATATTCAAAGTAATTTTGTTTTGTGTATTGTAGCTTTCTAAGGAGTTCCTCTTGCTCAAGTATATTAAGTTCATGTTTTTTTTGTATTAGTGCATCTTTGGTTTGCTCACTATCTAGCCCTCTCTTTTGTTTGCTCTCTAATTTTGTAATTTCTTTTATTAATTCATCTTGTTTCTTCCATCTTTCCCTGTTTCTGTTTGACAAATATGCGATTGATATTCCCCTAATATAAGCTTTTATTGTATCCCACATGTTTTGTAGGGATGTATCTTCTTTTTTGTTAGAATTATAGAAATTTGTTAATTCCTCTCTAATTTTTTGCAAATATTTTTCTTCTTTCAGGATCTGAGAATTTAGTGACCATCTTCGTCCTTTCCTCCCTCCTTCTTTCCAAATTAAAGACATTGGGTTATGATCAGCCCATATATTTGTTAAAATTTTTGTATCAAAGATTTCTTTATTTAATTCACTATTTATCCAGATCATGTCTATTCTAGACCAGGATTTGTGTGGACTGGAGTGGAAAATATACTGTGTAATTTGTGGATTCCTTTGTCTCCATATATCTTCCAATCCTAATTCCTCTACCATTTCAAAAAATATTTTTGGTAACGTATTTCGCTTTTGGTATTGTTTGCATTCGATTCATAATCTTGCCTATTGTCAGTTATTGCATTGTAGTCCCCCATCAGACAAATCCTCGGATTGCCAATTTCTATCAATTTCTCATATAAATTTTTATAGAATTCTTTTGGTTTTGTTTGGCGCATAGATTCCAACAGCTAAAGTTTTCTTATTATGTATCTCTATTTCCACCATTAATATTCTTCCATCTGTATCATTATATATCAATTTTGCATTTAAATCCTCTTTTATATATAGTACTACTCCTCTTTTTCTTTCCGCTGCTAAAGCCATAAATGCTTTTCCAAGTTTTCTATTCTCTAAATACCTTTTGTCCTGTTCTTTTATATGGACTTCTTGAAGACATATTATGTCCCATTTTTGTCTTTCCAGTCTACCAAGTATTTTTTTCCTTTTATTTGGACTATTTAGTCCATTGATGTTCATTGATATTAATTTTATTCCCCTTCCCATTTGGTCGCCTCTCTTCTAGCTAATATTATGTTTTACCTGCTGTCTGACTTCTAGTCTTCACTCCTGTCTCTTCTCTCCTTCCTTCTTCACAAACCATTGGTTCTCTGTCCCCCTCCTTCCCCTCCTTTCTCTCCTCCTCTCTCACATGAACTCTTAAATCTTCATGGCTTGCATTCCTCGACTCTTCTCTACTGCTCAATTCCTCCACTAGTCCTCCTGTTTGTTCATAAAATCTTTGAGCCTTCGCTAGGTTGTCAATTCTGGTTCTTCTACCTTCCCATGTTACTAATATTCCTTCTGGATCGTCCATCTGAATAGAATGTTTTTTTATTTAAATGATTTGTGAGAAATCTATATTCCTTTCTTTGGTTTCTCACTCTCCTTGGAATCTGCTTCAATATTATAACTTGTCTACCATTGTGTTTTATTGTCTCTTCTCTGGTCAGTCTATAAATTATCTCTCTAACTCTCTTTCTAGCGAATCTGACATGAAGCTCCCTTGGGAGTCCATGTCTTCTAGCGTAGGATGTATAAACTCTATATGCCTCATCGATCTCTAATACCATCTGATCCCTTTCTTTTTGCAGAATAGTTGCCAATAATTCTGCCATTACAAGAGTCAAATTTTCCCCTCTTTCCTCTTGTATATTCTGGAACCTTAAATAGTATGAGGCTCTATCTAATTCTAAATATGTCAGAGCCTCGTTCGTTTCCTTATATTGATCTTTAATTTTCTGTTCCATAGCTTCCACCTTCTTCCCTGTTTGATCTGTTCTTTTCGTGATTGTTATAATTTTCTCCTCATTTGTCTTTGTTGTCTCCTGCAGCTGTCCTATTTTCCCCTCTAAAGTTTTTAATTCATTTTTCATCTCTCCCAGTTCACTTTTTAATTCTGCTCTCATCTCTTCTCTTTCCTTCTTGCTTTCCACGTGGTTGTTCATCATTGATTCTTGCATCGTTAACATCATGCTTTGTAATGTCTGTAGTGTATTTTGTATCGCTTGGGAGGGGGTCTGAGTACTGGATTTTTCAGGTGCCAACATCCCTTCTATTGTTTTGGGAGGAAGTCGCCGTGGGTGTAGATGGGGGTACAGTTGTCACTCCCTTTTTCCCTGTTTTGGTAATAGTGGAAGTTACTGTTGACATTTCTTTTATTATCTTTTGCTGCTCTTTAATGATTCTATTTATATTTCCCACGTCTTATTTCCAATTTTCATCTACTAAAGGTCCCTCTATTCCAATATTTTCACACAATCAAATCTAACCAAAAATGGAGAGCAGAGGAACTGCCTATCCTTGTTTTTTTTTTTTCGTTGATTTTAAAGTCCAATATTTCTCTTAATAATCTTGGGGGGACAGAGGGTAAAATCACATTACATTTCTTACATATACTTTATGATAGTCTGAAGAAAGGAATCTAAGGAAAGAGAAATATAAAGAAAAAAAAAAGAAAAAAAAAGGATAACTGGATATTGTGAGCAAGTCGAATAAAATAGAATAATATATGTCTATAGATATAGAAAGAAGCAAAAGACAGAAGCGACTGTCAAATCTTATTGTTCTGTATAAAGTAGATACTTAATATAGATCACTACTTATCTATCCACAATAATCTCTTACTAAGAAGTTTAAATCAGTTGTTTATCTTACGAATAAGTTAATAAATATAATTAAGTCAATAAGTATTAGGTTTATAAATATCAATATTTCAAGTTCTTAACTTCTTATAACAATCTATAATAGTATAACACCCTATAAGATTTTCCCCAATTATACTATAAATCTATCTATGTCTATATATATGTATAATATTAAGTAATATGAAGTCGTTTAAAATATATGAAATGGAATACAAATTAGATACAATAATATACGTACAGTATTGAATCAGGCTCCTTCCGTTCTTTCAATTGCTGTTCTTCACTCGGGTTGTCCAATTGTTCGAATGTCAATGGCCGCCGAAGAAAAAAAAAGTGCAATGTCACAATGGTGGAACTTCCCTTTCTGGTCTTCCCTCCGATTAATTTGATCTACGGTCCTTGCCTCCAAAGAGTTCTATTTTCCTTTCTCTTTAAGCAGCGAAAGTTTCCGAATGTTGATTGGTTTAAATTAGTTTTTATAACTTTCCCTTTTCTGCGGTTTTTCTGTTTATCCGCGAGGCTGTCCGTTTTCTAAAGTATATAAAAGTTTACTCCGTCTCTTTACTTTACACCCTATCACACCGCAAAATCCTTATCAGCTTTCAAGTTCTCAAAACTCACTTTTCTTCTTTCTTTCCTACGTTGGCACTCTTCTCACTGTGTTTTTCAATCACCTTCTGGTCCGGTTTCTTTCCGTTGGTTCTTCTATCACAATGGCTACCTCTGCGGGGACTCTGTCACTTCCCGCTGTCCAGTAGCTCTTTCACCTGTCACCCACTTCGTTCTCCGATCTCTTCCAACCTCAACCGCACTTTCTCCAGTTGGATAAGACCTCTTTTCACCGGGTACTCTCTCTCCTCTCACAGGACTTTCACTTTCTTGTTTAACTTTCTTATTCTTTGCGTGGGACTCTAACCTCGTCTTCCACTTTATTTTTTTTCCCCGTGGGGTAGTCACTAAGATTGTGCCGCTTTCTTTCCGCTTTCGCCCCAATCCTTTGAACAATCCCCACAAAGTCTTTTTCAGTCTTTGTAACTTCTCACCAAGCTTCCTGATTTCTTTTCCGATCGGCAACTTTCTCTTTCAGCTTCCCACTAATGGCGTGCCGCCTCGTCTTCGGCCAGCTCTGACAGCGCTGGCTTCTTCCGCTCCGAACTTCGGGAACTCTTCTTCGCCGTTTGGGATCGCACTTCCCAAACCGGCTCCAAGTTTTCTTCCTCGCAGGGGTGTTCGATTTGGACTCACCCTGCCACGAACGGCTGTTCTAGAGCGGAAAAACCCGAGGTGGGAGAAGCAGAAGTATTTCTCCCTACCTCACCACACCGAGGCGTCACCGGAAGTCTCGAACCTACCTTTATTTTAAAGCTCTTCCCTAAAACACATCTGAAAAAAGTCAAATAAAGTGTTGTCAATTTGTATCATATTCCCCAGCTGTAGCCTATCCAACTCGTTTCACAAAGTTATGCTAAAACTAACTTTAAAGGCTCTCTTCCCACCTTCCCAGTCCCTCACCCTTTCAGCTTAGAAATCCAAGAAATGCAAGAAACTGTATATCTTCAGCTATTCCAACTGACTAGATAAAATTTTTAAATCAGAATTATGAATCAACTGGTTGCTAAAGCCAAATATATGGTCTCATTTTACTTGATCAATTAAAAAGACAATTGCTGACATGAAATACCACACACTCACAAACCTGGGCTATAAAATCAATACTCTAGCAAAATAGGATTAGATAAAATGACAAGTGCCCAAATTTGATTAATTGGAAGTCTTATATTAGCAATAAAATTTTTGTCTATGCCAAAGTCCCCTGACAGATAGATGGTACAGAAACTGCAGTATTATAGTATTATATTTTTGAACTGAGGTATAGGTTTAAATAAAAGAAGCTCTTCAACATTTTTATACTGATGTTCCCATCACTCACTTGTCATTGAGAAAATAAATGAGTTCATTGGTAAGTAGATATAGGTTCATTAATATGTCTATCATTATTTTACCTTGGGATATGAATGGTAAAAGGAGGGAGATATTGATTTTCTGATTTAGTTCTTGATTTTTAGACTGTTTTCTCAAGTGATGTACAGCTTGTATTAGAGCATGAAATGTATTGTTGCAATGTGGTGCAGAAAGCAAATGGGAAGCATTTTACCTACCTATCACCTGATATGATTTATCAGCCATTTTTCAGAGCAAACTGTCTCAGGGCATGATACAATAAAATGGTAACAATAAAATTATTCAATAAATGGTTAAAATAGCAGCAAAATAAATAAAACCCAGAAGAAAGTCCTGGAGATGAAGGAAGGAAGGAAGGAAGGAAGGAAGGAAGGAAGGAAGGAAGGAAGGAAGGAAGGAAGGAAGGAAGGAAGAGGCATAAATTAGACCCTAATAGCAATTTCGTTTTCTTTTTTTAAATTTATTTTGTGTAGCTGATATTTATGAACATTTAAAGTATTTCTTTTAAAACTATTAGATTAGGAACCAATTTAAATGTGACTACTCTCTATTAAGAAAGACTCTTTGGTATGGATTCTCAGCTAGAATCTGAGAAACCATGCATTCTTGTTCCTCTACACATGAAGCCAGATAGGTGACTGGCCAGTCACTCTCTTCTTGTCCTAGGAAGAAGTCAGTGACAAACCATTAGCATAATAGTAAAGAATTAGTAAAGAAAATAATTGAGCAAATGAGCCAACAATATAGATTTTAAAACTTCAAAGTGGTAATTTGAAGAATGAAGAAAAAATGAAATAACCAATTCTACTGAATAAAGATAAGTGATTCTGCATGGATGAGTTCTAGACCCAGTTCACTGTTAATATTATTTATTCAGTCCTTTTGGAAAGATGAACAATAATGACCATTTTGATTTCCGGAAATAAATATATCACTAGTAGGATAATGCAACAGCATTTTGAAATAAGACACAAACCAGACCAGAGATAATAAAGTTAACAGATAATACCATACAGCAAATCATATTTTGACTTAGATCATAATAGGTCAATGAAAGGTCAGGTGAAGTGATGCCTGATAGAATACTGGTGTAATGTATCTGGCAAAAGATAAAAGTCAAGCTGTATAGGCCTCTGTCAAAAGACCTCCAGATCACATACACAACTACTAACTACAGAACATTCCTGAATTCCCCAGCCTACATTTCGTTCCTTGATTAGTTTTGTAATGGACAAAGTGGGTATGAGTATGAGTTTGTGTGTCTCTGTACGTAATGTATAAATGATTAATAAAGCTTTTGTAGATTAAGAGAAGTTCTTTATATGCCTTGACATCAGTGTCCAAAATTCAAATCTGTAACCTCCCACCTCATTTTATTTAAAATAAAAAAATAATATTTTTGAAAATGTTGGATACTATGTAAAAAATAGAAGATTATTTTCTTACGTTTGTGGTATGGATACTGGTTTATTTATTTAGTATGTGTCATATCATGTAGGGTCTAGCAATATTAACATTTCAACTAGATTGATAGAACCAATAAGATATAAATGCTAGAAAGATCTACGTTCAAATATCAATCTCTAGGCCATCTAACCACTGAAGCACAGCATTGTTTATATTAAAAACATCAGATATTGGAGTAGTATATGCCCTCAGCTTACAGACAGTCCCATGTCAAAGTGTGATCTATAGTTTGAAATAGGACCCTGCAGTCACACTGAGGGGAGAATATTATGCCCCATTTATACAGAGTCCTGGCAAATAGATGTTTGCTACAGTTCCATTTACATTATCAGTGTAAACTAATTATCAATGTTCAAAAAATGCTTACTTACAATTATGTTTAGTGGGAATTTTCTTGACTAAGTAGAATTAGAAATTGACTGTGGAGAAAATTATGGAGTTTAAAATGGCCATTTAAACTATCAAATCAAGCTGGTCAGTACATGAATCCAGAGTATTTTATCTATTATGATTTTTTCCCATCAGAATTAACTTGTCTATACCTTATGTCCATTATTTCTTGCTGTACACATTCAAAACAGATGTTGACATTTTTCTGAATGATATTCTTTCAGATAGTAAGGATTGAGCTTTTATATAATTATTAGACTTTCATGTTTTTAACTCTTTGAGTGAGATGGTGGCATATAAAGTTGACAAACAAACAAATACCATCATATCCCATCTCAGTTTCTTCTCAGGGATAAATATTCCCAGTTGTTGCTTTGTTTGCTTTTCATAATATTTCCTTTAGAGATGTCATTGTTGAGATTGTGGTGGCAATCTTATAAATGTATAAATATTTTAGATTTTAAGTGCCAAACAGAATGTGCTGTTAATTTACTGTTATTATTTACTTTATTAATTAGAGTTTGTAATATGTTTGAAAATTTTGTACCCTGTAAACCAGTTTATAAAGTTTAGACTGGCTTCTATAACACCAAAACTGTAGTCTATGCAAAATAAATAATTGACCAAAAATGTCTTATTTATGAAATTGATTCCCATAATTTCTCAGCTCTCACAAGACATTCTCCATCACCCCACTTTACTGGTGTGTTGTGAAGAGTTCTGGGGTTGATGCTTACTGACATTCTTTATTCTTGTCTGTAGAAAGAAAGAAAAAAACGCTGCTTCTTAATTATTATTATATTTTGTTGTCTTCTTAGCCAAAGCCACAAACAACAACAAAGAAAGTTATATGTATAAAGGAAAGTATAGTTGCATTACCACTGCTAAAATGTTCAGTGTATTGAACAATACCTTCTTCATTACATCCTTTATTTTTAGCTAATTAATTACTTTGTGGGACAGACTTCCTGCTTTACATTTTTTTAATGAAAATGTTGTTCTGGTTACTTTAGCAACCCTGTACTCCACATCAAAAATGCTCAATATTTTTTCAGACTTCTTTTAATCATTTGCAAAGATGGCAATTTCCTAAGACAGTTTAGCAGGCCAGTCCATTATTCATATGTTAGTTTAATTATAATTTCTTCCATTCTCCAATTCAGAAATTAAATGTATTTCTTTGTAATTCCATAGACTTTAAATCTATTCTGTGTGATTATAGTGTAATAGTTTCATTATGATCAACAAAAGAAAATTATGTTGCTTTTGTTTGCAAAAGTAAAGCAAAACAAGAGTGTTATATGTTTTCTGTATGAATAAATGTAATATAAGAGGTTATAATTGAATAATAAAACATACTAATTCCATTTAACTGAGGCTGGCATTGGAAGATGTCAGGAAAGAAACAATCTGAGAACTAAAGTGGCTATTTCAAGTTTAATATAGGTTTTCATCAACAACAGCTTTCATAATGAATAAAATATGTTTCTGGCAAATTGAATATTAATACAATAAATTCCATTTTATCTTATTAATATTCAATTTGCCATAAACATATGTTTCTGAAACATATTTATTTTTAATTTCTATCTCCTTACAAACAGTGAAGAAATATATAGCGGTAAACTAAATTTTCCTCTGCCACATGGAAAAAGTTAAAATGGTGTAAAATTCAGAATATCCAGTGTTCCCTCACAGCATCCCTTTTAATCAACTCTCATCATATCTCAGTTACTTGTTTTCTGGATCCTAGAAGATCTGCTTTCTGAATTCTAGAAGATCCTGTTACTGGAAAGATCCCAGCATGCATGACTCACATAAAAAGGAGAAAGGGTTTCAATTACATGGTTGTGGTTACGATTTTGACTTTTTTACCCCATCCCCACCATGTAAATGCCCATGATTGTATATAAAATTATACAGAAGGATAATATAATTTTCTGACACCTTAAACCTGGGATAATGGTTTAAAAATTGAGCGTTAGTCATTATTGCAACATAGAAAAGATCTCAAGTTATCCATGTTAAATCACAGATTCTAATTCTAATAATTACAGAACAAAATTTATGAGTGGGTTGCTGAATTTGATGACAGGTGTAAGAAATCAGGAGTTAGGATAGGTTCAAAAGTACTACAAGTTTATTTCATGCTACTGATACACAAGAATCTGATACTACTAATAGTCAAGGCAAATTGGTACCAGATAAGAGGGGCTGGACTTAGATCTCTTATGGGAGCATGGAGAGTCCACTCTGATAATGTGTTTGACCAAGCTGAGCCGGCCTCAGGCTTAGCTTGGTCATCCCTACAGTTAGCTTCCAAGCAAACACCAAGCATTTAAGAAAACAAAAAACATTTTATTTATTGTTGATGGTAGTTGGGTTGTCTATATCTTCAATATTTGGCAATTTTTTTAAAAAAAAAATCTCCATTCCTTTCAAAGAGCAATCAATGAATCCTCTCATCAAATCATTTTATATAATACAAAATTTTCAAAAAAATAAATATAAAATGAATGAAATAGGGTTTGATCTTAAAGGAAACATATTCTCTAAAACCTATTTTTGTTTATTACTTCATCATGAAAGACTAGTTTAGTCCAAATTCTTCTGCCTGGTTTCCACTGCCATTTTAGAACAGCTGCACCTCAAGATTACAAAGCATGATTTTTTCTCTCTGTGTTGAAAGAGGAACTTCAAAACAGATTGAACAAAAGAATGTATGAAGTATTCCTATGGGCACTGGACAAGTATACTTTCTCCCACTCCCCTCCCCCAACAAATAGTTGTCATAAAAATAAATCTATCATCTCTAGCATTTTCTTCCCTTGATCATATGGCAATATGTCAACAAATCAAGATTACAGACTTAAATACCCCACGAATTCTAAGAAAATATGCAGTGAGTGGTACTGGATTGACCTTTTCAATATTCCGTTTTGACTGACTGTCCATTCCAGTTGCAAGTTGTGGAGACTGTAAACAGGAGAAGATGTGGATGGCAAATGAATCAAATTATAGAATGTTAAAAAGGTCAAAGCAGTAACATTTATTTTACCTTTCACAGAATAGATGAGGCAGAAAAAGTTATACCTTTGACTCATGACAAATTATATTTAAAGTATAAATGGTACCAATTGCGAATTCACTTTTCTGTCAAATAGTTGTGCTAAGAAGAGGGAGCTTGAATATCTCATTTCAGTGGAATCATTTGTAACATTTCCTGTTTGGTTCTATCTCCTGTGCAAGATGAAAGTTGTTGTTTTTTCAAAATAGAGACTTGAATATCCATTCTTCAAACTGAAAAAGTAGTTTCACTGTCATTTCAGAATTTTTAATTGATGACATTATTAGTGTAGTAGTCAAATTTAAAAAAAATAGATTTAAAAAGAGCTGATTGATTTAAAAGATTCTCTAATTAATCACAAAGCAGCTGTTTCTTTGAAAATGAATAGTTCAACCAGATTACATTTATAGTAATAGAAAATATTAATTTAATGAATATTGTTGAAAAATGTTTTTAATCAATCCTATGATTGACCAAAGTTTAGAGGATCTTGTTAATCTGTCTATATATTTAAACTGTACAAAGATGCTGAGCCCAGTCTGTTTTCAAACCAAACCTTTATTATTATTATTATTTATTCGACTTGTATGCCGCCCTACTCCCTAAGGACTCAGGGCGGCGAACATTAAAACAGAAGAAATTTACAATAAAAAAGAATTAAACAGATAAACAAGCTGAATACAGTTAAGAATTAAAAATTTAAAACCCTCAACCCACCCCCCCAGGGTAATTCCAGGCCGGCCTATTGAAACAACCAAGTCTTCAGGTCCCGGCAGAAGGAGCGGAGGTCAGGGGCCAAACGGAGATCCACGGGGAACTGATTCCAAAGGGCAGGCACTCCCAGAAGGCCCTAGCCCTGGGAACCGCCAGCCGACAATGCCTGACCGACAGCACCCCAAGGAGGCCCCTCCTATGAGAGCGAACAGGGCGATCGGAAAATGATGCTGGCAGGAGGCGTTCCCGCAAGTACCCTGTACCCAAGCCATTAAGGGCTTTATAAGTTGTTACTAACACCTTGAAGGCGACCCAGGAGGTAACCAATGCAAGCCGCGCAGGAGTGGTGTAACATGGGAGTATCGGGATACCCCCATCACAGCCCGCGCGGCTGCATTCTGCACCAGCTGTAGCCTCCGGATTGTCTGCAAGGGGAGCCCCATGTAAAGAGCATTGCAGTAGTCGATTCTAGAGGTGACGAGCGCATGAGTAACCATTCGAAGGGCATCTCGGTCCAAATAAGGGCAAAGCTAGCGAACCAGCCGAACCTGGGCAAAAGGCCCCCTGGCCACAGCTCCCACATGCTCCTCCAAACCGAGCTGTGAATCCAGGAGGACACCCAGGTTCCTCGCCCTGTCCACAGGGGGCAACACCTCTCCCCCCATGACCAAAGATGGTACATCCAATAAAGACCGAGATGCCGGTAAGAACAGCCACTCAGTCTTGGTGGGGTTGAGCTGGAGCCTGTTACTACCCATCCAGACCCTGCAGCTCCAGGCACCGGGACATCACGGAGAGAGCATCACTGATCTGGTCTGGGGTGGAGATATAAAGCTGGGTATCATCAGCATACTGATGATACCTCACCCCAAAACCTCGGATGATCTCGCCCAGCGGTTTCATGTAAATATTGAACAGGAGAGGCGAGAGGACAGACCCCTGAGGCACCCCACAAGTGAGGGGGCTTGGGGCCGACCTCTGCCCCCCTGCCAACACCCACTGCGAGCGGCCTGAGAGGAAGGAGGAGAACCACCCAAAACGGTGCCCCCCACCCCCAATCCTCTAAGCCGCTGCAGAAGGATACCATGGTCGATGGTATCGAAAGCCGCTGAGAGATCTAACAGGACTAGGACAGAGGAAAAACCGCTGTCCTGAGCCCTCCAGAGATCATCCATCAGTGCGACCAATGCTGTCTCCGTGCTGTGCCCGGCCCTGAAGCCCGATTGATACGGGTCTAAATAATCAGCTTCCTCCAGGAACAAAGGAAGCTGCTGAACCACCACGCTCTCAACAACCTTTACTAAAAAGCGAAGATTGGAGACAGGATGATAGTTGTTCAAAACGGCCGGGTCCAAGGCAGGCTTTTGAGGAGGGCCTCACCACCACCTCTTTCAAGGCGGCAGGAAAGACCCCCTCACTCAAGGAAGCGTTAACAACTGCCTGGAGCCAGCCGCGTGTAACCTCCCTGGAGGCATACACCAACCAGGAAGGACACGGGTCCAATAAACACGTGGTGGAAGACAGCTCGATGATCCTGTCCACCTCATCAAGGGAGACCGGGTCAAACTCAACCCAGATAGGGTTTGTACAAGCAGCTTAAATCAAATAAACATACAGAAAGACTTTTACCAGTTTCTTCTTGCCATCTTTGAGTTTCTCTTCCTTCAGGTCTAACTTGGTTTCTGTCACTACCTATGTAGTTAGGTTTTCTCAGTCCTTTAGATTGAGAATAACTCCTAAAGAAACACAGACCTCTTTAAGAAACTTAAAACCCTTTTAAGGCTTTTCCCTCTCTCTCTCTCCTTTCTCTTATGGCAAGAGGTTCCTCCACCTCATGCATCTGAGATACTCAAGCTGAGCAGAAACAATAGCAGCAAGAGCAGGCAAGGAGAGCAAGCTTCTCCTCAGAGAGAATTATGGATCCCGCTGAGGTAAATTGCCTGTTGGGCTGCCCCTTATATACCAAGGGGTGTGGCTTGTGATGCCACTCCAGGGTATGCACTGTTACCCTGTCATTGGTGGATTTGTTTTGCCTTCAAATCCCCACAAGTTGTAAACTGCATAGCAACACCAGAAAGTTCCATTTTCTGACAAATATTATTAAACCAGATGCTGAATTGTAAAAAAAAAGACTTCACAATAAATAAACTACATATTATTTGTGGTAAGGAATTGTTTTTCTTTCTCATTTCAGAAGAAGAAAACAACTTTTAGACGCTTCTCAGGGAGATTCAGACAGAATCAAAAAATAGCAGAAGAGGGTTGTTTATTTTTTTAAATGTGTCTACTGTATAATAGGGTGTCAGCAGCACAAACCAGTTAGAGATGATATGCCCATGAAAAAGGAAGAAACCATTCTTTGGTGAGGAGACAAGTTTCTCAGTACAGGTCAAGTGATACCATTTTCACATTCCAGCATTTGTTGCCTTTGCCTTTGTTGAAAACAGGTAATATCTTCTTGTGTGGGCAATAAAAAGATCTCATGTTGAGTTGAATCTGGCAATGTGGAAGCCATATTGGAAGTGGTAGTTATGTAAACTATCATAATCATATACCAGGTTACCAATCAATATTTCAAGTATTCATTAATTTAGAGAGAGGACTAGGCTTTTAAACACTGAGGGAATATAAACATCCTTGATATCTTTTCACTGCAATTGATAATCAATGGTGGTTTGTGAAGCTAAATTCTAGTCTGCAATAAAGATTCTAATCTAGCTGGACCATATCTATTAATTTCCTGCCAAGTCAGGTTGAGAAGTTTGAAACAGCTATCTACCAGTACTTTACTACTAAAATCAGTCTTGAAGCCTGACCAATACACATCTGCAAGTCTTCACCACTTAGAAAAAAAGATGTAGCAGATAATTTGTTTTCATTCCTAAAAATATTAGCAAACCCTTATCAATAGGTAAATGGGAACACAGGATTTTAATAGTTAACTTATCCCTGGAAATCATTAACCCCACCAAGACGGAGTGGCTGTTCTTACCGGCATCTCGGTCTTTATTGAATTTACCATCTTTGGTCATGGGGGGAGAGGTGTTGCCCCCCGTGGATAGGGCGAGGAACCTGGGTGTCCTCCTGGACTCACAGCTCAGTTTGGAGGAGCATGCGGGAGCTGTGGCCAGGGGGCTTTTGCCCAGGTTCAGCTGGTTCGCCAGCTTCGCCCTTATTTGGACCAAGATGCCCTTCGAACGGTTACTCATGTGCTTGTCACCTCTAGAATCGACTACTGCAATGCTCTCTACATGGGGCTTCCCTTGCGGATGGTCCGGAGGCTTCAGCTGGTGCAGAATGCAGCTGCATGGGCTGTGATGGGGTATCCGATACTCCCATGTTACACCCCTCCGCGGCTTGCATTGGTTGCCGGTTGCCTCCCGGGTCGCCTTCAAGGTATTAGTTACAACTTATAAAGCCCTTAATGGCTTGGGTCCAGGGTACTTGCGGGAACGCCTCCTGCCAGCATCACTCTCTGATCGCCCTGTTCGCTCTCATAGGAGGGGCCTCCTTGGGGTGCCGTCAGTCAGACATTGTCGGCTGGCGGTCCCCAGGGCTAGGGCCTTCTCTGTGGGAGCACTTGCCCTTTGGAATCGGCTCCCCGTGGATCTCCGCTTGGCCCCTGACCTCCGCTCCTTCCACCGGGACCTGAAGACTTGGTTGTTTCAACGGGCCGGCCTGGAATGACCCGGGGGGGGTTGGGCTTTATTTTAACTTCATTGGGCTTGTTTGGTTGTTTAATTCTGTTTTATTGTAAATTTTCTCTGTTTTAATGTTCGCCGCCCTGAGTCCTTAGGAAGTAGGGCTGCATACAAGTCGAATAAATAAATAAATAAATAAATAAATAAATAAATAAATAAATAAATAAATAAATAATCCATGTCCAACATGTAGAGAATCAAGGCATATATAAAAGTCAAAGGCATTTGTGGGGTGGAGTGTCAAAAAGGGGCAAATGATGAAAGTACCATTCTAAGGTTGCAATGAAACCTCTGACTTTAGAACATGCATCATGACATTCCATGAATATACACAAAGGAAAAAGATTGGCTGTACTTTAGTTATTTTGAGCAAAATCTCTGGTTTTGTGGACACTTCAGACAAAAGCTTCACAGGCTAATTGTTGGAAGAATTTCCAATGTGCTGTGCACTTTTCACTATTTAGATTTAAAAAGTCAAATGGACCAATGGCAGCGCAGATAGATCTGCAAAGCACTGGTTTTGAAAATCACACCCTTTTTTGATACTAGGTTATAAAAGGGGACAACCAACTGCCATTTACCTCAGTTCCAGTCCCAGCTGAAGAGTCTCAAGAAGTCCCAACAAGACAGAGACAGCTCTGAGGATTTGTCTGTCTGCTATCCCAAGGAAACTGTGCTGCATAGGCAGACAGTCTCAAGAAAGAAGAAAAACAATCTCAAGCTGCAAGGAAAGGCAATTCCTAGGCAAGAGACTATTGTAAGACTTTTCTATTTCATTTCTCTGAGGAGAAAGGGATATTGGGACTCCAACTGTATGGACAGTTGTAAAACTAAAAGACTTAAGAACTCTTAAGGAAGAGAGGACACCTGCATTGTTCATTCTGAATATTTATTTGTTTGATCTGCTCGTTACAATAAATAAGTCTTTGATTTGAAACCATTTGGGCTCAATCTTCTTTAAATAATTTTAGTTATAGACAAAGGGTTTATGGTCCATCACATTAATTAGTCACAGGATTAATTAATATTAATATTTTTCTCAACACTAATGTATAGACTAGAATAGAATAGAATACTTTATTGGCCAAGTGTGATTGGACACACAAGGAATTTGTCTTGGTGCAAATACTCTCAGTATACATAAAAGAAAAGATACATTCATCAAGAGTCAAGAATCTTAAGGTACATCACTTAATAATAGTCATAGGGTACAATAAGCAATCAAATCATATTAGGAAGCAGTCAATATAAATCATAAGGATACAAGTGACGAAGTTACCCTGGCTAATTAATAGAGAAATACATGGTGCTATATCCATTCATATATATATGCCTAGAATGATGCATAACATTCAGTCCAATAACCATACCATACATACAGTCTAAGTAACACTTCTACATACCATAACATACACATACCATAAAATACAGTCTAAGTAACACCTCTACATACGTGTCTACCCATACAATATAAACACTTTAGTTTTGCATAAGACATTGCTTCCAGGAAGATTTCTATACACTTCATGTAATACTGCTTTCATCTTCTTGCCTTCATTGAATGGAGGGCTTCAGATTTACAAAGATCTGCTGTAGCTCTTGGAATTATTTAAGTACACTATTGAAAATCATCTAAGATGGTGCAACATTAGACACACTATTTCTTGTCCACAGAGCAGCTGACAGTATAATTTTACAGAGTTCTGTAATGTAAAATACTGTTGATTAATGTAAAAGTACCTCTAGTGAGAGACTGATAGTAATTCAATGATCAAAGCATGGTAACTTCATGAAGCCTCCAGTTTTTATACTGATATTTATTTGTTACATTATTCCTTATTTTAGATAACTCTGATAATAAAATCTGGACCTAATGAGTCAAAAATCATTCAACAATGTTTACTCATTTTTCATGTGCTTCCTTGTCCATGTAGTGTGTGCCTTTGACACAATATTGATTCCTGCCAACTGCTTGTGCAAGCCCTGAAGTTTTCTTGGCAAGATTTTCTGAAGTGGCTTTCCCTTGCCTTTTTCCTTAGGCTGAAAGACAGTGATTGGCTCAAGGTCATCCAACTGGAATTACAGTTTGAGAACTAAAATTCACAGTCTCTTGGTTTCTAGCCTAGTGTAAATGTGGGCAGGCTGCAAAGCACCAAATTTTTTCACATGACCAAAGAGATGCTGCAACAACTGTAACTTTAGCCATAGGTCATAAGTCCCTTAGTTCAGCACTGTTGTACTTTAGAATAGTTGTGGAATAAATATTCATAAATTGAGGACAATCTGATGTCTTGATAAACCCAAACTACTATTTTAGAATATCAGTGCATGTATAAAATCAACAAATAACATGACCGAAGTGTATTGAGCTATGCCTCTTTCCCACTGTCTAATATCCCCACTGCAGCAAATCTCTAGCCAGCTGCATGTAGTTATTTGCTGTAACTATTACATTTCTCAGTATAACTACATAATATTTTAAAATAAAATTTCCCCTTAAACTAAGAAAGTATGCATGGTGATTTATTGTTAATATAATAGAATTATTTTCAATGTCATTTTATTGTACAGGATTGCATTATAAGCACCAGAAAACTAGTAGTATCCGAATTACTTATATGTTGTGAATTTTAATGCTCTTGCATTATGGCATTTTAGTTGATGGAAGTAATAAAAGCTATGAGGTTTTTCTTTTTCTTTCTTTCCTGTGATTTCAAGATTTCAGTAAGTTCTAAGCTTATTAAAAAAATAAATGAAATTTTCATTTTCTATTGCTGCTATAGGCCATAACTACATAATTTTACTGAAATCAAAGATGTTACAAATTGATTATAATTACCTCATTTGGAATACAAATGACCCCATGCATTGGTTGCCGGTTGCCTTCCGGGTGAGATTCAAGGTGTTGGTAACAACTTATAAAGTCCTACATGGCTTGGGTTTGGGGTACTTGCGGGAGCGTCTCCTTCATCACGCTCTGATCGCCCTCTATGCTCACACAGACAGGGCCTCCTTGAGATACCGTCAGCCAGACATTGTCGGTTGGCAGTGCCCAGGGGTAGTGCCTTCTCTGTGGGAGCGCCCACCCTGTGGAACCAACTCCCCTTGAGCCTTCATCTGGCCCCTGATCTCCGCTCCTTCTGCCGTGACCTTAAGACCTGGCTCTTTGAACAGGCTGGTCTGGACTAGCCAAAGGGGAGGGGTGGGTTTGTTTTTTAGAGTGTTTTAAATTTTAATTGGATTTTAATGTATAGGCTTGTATTTGGTTTAATTGTTTTTTATTGTAAATTTGTATGAGTTTTATATTGTTAGCCACCCTGAGTCCTTAGGGAGAGAGGGAGGCATACAACTCTAAATAAAATAAAATAAATAAATAAATAAATCTAATAACACAGGTTGGCTGTATCTGGACCTGAATGTCATTTTTTTCCCCAAGATTTCTTTCCACTTTGGATTAGATGTAAAATGAAACTTTGCAATCAGCGTTCAAAATCAGCATTTGGGCTAGGAGTTAGCAAGCTCTGCTGGTTTTGAATTGAAATGAATACTTCATTTGTCCAATATATTAGACACACAAGGAATTTGTCTCTAGTACAGAAGCTCTTATGTACATACAAAGCAACAGAGTAATAATAATCATAATAATAATACCAATGAAGATGGAAGTAAAGGATAAATAATAATACTATATCCATATTACAAAGGGTAAATACACGTAGACATTAGACAGCACCATGAGAATTAGGTATTCAGCAGAGTGATGGCTTGAGAGGAAAAATGTTCCTGGGTTTAGTTGTTTTGGCCTTCAAGGCCCTGTAGCACCATCCCAAGGAGAGGAGCTTATCTCCACAATGTGAAGAGTCTGCAGATATCTCCCCAGCCCACCTACTGACCTGTGCAATATACAAGTTTTCTATGGAAGGCAATTGACTTCAATTGTTTATTCTGCAATCTGAACTATCTGTTGGAGTGTTTGGTTGCTGTACCAAAGCAGACAGCTATAGAAGTACAAATGACAGACTCATAATTTCTCTTTGGAAGCTCCTGGTTGTTTCTTTAATTTTTTTACTCTACCCAGTGTTACTACTGTGAGATGGGCAGCTCTAAATTATTATTTTTTAAATCAATCAAACAAATAAACAAATAAAGTAGACTGCTTTGTAAGCATTTGAGGAAAAATTATCTAATCTCAAAAAACTTACTCCCAATAAACCTTTATTTGGTTACTATAAAGTAAGTTACTAACCTAAGCAGCATTTTCTTAGAGAAAAGTGGTTCATTCTTTCCACATCCATGTCATCTCCGTGTGTTTTCATCCATAGTATTTCACCATTCCTTTATTTTTTATATATGTATTTTCATGAATGATCAATCATTAAGTAATATTAAAATGTATGTTCTCATTCATAAGATTTTGAAACTCAAAATCAGACAGTTGCAACCAAAATGTAGCTGTTTTCAAAGTCTTGAATGTAAGCAAGCCCAGACTGATCTAAACACATTTAATATTTCATCTTTTAAGCCAATCAATTTGTCTTTTCTGTGCTTGCACTTTCTGTCTACTTGGTATGACAAATAAGGTTTTTATGTGGTTGGCAATTTTTTTACTTAGTCTTTTATTTGCTGAAGGAAAGGGGGGGAATCCTGTTTCAAACTGATGTGCTTGGAACATTTTTACCTTGACCCTTTAGTTATTGTTTGCTAAAGAAGCAATCTACTGAAAAGTCAGACAACAAATCACAATATATGGATTTTTTTTCCTCCTGGCTTTGCCTGTTTGCTTTCAGAGCCACAATGATTCTGTATTAATCTATTGTTAATCTATTGTAAATTAAGCAGATTTGCTAATAACCAACGTGACAAAGAATAATATTATATCCTAGAGCAGAATAGATTACTAGAGTAGGCATTTCATATTCCTGAAACTGATTTTGCTGTCATTCATTTTTTTTAAAAAGAAACAATTACAAAACTAAAGATTTTAAGCTCAGCTAGAAAATTGAAATAGTCTTCATTAATTTTACTAAGAATATCACAACATTTGGAGAGTTCAAAATCTAGCAGATAGCTATGTTCCAATTAGTATTTGTTTCATATATGAATTCCAAAGATTCCTCAAGCAATCCTTTGATATTTTAGTGAACCTTTGTGCATCTATGAATATTTTTGTATGTGAGTTTGTGTGTGTGTGTGTTGTTGTTGTTTTTTGCGAGGGAGAGTATGCATGCATTCAAGGCATTGTTGTCTCCTGGCAATTACCTGAATAAGTCCCTGCAGTTTTGTAGCAAGATTCCAGAAGGGGGTTGTGATTACTTTCCTAGAGTTTATAAATAGTAACTGGTCCAAGGTCATCCAGTTGTCTTTGTGCATAAGATAGAACTGGAACTTCCAGGTCTTCTAGTTTCTAACCTGCTGCATTAATCATTGCACAAAATTGGCTGTCTTTAGAGAATGTTATTATTTCTATATTCCATTCCATTATTGATTTTGTTTTAATAGATATGTTATGCTTTTGTTGCTCTATTAATGTCCTAATCTAAAACCCTTCTGGGTTGCATTCATATGAAGAATAAAACAATTTCAACCTATGAACATCAATCCATAGCAGCTATAAATATTTTGTCTGGGTTCCAAAATTCAGTGGAGTTGAGTCTGGTTGGATCCATGGTTCCTCCATGGGAAATGGGCTAGACTGAAGTAGAAAGACAGCTCAGAAGAATGCAGTGGCAATGTTAAGTTTGCATGAAGAGTCAGATGCGAGGAGTTCCAGCAAAAGACTTTATTAATGACAACAGCTCGAATGGACCCGTCCGGGTAAGGCTACGGCTGCTTCTTATAGCCGGCAGCCGTAGCTGCTAGCCAATGGGAGTGCAGGGTTTCTTCCCGCACTATTTAAACCAATACCATTTGACATTTTACAAGACCAATTCAAATAAACCAATAACATTTAAACCTACATACATAACACCCCTCCCCACTAGGTTCAGTCCATACCAAACCCCAACCTATCTAATGTATTCCCTTAAATAGGTGGGGCTCTTACGTGCGTTGAGACCTTCGTGGTTCAGAATCTTTATTGTTCTCACCCAGTGAGAGGGAAATGTGTCTGCTGACATTTCCCTGTTAGGACTTCCTGTGAAAGAAGACCCTGTTAGACTGTTAGAATCTGGTCTCTCCTCCCAACCCATCTCCATTCCAATGTCAACACCCAAGTCTGGTAGTGATGTACAATCTTCCACTTCTAAGGATGGATCTAGGCATTGTGACAGGGTTCGGGATGGTTCCTGTCGTAATGACTCTACTTCTAAGGATGGATCTTGGCATTGTGACAGGGTTCGGATGGTTCCTGCCGCAATGGCTCGTTACACAAGGGTTGATTCCTGTTTGCTGATATTCCTCCTGTTCCTCCCCTTCCCCTAGAAGAGACATCAGGTGAGGGACCTAGAGAGAGACAGGGCGATGTTCCTGAGTGAACCGGGATCTAAGTTGGTCAATGTGCCTGCTCCAGAGGAGGCCATCCTCTGTTTGAACCCTGTAAGAAAGAGGGCCAGTGATGTGAGTTATTTCAGCAGGAATCCACAAAGGTTCACCTGTAAGGTTCCTAGCATAGACAGAATCTCCCACACTGAAAGAACGAACTTTGGAAGTGGAATCCAGTGGTGTATTGGGTGCATAAGTGGGATGAAGTCGGTCAAGGGAAGACCTAAGTTTCCTGCCCATTAACAACTCTGCTGGGGACAAGTTAGTTGATGGGCTAGGAGTGATGTGCTGAACACTAAGAAGCTTTTCAAGCTTCTCAGAGATGTCCCCAGGACCCAGCTGCTGAAGCTTTTCTTTGGTAAAGCGTACCATACGTTCAGCCCGGCCGTTGGCAAGGGTGCCCAGGGGCTGTAAGGGCATGTCTGATGCCCTGTTGAGCTAGAAAGGATTCAAAAATGTTAGACGTGAATTGAGGGCCATTGTCAGAGACAAGGACATCTGGTAACCCATGGGTTACAAAGAGCTTTTGAGCTGCTTGATAACAGCCTCAGTAGTAGTAGAAGTCATGAGAATAACCTCTAGCCATTTGGAGTATGCATCAACAATTACTAGAAACGTGTGCCCTCTTGTAGGACCTGCAAAATCAATGTGGATTCTAGACCATGGGCCCCTAGGACATTCCCATTCCTGTGTGGGGCGTGAGGTGGGGCAGGCCTGACTACCTGGCAATTGGGACAAGATGCAACCCAGTTTTCAACCATTTTGTCAATACCTGGCCACCATACATAACTCCTGGCCAAACCTTTCATCCTTACAATCCCAGGATGACCCTCATGTAACATTTCCAAAACCTCCCTTTGCAGTTTTGCAGGAATAACCACCCTGTTACCCCACAAAATACATCCTCTTAATACAGATAATTCAGTTTGCCTGGATTTGAAAGGTTGAGCAAAGTGAGGTAGATCTTGAAGAGGCCAACCTTTCTTAATCCAGCCCATAACAGGTGCCAACACAGCATCTTTGGCAGATTCTCTGGCAATCTCAGCAGCATGGACTGGAAGCTTAGCAACGGTCTCCAGGAAAAGGTGTGAGTCTCAAGTTCACAGTCTTCCTTGTGGCAAGGTAGTGGGCAACGACTCAGTGCATCAGCATGTCCAATGTCCTTGCCAGGCCTGTGAATCAGTTTGTAGGAGTAGGCTGCAAGAAATTCAGTCCACCTCAGCATTCTTGGTGACAGGATAATAGGTGTAGGTTTGTCTCCTGCCACGATGCCAAGCAAGGTTTGTGATCTGTAACAATGGTGAATGACCTGCCATACAGATATTCATGAAATTTCTTAACAGCTGCTACAACTGCTAAGGCCTCCTTGTCCAATTGGCTGTAGTTCCTCTCTGCTTTGGACAGCGCGAGAGTAGAATGCAATTGGGGCTTCCCAGCCATTGGGAAGCCTATGGCTCAAAACCCTCCCACTCCAAAAGGGGATGCATCACAAGTCAGAACAACAGGTAAATTCTCAGAGAATTGAATCAACACAGCATCAGACGTGATTAGTCTCTTAATACTGTTAAATGCTGACTGTTCCTTCCCCCCAGATCCAAGCAGCCTTCTTATCAAGTAAACGATGTAAGGGTTCAGCAATAGATGCTTTGTGAGGTAGAAACATGTGATAAAAGTTAATAAGGCCAAGGAAGGCTTGCAGATCTGACTTGCAACGAGGTTTAGGGGCTTCCTTGATCGCTTTAACCTTGGCATCAGTGGGGTGGATGCCCTGTTTATCAATCATGTACCCCAGGAATTCAACTCTGTCTGTTTTGAGAGTGCATTTGTCTTCCTTGACTTTCAAACCTGCTTTTCTGAATCTGGTAAGGACTTCTCTGAGTCTCTCTTGAAGCTGAGTGTCATTTTCAGCAGAGATTAACACATCATCAAAATAAGGCACTACCCCAGGCAGTCCTTGCAACATTCTTTCCATAAGACTTTGAAAAATGCCAGGTGCCACGCTTACTCCAAATTGTAGTCTTTTACATTTGAAGGCACCTCTATGAGTCACAATTGTTTGTGCCTCTGCAGTGGCATCATCAACTGTTAATTGTTGATATGCCTGAGCTAAGTCCAGTTTAGCAAATACTGTACCCCTGCCAAGGGAATGGAGCAGATGATGCACAACAGGTACAGGGTATGCGCTCTGCTGCAGCGCATGGTTAAGTGTCCCCTTGTAGTCACCACAGATTCTCACTGACCCATCAGCCTTGACTGGTGTGACTATGGGTGTTTCCCATCTGGAGTGGTCAGTAGGTTCCAAAACCCCTTGGGCGATGAGCTTATCTAATTGTGCATCAATTTTTCCTTTAAAGCAAATGGAACCCTCCTGGGCTTTAAACGAATTGGGGCACCTTGGGGTCTAAACTGAAAGCAATAGGGGTCCCCATATACTTGCCCAGTCCTTCGCTGAAGACCTCTGGAAACTCAGACTTCAAGGACTCTTCCCAGTCAGAACTGCTCACGTGATGGATGCCAGTCACCTCGATGCCAAGTGGCTTGAACCACTCAAGTCCCAGCAAACTTGGGCGATCCTTGTCCACGATGGTCAGTGGCAAACGTTTGGTGTGGCCTTTAAACTGCACGTTGAATTCCCTCGCTCCAACTACTGGAATCTTGTTCCCTTGGTAGTCTTTGAGGGTCAGTGCTTGCTTCTGGAAATGTTTTTCTGAATTCTTGGAAAGAGTCTGTGTATAGTGTCCCATGACACCATAGATAAATAAGAGCCTGAGTCCACTTCCATGTGGCACGGTCTCCCTTCAATAAACACCTTCACATGTACTTTTCTGCTATTTAAATGTGAAGACTGACCAATGGATATTGTTTGGTGAGTTTCACTCTTGCCATTTGCTTTTGGATTTCGCCCCATTTTTCCAATTAAATTGTTGGGCTTAAAATCTTCCTCAGGAAATTTCTTCCTGAATGGTGGAGTTCTGGATGATTTGCAGACTCTGGCTATATGGCCCGTTTCTCACAACGTAGGCAAATGGAGTCAAAGAACTTGCATTCAGTGCGGGGTGGCCCCCACAGCCTCTGCAAACGAGTCCTTGCCTGTTTTTCTCAGAGTCTTTTCTTTTCTTCTCCATTCTGAGCTTAAAATCCCTCTTCTTCCTCACTGCTATCCGAATCAGAGTCTATTTGTTTGCAATGAGTTGTTGAGGATTTTTCCCCATCAGAATGGCTTGAGGCCTGGCTGAGGCCTTGTTAATCTTTTCATGGCCGCAGCTGAGGACTTGGTGGCTTCTGCTGAAACAGCCTCTTCAATAGCCTCTTTAAGCGTGATTTTTGGTTTCATTAACAGTTTGCTTTGTAAGATCTTATCTTTAAGGCCCAAAACAAACCGATCACGCATGGCCTCTTCTACGTTGGTAAAGTCACAAGCACCCCAATGTCCCTTAAGCTTGCCACGAAGTCATTAACACTCGCTATCCCCTTGATCCCGACGGTAAAATTCGTGTCTCTTAATGAGGCACGATACTTGTGGGGCGTAATGGGCTCTTAAAAGTCTTTCTAATTCGGGCCATTCTATTACCTTCAATTCTGCTGCTCCCGCCAACGCTTCGCCATTTTGAAGACTGCCGGACCGCAGTGTGTGAGAAAGACCGCCCTCTTCCGTCTCTCGGGATGCCGGCGAGATCGTTCCCTTCCAGGAACATGTGGAACCGGTCTGCATACGATTCCCAGTCTTCCGTCGCCGGATCGAACGGTGCTGGGGTGTTCAGCGCAGCCATCTGCTCAGTTGCTTGTTCGTCGCGTCGTCTTCTCTTCAGGGAAATCCCACCTTCGCCGCCAGTGTTAAGTTTGCATGAAGAGTCAGACGCGAGGAGTTCCAGCAAAAGACTTTATTAATGACAACAGCTCGAATGGACCCGTCCGGGTAATGGGACAGCAATACCATTTGAAGCATACATAACAGGCAACATTTTCATATTGTTCATAATGTGAAGTCTTCAGGAGCTAAGTTGAAGGAGAATTCACCACATTATGAAAGATATATACTGTAATGGAAAAAATATAATCTCTATGGCATTAAAAGTCTATGAAGACAGACCTGCTATAATTTCTCAACTTGGCATCTTCAAAATGTGTTGAAATAAAATGGAAGAACTTCTAGTCAACATGATCATTGTTCATAAAGTTATTTAATTCCAGTGGAAATTATCTCAGCAAAAATAACATGCAATATAAAACATTTATTTGGTGCTATGGTAGTGAAGAAAAATGTTTTTTTTCCAATATTCTGCTCCCAGCAAACCTTGCTAATTCCTACTTTTATTACATTTTTGTTTTTTTGTTTAATTCTTCTGAATAACTTGCTCAATGGATTAGCCTCAAATCAACAAAGCTCCTTAAATATGTATCTAAACAGACAGAAGACCTACCTTTTAATCTTTTTAACTATGTTAATTCTGGCATCAGAACAGTTTTTAGGAAAAAAATGCATATTAGCTATTCCTTAATTCCTTTCATATTTCAAAGATAAAAAGTATCTTCTCTTTCTTCAATTCTTTTAATGAATCACATGAAAAGACTGTGAAAACCAACACTTTGAAACCCAACATCTACAGATCAAACTGCTAATCACATGGATTGCTGCTGACATCAGGCTTTGTCTCCTTTGGTATCCTAATCTGAATTGCTCCCCAGGCAATTCAATTCCAGACTAGCATACTCCTCATACACTGTTCTGCATTCAAGGACAAATCACATGATAATGCCTTTTGTAACATAATCCTAAAACAAGTCTGATGTGGTACTGAGCAAGCAGTTAAGTGCAAAAAAATGTAAACTAAGACAACAGTGGTACCTATGGAACCACACTATTCACTATGGGGGCATCGAAGATTGTATCTCGTGCTCATAGATGCTCATGAATCCATTTACCATAATTGTTACATGTTCTTGGCTATGCTTTATATGACATAGACAAACATCACAGTCTAGTTCAGAGGTGGGCAATTATGGCCCCTTTACAACTTGTGGACTTCAACTCCCAGAATTCCTGTCCCAGCCATGCCCAGGAATTGCCATGATTGTGCCATCTCAGGAATTCTGGGAGTTGAAGTCCACAAGTTGTAAAGGGGCCATAATTGCCCACCTCTGGTCTAGTTCGTGTGTGTATATGTGTGTATGTGGAGAGAGAGAGAGAAAGAGAGAGAGAAGAATCCTGCAAATTTAATATACACTTAATTTAAACTAATTAAATTAAATTAAATTTATACTTAATTGTCCTAGTTAGTCTGAGATCAAACAGGGCGCCACCAGTGTGTTCCTTTCAACTGTAATAAAATATGCTGAGCTTGATCCATGAAGAGCATAGAAAAGGAGGAAAGTTATTTTCCTTTCTCTTCCCTTCAACAATTCCCTGAATCCATAAAAATGCTTATTTCACAGATTGGATTTTGTGTTGTACGGAATAGGTTGTGACTTTGGCATGTGGGGTAGTACAGTGATCCCTGAAGACTGAGCTGAAATTCTGTGAATGTGTATTCTGATCACATAACTTCCTTTGGGCTGATTTTAAGATTAGCTCTCCTTTTTCAGGTAGTTGTTGCATTTAGCAGTGTCTCAAGCCCTCAGATATATATCTCTAACATCTGTTTGACACAGAAGTGGGAAAGTCACCTACAATTTATTCCATTCCATATTTTCTCTTCTGGACCATGTTTTGAATGAAGGTGCATTTTGAATGAAGATGCAATTCCTTCACAAATCCAGCCATGCCTTCATGCATAATAAGGCTCCACCTATTTTGGGATAGCCAAGACCTATATATTCAGAGAATGTCCTATGGTCAAAATAAAGCAAATTGATTAGGTACAAATCTTTTTTTGTGCTAGGGTATTTGGCATGTGAAAGAAAATACTCTAATTATTTTAAATGTGTATTGCTTATTCAATAATGATGTTTGAATAAACAGACAAACACACACACACACACACACACATATATCCCATCTATATAAGATTGAATCTAAGAAAAAGAAAAAGTCATTATATAGAGTTACTTCCTATTCGAAAGGTCATTGTAGTATTAATATTTTAAAGGATTATTTAAAAATGCAGGCATCAAAGCTGTTCAAAACAGGAAATAAATATATTTGAAATTTTTGTTTTTCAATTTCCATTAGTAATTTGTAAATGCTGAAATGAAAAAAAGTAGGATAATTGCATGCATGTAGGATCAGCAGTAAGTTACATATTTGTTTCTGTTGTATAAATATTGCCAAGTAAATATGTGCATTCTTCACATCTTGTTATCAATATTATATGTATCTATTATGTTATTTTATTTCTTAATTCTATCTGCTTTCATTTATTTATGTTGGACTAAGCATTAGAGTTATGTATGCTGTACAAATTGAAGTATGAAACTTGCATTGGTTTAATTTTGCATTGGTTTAATTTGGTAGTCAATGTGCACATTGTACAGGAGAATGGAAAAGGTTTCTCTGTGCTTATTACATACATCTATGATAGGTCCAGCAAGAAAGTTTTGGAAACAGACAGGTTCCCCCTTTGTTATAAGATGGAGAGAAGGGAAAACACAGACCAACCTGCAAGATTTTGTTATACTGTTTTGTTATTGAGTCTCTCTCTCAATAAAATGAAATTTTAATCTTCTTGTGGAGTCAGTTCCCTGATCTAGTCTGTTTTATAGAGCTGTCATCAATCTTGCAAATCTGCCTATGTTTTCCCTTCCCTCTCTCTTAAATCCCAAGGAGTCAGAGGGGAGACAATCTGTCTCTTTCTAATACTTTCCAGTCTCCTGGGGTTAATGCATACTTTTGCACCCATGACTTAGCAGCTTCTGGATGGTTTTTCAAAGGTCATCCCTATAGCTCATTAGAGCTCATATCTCCACCACCACCACAGTAAGACACATAGGTGGACTTGAGGGAGTTTACTCACTATGACATTCAAAATATTTATTCCTGTCTATATCTTATATGCCTGCCTGTGATTGCATGCCTGAGGAAATTCAGAATGATACCAAAAGTCCTATATAGTTACTGACAAACTGCATTTAGGACTACTTTCCCTACTGTAATCAACCCAATCAGAAAATTTCCCTGAATGAATTGGAAGTTTGGATTGCTATTATGAATATTATGAAATTATCACTTTAGCATATTTACCATGTTTTGATGTGTTCAGCTACTGCAGGTCACATAAGCACTTTGTAAAACCTGTACGATGCTCAAATTGGTAGCAACTTCATGAGAATTACGATGCTATTTTTCATCCTAGTTCCGTACACAGGAGAAAACATCTGGAAATAAGCTATAATATATATTATATTCTTTATATAATATATATTATATAAAGAGAGAGAACTGCAGTCATGATTAAACAGATGACTAAAACAAGGCTGATTCTAGGACTTTTGATCTTGGTGAATGTCATCTCTGTGCTGATGTCATGATCAGATTGAAACATTTATTAAGGCAATCTATCCAATTTATAGCTTTGAATGAATGATGAAAAATGTCGCACTAGATGAAAGATCAAAAGACAGTGCAAGAGGTTGAAGGATGTGTTAACTCTGCAGAAATTTAAACTCTAGAGAATGGAAAGAAACAAAAAAATGGAAACTTTTTTAATGGAAAGAGACAACTTCCATTTAATTTCCATTTTGTAACACAGCTCCACCAGCTTAATTTCCATTTTGTAACATAGCTACAAGTGTTGCCTTCACATATATACATGAGTATATATCATTGATAACAGACCACTAACAGTCTCATCATTCAACAATAAAAACCACCTCCTTTTGATGATCCTAGTCCTGGAGCTTCTGCCTGATAACACAAAAGTGATTTTCCCCCTCCTTTTCTGGATTGTGCAGAAAGAGGATTAGGTTTTTTTTCTGATAGGAGGTGCACGCAGGCAGATATGAGGTCAATGCACCAGAATCTAGATAGGACCACCACTTAGCTCTCCTCCGTCCTCGTTTTGCCCAATGGGTTCTAGGTAAAGCCAAAGGCATCATTTGCACTACCCAAAGCATTAACTAAAGTAATATCACAACTCAAGGAACCAAAGAAATCAACAGACTGTGTGAGTAATGCTACCTTTGCCCATCCCAAATAGGTTATTGACATTATTCTGAATTATGTGTCAACTCTCAGCTTCCTGCTGTGCTAGCTAAGCAAAAACTAAAGATGCTACTGGCTGCTGCAACTTTTATTGCTTTCCATATAGCTAGACTTTTTGATCCCCCTTAAAATATGACTCAGAACTTATCAGATATGATATCAAATATATTGTATATATCAAATATATAGCATGTTGTCATATACTTGAATGTATTGTTGTAGAGAACTTCTCATAATTACCAGAAACCATAGATTGCCTGCTCTATAACTAAAATACTTAAAATAATTGCTAAATAGTTCAAGATAGAAGATTAGATAGATAGATAGATAGATAGATAGATAGATAGATAGATAAACAGATAGATGATATGGGGGGAGGGAGGGACAGGGAAAGAGAGAGAGGGAGAGGGAGAGGGGGAATATATACACACCGAGATAGATTTTACTCCAGTCCAAACATATTGTACAAATCCAATGGCCACGTTATTTTTAGAAACTTGCATGAATAATTTAATTATTCAATTACCTTAATTTAGACAGCCAATTAAGATATACAGGAACCAGGGTGTTATAACAATAATGCTGATAGAAATTAATGTTCACAATTTTAAAAAAGGCATAGAGGGTTTTTTTACAGAGAAAAAAAATCCACAAATGATTGCAGGATGGAAACATTCTCTGTTACCTTCTACATAAGAAAATGATCATATGTTAATTTTTGACCATAGTACAAACCATTCTTTCTTTCCTGAATTCCAAACAGAATTTTGTTTTGTTCATATTTCTATTTGTCTCTCTTTGAAGCAAATTTGAACATATATCCAGTACCTTTGTTTGTATTTGTTGATACGATCTGTTTACCTGTTGATACGTTGCGATCTATTTACCTGTCTATGCACTAAGAACAATGTTTCATTTTTATTTTTATTTTCAAAAAATATATTGCAGACCTTTTTTAAAAAAAAAAGATGGATTGTAAAATCCTAATTCTATTATAATTATAAGGCCTTTAGGCAAACTACCATCATTATCACAGCAAAAACTATACAAATATGTAGAAAGCATGGACCTTTTTAAAATCAAACTGTAATTTATTTAGCTGTATTTTAAATCTAGATTTTGTGTACTAATTTTTATTTTTGGGGGAATTAGATGGATATTCCTCAGTTTGGTTCCTCATTTTATGGCCCTTGGGAGGATGCAATACTGAGTCAACCTTAAGCCCTGTCAGGATCAAACTCCAGACTGTGGGCAGAGTATAACTTTGTTGTTAGTCGTGAAGTCGTGTCTCACCCATTGCAACCCCATAGACAATGTTCCTCCAGGCCTTCCTTACCAACCGCCGGAGTCTTTTTTTTTTTAATTAGATTTATATGCCGCCCTTCTCCGAAGACTCAGGGCGGCTTACAATTTTTGGGATACAACCCAGTGTGCTCAGCAATAGCCTTCATTCCATTGTATATGCCTGCTTATTACTAAGCGGCATTTTTACAAAGTCAGCTTATTGCCCCCAACAATCTTGGGTACTCAATTTACCTACCTCGAGAGAATGGAAGGCTGAGTCAACCTTGAGCCTGGTGGGATTCGAGCCTACAGTAATTGTAGGCAGCTGGAACTTAAATGCAGGCATTTAACAGCCTGAGCCACCAAGGCCCTTTAAGCTCATGCATACTGCTTCAGTGATTCCATCCAGCCACCTCATTCTTTGTCATCCCCTTCTTTTGCCCTCAGTCATTCGAAGTATAACTAGCTGTATAAAATAAAAAAAAATTGTTTCACTAAACTTCAGTGACCTGTTAATATGCTGATATTAATATGCAATTCCCATACATATTTAAAGGAGGCCTGGTGGCACAGAGGGTAGAATGCATTATTTCAGGCTAACTCTACTCACAGTCTGGAGTTTGATCCTGTCAGGGCTTGAGATTGACTCAGTCTTCCATCCTTCCAAGGTCTATAAAATGAGGAACCAAATTGTTGGGGGTAAATGTTGACATTTTAAATTGCTCAAAGAGTATAGAAATCTAAGTGCTATTGCTATTGCTAAATGAGAATCACATGGCAAAATGTACCCAGATATACAGAAATACCAGCTGTGTCCCATGTGCCAAATCTGATTACATTCAATTTCAACTTGTTTAGACTATTGCAGGTATGAAAAATTCAATTTGTCCAGAATACAAATGTAACTATAGTAAGGATATGAGTCCCTTATTAAAATAATTTGACTGGGATGTAGTTCATTGCACAGTTTAAAGTGCTAATAAAGGACTTCTACATAGGCTCCAAGTAATATAGGACTGTTTGAGAGACTACATTCTCCTGTGAGAACTCGAGACTTAATATCTTAAAATATTCTTTTTATGGAACCTCCCCCTTCAGACACATATTAAGATATATCATGCTTACCACTTGCCCAGGATTTCTTGGTGATGGACACCCAATTTAGTGTATTTTTGTAGGCATTTCTGCCTAGGCAAATGTATTTTTAATGAGGACCTTTTAAATTTGACTCTTGATGGATGTATCTTTTCTATTATGTACACTGAGAGCATTTCCACCATGACAAATTCTTTGGGTGTCCAATCACACTTGACCAGTAAAGAATTATATCTATCTATCTATCTAAACATTTAAATTCATTGCTGAAATTGGTTTTAATCTAGGAGATGTTATAATATTTCTTTGAGATTTTGTAAGCTATTTTTAGTGGAAAGGAAAAATAATGATTTTATAGATTTTTTAAATATTCTGAAGAAATGGCTACCCTAAAATAAAATCAGATATTTTGTACAGGAATATATGTATATATTTGTATGTGTGAAAGAATGTGAAAATGTGAAGAAGAGTTAGAGAAAAAAGTGGGAAGCTAACCAATTCCCCAAAACCCCTTTGGGCATACATTGGATAAAATAATGTAAAGTACAGGTAAACAAATAAATTTAAAATATGCAACTTCTCAGTTTCAGTGTGCATTTCAGTGTGCATTTTCTGTAGCCAGCCTCTCGTTTTCATTCCTATCTTTGCCAGTTGCTGTGGTAGCTCATATCTTATCTGATAAATGTGCACTCTGTACTTGACAATGACTGAAGCTGACAAATATTTTCCAAGATGTCATTTGCAATCACACAGGTTCTTGAAGTATCTTTATTTTTTGCTTGAGTACTGTGGCAATGGATGTTAATGTGGTATAAGTGAGCATGTCAGCTCTCTTGCACCTGTGCTGACAAGTGTTAGGAAGGCTTGTTTAAGCCTGACATGTGAGGAGACCTTTTGCTGTCCCTCATGGTTACATCAAACAGAGATGTATCTGTACTGGCATTTTTAAATGTATATAATACTTTTCTAATATTTTAATGTCTATTATCTCTACAATAATTTCTCAGTATATAGAATTGTATAATCATACATTCTAGTTTTCATTTTCCCCTACACATTTTCATATTTTTTACATATATTTTTTTCTCCATGTTTTTATCAGAATTTCTTCTACTGGCTATCTCAACCAATGAGATATCCTGACATGAACAGTATTAAATGACAATGTACCAATGGGATTTATGATATCAACAAAGTCCCATTGTTGCCTTCCCTGTGAGAGAAAAAAGACCCATCCCCCCAAAAATGTTCTCTGTCTCACCATACAAATGAATTAACTGTTTGTCAAAAAGATGTAGCAAGATTTGGCCTAATGCATTCCTATTCAGGCACAGCTACAACTGAAAGCCACGATGGTGCAGTGGTAAGAGTGCAGTACTGCAGGCTACTTCTGCTGATCACCAGCTGCCAGCAGTTTGGCAGTTTGGGTCTCACCGGCTTAAAGTTGACTCAGCCTTCCATCCTTCCAAGGCTGGTAAAATGAAGACCCCGATTGTTGGGGGCAATATGCTGACTTTGCAAACTACTTAGAAAGGGCTGTAATATACCACTGTGAAGTGGTATATAAGTGCTAAGTGCTAAAGTACATCTATACCTTGCTCTGAGTAATTAAAGATAACAACCTAATCATTAAGCAACAAAGAAATATCTGCTTTTGGCAATTAATACAAAATTCCATAAGGATATATTTTGACATATAACAGTCAAATTCTGGGATGTAGAGTAAAGAGATTAGCCCTCCAGAACAGAATACTTGAGATGGAATGTTGGACACTTTTATGTATATCAGGGCTGTCAAACTCCCTGCCTGCAGGCGGAATATGTCATGCCCACATTTAGCAAAGGGAAGGAAAGTCCTGATATGTCATGTGATGCTGCCGTAATGACATGGGTTTGACACCCCTGGTGTATACTGTTCTTGTGTGCATCAGTTCTAATAAATATTTTTGAGGTGTTTCTCTTCTTCATATAACATGGCTTCTGGAGACCTGACCAAATTGTATAGCCAGTTAGTGTACATCTGAAAGTATTTATTTATTTAAACAATTTATATGGCCACGCATCTTACAGCAGTGACTTTAGGCAGCAAGCAGAAGATTAAAACTGAAAAGCAGCCCAACACAATTTGCTGAAATAAACAACCCAAAGCCATCAATATAACACATGCCGGTAGTCTAAAACATTCCATATTCACAGTCAGTAAAGAAAAAACAACCAAATCAATCAACCAGCAGGGCTCATTTAACATCCTACCCCAAATGCCAGACAGAACAGTCAAAAGTCTTTAATGCCTTGAGAAGGGCCATTAAAGGTTGGATCCATCTGGGTTTCTTGGACAAAACTATTCCATCAGTAGAGAAGGCATGACACCTAGGTCCCGCAAGAAAATATTACTTAATAGAGGGAACCTGGAGCATGCCCATCTTATTAGTTTTGCAAGTAATCTGGCCTTATTTAATGTGAGGTTTTATAAGTGATATAAAGTTTCATGTATTGTACTTAGAGAGTAACTAGATACCAATGTAACTCATTTCATATAGCCAATGGTACTATATGAAAATATTATGAAGATTAAAATGTTCCTGTTGGCATTCTCAGCCAATGTAATAATGCTTGAACTTCAGTAAAAA
This sequence comes from Naja naja, assembly GCA_009733165.1. NCBI lineage: Eukaryota > Metazoa > Chordata > Lepidosauria > Squamata > Elapidae > Naja > Naja naja. The sequence continues at coordinate 174,505,010 of CM019150.1, forward strand.
TTCTGATTTGTACTTCAATGACACCATGTAGCCATGCTGCTGTTTCTTTCTAAATATCTGGAGCTAAATACAGATCACATTTCAAGTAAATTAAGTTTCACAAGGCCTAAAGTTGTATAATTATCCAAAAAGGTTAAGAATGTTTGAAATGGTGAGAAGTCATAGCATAAGAGGGAGTATGATACTGCAAATTCTGGCAGATGACTTTCCACAGCCTAGACAAGTGTTCCTCCCCATTGACCCAATGTTAGATGTACTGAGCTCAGCTCATCACATACTCATGGCCATTAAAGAAATAGAGGTGAATCTTTGAGTTCAACAAGGCAGCACAAGTCCTATCCTGTTACTTTGTGGGGAGGGTTTGCAATCTTATCCAGTCAAAGATGCTATCTATCAGTTTATCTATCAGCCATGCAACATGGAAATATGAGTGCTCTAGCAACTGAGGTAGAGAAAGGTTGCTGGCAAATGTCCTTTTAAAAATGAGTAAGATTGAAAAAGAAAAGAAGAATGTGGAACCACTTATCATTCTTGTCCCAAAGGTGCTTTTTCAGGAGGTAACTGGACTTTGGTGTGTTTTTTTTCCCTTCACTTTGAAGACGTTTGCTTCTCATCCAAGAAACTTCTTCAGCTCTGACAGGTAATGGAGAATGGGAGCATTTATATTCCTTGCAACTGGACTTCTCATCCAAGAAGCTTCTATATGGAAGGTATAATAAGCGTATAAATCCTTCCATTTCCCACTATCCTGTTAGAGCTGAAGAAGCTTTTTGGATGAGAAGCAAAACAACTTTAAAGAAAAAAAAACCAAGCAAGTCCAGTTGCCTCCTGAAAAAAACACCATTGGAACAATCATGACCTGAATAACTGAGAATTTCTATAGACTCTTTATCATTTTCTTTCCTTCCACAGAGCCCCCACTTTACTAAATTAAAGTACCCCTAAAAAGCTAAAGGGTGGGGTGCCTTAGAATCAATCATTTAATATTGTCACTCAGCTGCAGTACATTTTCAGCAGTTCTTTTTCACTCCAATATCAAGAAGCATGACTGCAGAATGGCTTTCATTGCTCTTTGCTTAATGCCTGCTGCTTTGCTTCATCACTTTACTTCCCAAATCACCCTACCAAGACCAGACCAATAGCCTATAAGCCAGTCTTTCTCAACCTTAGTTTCTCAGTGGTTGGGGAATTTTGGAAGTTAAAATCAACATATGTTAAATTTGCTAAAGTTGAGATTACTCTCACAACGTGGAATCATTTTCATCCTCATCCTCATTATCACAAGCTTCAGTGAAGAAGCCTAATTGTAACTCTAAAAAGACATTCAAAAGATTCCAAATGTTCCAACCTCAACACAACCAAATGTACTTCCTAATTTATAATATTTGCTTCAATTTCAAACTAAAATCTGGAAAAAAATGCATTTTATATCAAGCTTGAAAGACTAGACTATTGTTTGGGCCATTTAAAGGTTTTACAAATCTCTAGAGAGCAGCTGACAATTCCCTGCTACTGTCTCCAAAGCAGAAAATTTTAGCTTCTCTGAACTCTCTAAGGTGCTGAATTCTGTACCCATTTCTGCAGATGACTTTTTTTTTAATTTTTGGCTGCATTGTTCCTTCCCACTTTGTCATGACTTCTCTTCCTGGGTTAGATTTTCATTGGTGACTCAGGCTGTTAAATGCCTGCATTTAAGTTCCAGCTGCCTACAATTACTGTAGGCTTGAATCCCACCAGGCTCAAGGTTGACTCAGCCTTCCATCCTCTCTAGGTAGGTAAATTGAGTACCCAAGATTGTTGGGGGCAATAAGCTGACTTTGTAAAAATGCCACTTAGTAATAAGCAGGCATATACAATGGAATGAAGGCTATTGCTGAGCACACTGGGTTGTATCCCAAAAATTGTAAGCCGCCCTGAGTCTTTGGAGAAGGGCGGCATATAAATCTAATTTTAAAAAATAATAACACACATACCCCCAAAAAAGCCCTGATTCTTGGGGAAACCATGTTAACTTTCAAAAGTAGGTTAAGTCTTAAAGCAAGCAATATCAGTCAAGAAAAATGAGATTATCTTATCCTTCACCAATAGGTTACAATTCCCCCTTCCATTTTGTTATTTATTTATTACAGTAATTAATTGCCTTTTGTACCCAAGGGGCCTTGAAGCTAAAAAAAAACAATATTAAAAGAGTTACATTAAAATAGGCAAGATATAAGCAGGACAGAGCAAATTATATAACAAATGTAAAAGTAAATTCAGGCTCATCCAAAGACAGATTTAACAAAATCACTTTTACAGATTCCCTCAGGCTAATGAAAGATGAAACAAAACTAATTTTGTAAGAAAGGAAACTTTGGAAACAAGTTCTGCCCTCTGGACCAAGCAACTTAAAGTCTTTTCCTACTGTTAACATGCAATTGACATTTTTAAAATATATATTGTTAATTTTGAACAAATGCATAGTGAAGAGTTATAGCTTACTTCCAGCCTAGCAAGTAATAAGCAAGAAGTTCTAGTATTTCAATTCTAAGCCAATGCAACAAGTCTGATTTGTTTAAGTGTAGTCTACAAAAGCACACATAAATACTGGAAAGTAGATCCCAGTCACATAAATCTAGGTAAGGTTGCTTTTCAGTTATTTTTTTCTGGCTTACACAATGAACACTGAATATGTCTTTGGTTTCTTGTAACATAGAACAATGAAGTACAAGAAAAAGAATGGTCATTTTAAAGTCGAGAATGACAAGAATAAAAATGATGAAGCCCGAAGTGCCCCCTTGTTCCTACTAATCTTATGTTTGGTGTTATGACAGGAAAGTATGTAATGAAAAATAGAAATGTTACATGCTACCAGATTCATTTTAGGACTGTATTTCTTGGTGCCTTGCTTGGCTTTTTCACAGACAAAAGACCAAAGTTGACAAGGTATGTGTCCATATTCTGCTAGTGTTGCTAGGAGGGATTTTACTCATTTTGTCATTTCGTGTTTTCCTTTTCAGGTTTCCATGGACACACACCTTTGCCTATGACTAAAAAAAAGAGATGAGGATACATCATTTCTGTCAAAAACTAGGACAGTTGTGAATGTTTCTGTGTTTCCATAGAAACACAAATGTGTTGGCGTACTTTATTATCACACCCCTTTGTGCAGCATCCCCATTTCTGTAAACACAGACAAATGTTTTCATCTCATGTGCAATATACCATGTTACAGCAAGAAGGCTTTTCTGTAGTAATGAGTATCTATTCTTCAGGACTGAAGTACCACAATGGTCTATATATCTGCATCATAACCCAAGTCACACATAAATAATCAGACAGACACTCCTATGGCTTGCAAATAGATAGGCTATTATGCCTTTTGAGGACTTAATATACAAATATATGACAGCTAAATGTGATTTCATTTGTGAGTATCTGCTTTCAGTATTGCTTTTTGCTTGGAAAGGAGTCAATTCATCTTGTAGAATCTAGGTGACACTTTTTCTTGTTTAAAAAATGATACATTATTAAACTTCTGCAAAAAATAAAATATTAAAAAGGGGGGAAGAAAAAATTTGGAAAGAAAATTAGGAAGAGGCAAAGTGCAAGGTATAAATAGAAAAGGAAGGGGAAAGAAAATAAAAAGAGAGCAATTTCCTGCTTTCTTCAATAGTTACAGATATACATTAACCTTTTGATCTTAAAGTAATACACAGTATGTTTACAGTCATAAACAATTATAATCATCAAATGCAATAATTAATATAGCATTTCTTTTGGTTTCAAGCAAAAAGTTCAGAAGTGGTTTCCACATAGAAACAAAGCTAGACAAAGTCTTTTCTTTAAGCAAAGTAGTTATTTTCAATGTCTCAGCCAATTCCATTAATTTCATCATCTATTTTTGCATGGTGGGGAAAAGTGAGCCCTTTAAATTTGGTACCTTGTAACTAATTTGTATTTCAGAATTTCAGGCTTGTAACTATGTTGGATTTCAGAATTTCAGGTGAACAGAAAGGGTACTCTAGGACTAGCAGTTCTAAATTACAATATCTTAACATCATTCAGTTTGGTCTCTCTGTTATAGGATAGAATAAGTTTCAACAATGTTTCCCCCTCAAGTTTATAATTCTAATTCCTTGTTTATCTCCAGAAAAGTCCCCACTCATGTTTTGTCCCATTAATTAATTAATGAATTAAAAATAAGATGGGTGAGACACCCAAGCAATTAGATCAGGAGTAAGGAAAGTTTGTTTTAAATTAATTTCAATCTATTTTCTAAAATGTCAGAGATTTTGCATTTGTAAGACAATTTCTTCAAATAAAGTGATGTGATCTTTGGAATAGATCATTACATAAAGAACTTTTCTGGCTACAAGAAGATTCCTTTTACAGATGTGAGTAAGAGAAAAATTCATCAGTACCTAATGTTATTTTGATAGTCATATACTTAAAAAAGATTTACAAATTAACTATTAATATCAAGTAGTTTTCAAATTTATATCTAAAAGGAAGTAAAAAACATAAAAATGAAGGATAAGGACTTTGAATAAGTATTCTAGTTATATAGAATATTATAGTTACTGAATAAGTGCTATCAAGACCAAACCATTCAAAATAAATCAGAAAAAGTGTATTTGTCTAATTCAAATTACTTTTCATACTACATTAATATCCATATGAGATGGAATTGCCTCAATATTAGATTGAATTTGGAAATATCATTGGCATAATTTGTTAAACATTCAACTGTGAAATTTTTCTTCCCTCTCCAATCACTTTACTAGATTATGTACAAGAAGCTGTTCAACCAATATCAAATTATTCAATAACATATTGTAACCCAAAGCAAACAAGACTTCCTAAAAGCATATGTGCAATAGAAATTTATTTGATACAAGAAAATCTGTGACCTGTTGGGTCATCATTTCAGGGATATTCCCTCACCCTAACAGAGAAATAGAATGACCATAGACAGGTAAAAAGCATGCAGAGTGGATTGATGTCTGACTTTTTGTCTCCTTTCCCATTGACTTTACTTGTGGGAAGCTGGCAGTAAGCATCAGAAATGTTCCTTTTTTCCAAGTGCAGAGGAACTGAAAGTGTATGGGTGAGGAAGGCTTACCTAAGCAACTTGCAAACTTCCCTGTCAGGTTCTCCATTTACTTCGTTCCAGCAAGCTTTCCACAAGCAAAAACATTACTAGTGGAAAGGTGGCAAGAAGTGTTAGGAATCATATCAATTCATTCAGGCTTCTCCATTGACTTATGGGAAGCTGTCAAGGAATTCTGGAAATGAGGATCATGTTACCATGGTTGATCAGAGCAGTACACAGTGGCACTGAACAACAACAGCATAGTGGCACTGAAGTGACCACAACTTTCATACCCAGATTTCATTCCCACAGGAGTCATGGGTTCTGGCAATCTGTAAGTTCACCTATTTGAGTTACTCTGGTTTAATAATTGTTGCCTTATATCTTCCAATTGAAATCCAAACTGAAGGCTACAACAATCAGACAAATAGAAGCATTTTAGTAGTATATGGATCATTTTTATTTACTCTCTTTCAGTTCCTAAAGTAATGCTGAAACTTTTTAGGGGTAGTGTTTGACAGGCAAATTGACCATATTTTTCATACCATCATGTGAAAAGTATTCATAATCTCTGTTGCTTTAAAACAGAGAAGGTGAGAGAATTCTTTCAGCAATCTATGATACAATAGATGGCCGGGCTCACAGTCTTCTGTTTAGCCTTTTATTTTTATTCTCCCCTTCTTAATATTGTTACCTCCAAAGTTTCACATCTAATTTATATCTAGCTTCTGGGGACAAGACAAGATGATACAGTATCATTAGTACATTAGAGTACAATAAAAGGTAGTTTACAGTTTAAATAGTTTAAAGGTAATCTTCATTGATCAAAGCCTTCTGTGAAATAAAGTAGGGCAGATTATTTTTCTAGGAAAAAGAGGTTGGACACTGTTTCTCTTATTGATAGGAGTGTGTTCAGCAGCTGCTGTTAAATCTTCATTCAGAACATGATGTCTTTCCTGTTCACAGTCTACAACAGGTTCCCAGTATTTAGGGATCTATAAGCAACCACTATTCTCCTCCAGCCTGTTAGGGCAATCTCTATCTTCTCTTTCTTTTATTTTTCTAGAGTACAGAGAACAGACATTTGCAAACAAAGCATTGAGCCAAGCCACCCACAACATTTTCTAAGATTCTTTCTGCAATTTTTGTGATTTTGTAAATCATTATATTTGGCACTATACAAAAGATAATTGAGATCGGTATATAAAATATTCAATCACTCTTTTAATTAAAAGGATGCTTTAAAAAATTAGAGGGCCAATGAACTCTAACAGATACCAAGCAAAGGACCATTGACACCCTAAGAAAACAAGAATAAACTTAATGGTTTTTCCTGGGTCTTGCATATTGTTTCTTTTCATACAAAGATGCTTCTGGGATGCTTATAAGCAGCAAACAGAAACATATTTCTCTCAATGCATTGTTTACCTACAACTTGCAATTAGTGGTGTGCTCTCCCTAACTTGGGAATAACTTTAATTCTTCATAAGGCATGAAGTATGTTCCCATCTCACAAAACAAAGAATTCCTGAAAAATTTGACCCTGCTCCTCATTCCCAGCCTATTTAAGGCTGCTTTATATCATATCTATTTGACCCATGTTAAAAAGGAGTTTTCTGTCTTCCCCCAGTGCAGCCTTCATATCTGAATGATTTCTGGCATTTTGGCAGAGATTGTGATAATGGTCAAGGGCTATGATTTGCAGTCTCCCATTATCTACTTCCAGCTATAGCATATACACTGTGTCTGCTCACCAACTCCCCAGATACTGGATACTGGTCTCTTTTTCTGTTTAATTTGTACAGCTGGACTGACATTACATCAAGAGAGAAACTGAAACAGAAATATCATTAGGATCCACAGCAATCTGAATTGTGGTCCAGGATATCTAGTAAGCATTACAACAACCATAATAATATGATTGTTAAACAGAAAGCATGGCTAATTAGTCATAGCTTGTGGTAGAATCCCTGCACCCACATTGCCCTCTAGGTGATGAAGATTCATGATTCATGATTGTTTTTCCCTCCTGGCACGTGGGAGAGGAACACTAAGGGGAGGGAAAATGAAGTCACCAATCAGACAATCACAAAATCATAGGGTTTGGCTGGGACCTTAGAGTTCTTCTAACCCAGCCCCTACCCAGTGCAGGAATCATCATATCATTCCAGAGTATCCAATCTTTTCTTGAAAACCATGTATGACAGTGTACATGACCTCAGTTGGCAGGTAGTTCTGTTGCTTAATTGTATCCAGATTCAATGAAATTCCTCTCTGTAAAATCCATTCAATCTGATCTCATTCTTGTGTGCTATAGAGAATAAAATCACACCCTTTCTTGTATTGGAAGACTACCATCAAGACTTTAGCCTTCTCTTTTTAGGTTAAGCATTCTACATTCCTTTAACCACTCTTTATTTTGTAAATCCATACACTTTCCAGTTCCTTATCACCTTTTTATATTGTAGTGACCAGAATTGGACATGGTATTCCAGGTGCAGTCAGATTGTGCAGTATAAAGCACAATCCATTTCATTTCCAATGATACTGACTTTATACCTGTTGTGTCTTGATGCAGCCCAAAAGTGCATTGTTGTTTGTGGCAGCTGTAGCACACTGTTGGCTCATGCTTAATCTGTACTCTACTAGACACTCAAATCCTTCTCACAAGTACTATTGCTTAGTCAGCTACTACCTATCTTGTACCTATATATCTGCTTTTTTCCTGCCCAATGAATAACATTTTATTAAATTGGGTCCAATAGCCAAGTCTATTAATATTTTTTTTAACCTTGACCACAACTTTTTTGGTGTTAGCAATCCCCATTCCATCCCCATCTTTGAATCATTCAAAAATTGTATGATTATCTCTTCTATTTCCTGATCACAAGTGATGTGACTCCGTCTGGTAGTTGGACTATCCATCCCACATTATTCCAGTTTGAAGAATCTTTGTCTAAAGCCTAAATAAAGTCTAAGTAAACTACATTCATAGCATTCCCTTGGTCTACTTATTGAGTCATATTGTCAAAGAACACAATAAGATTTCCTTGTCCTATTTTTAACAAATCCCTGTTGGTTTCTGGTAATCATCTTGTTTGTTTTTGAGTGCTTTCAAATCTGCTATTTTATTGCCTTTTCTAGGTTTTCCCAGTTATTGATCAGTGCACATTAGCTTGCCCTGATCACTTGTCAGTCTTGTTATTCAAGCTGAAAAGAACTTGGCTGGCAGGATAGAGTAACTTGTGTCTGTCTTACCTTCTGAACTAAGGAAAAGCACAATACACTGGTTATCTAGATGTGTTTTCCAACAGCCTGTTCTCTTAGGGAAGCCCATTACTAGAGCCTCACCACTATGAAGAAAAAGTACAGAGAAGAAGAACATAATAGGCTTTTCCCAGAGATAGTCTCATACCACTTAGGTGAAATAGTTTCCAAAATTCCTGCCATTATTACATGTTTGATTAATGCATGATTAATTACAGAAACAAGGAATTTTAACTAGATTTACAATGGTGCTGGATGAAGACAGATTTTCTAAGAAAATGTTGGAATGTAATGTTCTTCATACTCCTTTCCTTATATTATTATATTATATCGATTGGTATTTCGATTATGTACATCCTGATTAGTACCATCAGATATATTAAATGGCCCAAAGCTAAAGGATTGCTCTCTCCAACACTAAAGCAGCCAATGCCACAGTAGAATGAAATTGATGCAAAATGTTGTCCCTAAGAAAGGGAAATCAATATCATCACACTTTTATCATAATTTGGCAAAGAGATACAATTATTTCTTTCATGAACACCTCTGCTACTTATTACTGTGAGTTTTTTTAAATTATGCATTGTTCAAGTTTTAAAATCTACAAAGTGGAAAAGTGATAGATTAAACCCCACTCATTGTAGATTACTCTTCCACTGACATGGCACAATGGGACCATAATGAATTGGAACATGTCTATAGAACTGGTTTATAGAGATTCATTCAGAAGAGTAAGATTATGTTAATGAATTTTGTATTGTTCAGTTTCTATCCACTCTCAAACTTCTCAACAACAACAATAAAAATACAATGACAGCTGAAATCATGGATCAACATTCTTAACCTGGCTTAGAAAAGTTGTAAGCTGTTACCATTTTCCCTATGCCATACTTTTTTCTATTGTTTTGACCATTCTAATTCAAGTTTCAATTATCTAGTGGCATTTTATTAAAGTTTATCATGATTTCTTTGTTATTCTTTTTAAGAAAATATATGGAATCCACTGCTCCTTTTTATGCTGCAATAAAGGACCCAGAAAAGTTGTTTATATGTCACAGCAGTCATAAAAGTAAAGGACAATAAGGTTTTTCTTTTAATGAAAAAGAAAATGTAGACCAGACATGGAAAAATAAAGCCACTGTTGCTATTTTCCCATCATGCATTCAATAATTTCATATTTTGACATTTTAAAGGTTGCAATTGTTAGCAATGTTTGGAAATCTTTGAAGGCTATATTCATAATTTGGGGAAGGGGATGGGCAAGGCATATTACTAGTGGCATTTTCACCTTTATGGAATCCTATAAAATGTAATAGTTCACTTCTGGTTATTGAATGTGTGCAATTACTCATTTGTGGTCCAGGTAGGAGGTAGCATCTCGCCAGCTATTCTCATATATATGAACAGATCTAACAATGTTAGCATATGGATGGGAGCCATTAGGAAATTCTAGGTGCCTGTACTACACTTGGAAGTAAAAGAAAAAAAATCATAGAAGACAATGAAAAGCCATTTCTATACAGTTGTCAAGAAAAACACTTGGAAGTTGAATAATTGAGCTCAGCTTCACTATACCTAAGTCAATAATCAGCCAAGAGTTTGAAACATTGTTTGGTAGATGATATCCAAAGAACTGGAATAGCAAGAGCCTTTCTAATAGACATCTGGCCATAAGAGAAATTTAAATATAAGTTTAAATGAAAATTGAAAGGTAAGACATTCATGAAAATAAGGTGTCTATTTGAAATAAAATAACCTTCATCTTCATAAAAACAATGAACAGATAGAAATCCAGTCCTTCAGGACTTAATTAGTGAAAACTATAAAAAGGAAAGCCTTTCAGATGATGAAGAAAAAGAAACTTAAAATAGAAAATAAAGACCACAGTGACTGTAGAATTATTAATGTTTGTACTGCATTTTACCTCCTAAATGCTGATTTAGTATATATTATTGGATACTAACTGTTATGTATGTAGGTTTGAATGTTATTGGTTTAGTTTGAATTGTTCTTGTAAAATGTCATATAGGATTGGTTTAAATAGTGCGGGAAAACCCTGCACTCTGATTGGCTGTCAACTACGGCTGCTGGCTATAAGAAGTAGCTGTAGCCCAGCCAAGTCAGGTCCATTCGAGCTGTAGTCACTTAATAAACTCTTCACTGAAGCTCTTCGCGTCTGACTCTTCATGCAAACTTAACACTAACCCTGTGGCATAATAGGCCAAATATATCCATTTAAGCACATTTACTATCTCTTTAACATTACAAATCCCTAACAAAGTGTTGGGAGAATTCAGATTTGTTCTGTTTTCCAGAAGGCCTGGTTCAATTTGTCCAACTTCCAAATATGTCAAATAAAACTTTTATTTGGTTCAGGATTTGTATAAATTTCTTGCCTACTACATAGGCATCTCTGGCATTACATTGTTGATATAATTCTTGGAAACAGTGACTTATGTCCAAATGTGTTCAAAGGTTTTACAGTCCAGAAATAGATTGATCACATTCCTTATTCTTTTTACGTTCCAACTATCTCCTCTATTTGCTATAAAAACAATAAAATAAAATAAAATATTCCAAGCAATATAAGATGAACATTTGATTGATAGTTCTGTTCCAAATAAATAAAAATACTAATTAATTCAAAAACAGTCTTTCAAAAACAGGCAATCTATTTAAAATGCTTTAGAGTTCTGACAAAGAAAATTACGAAAGGTGACTATTAACTTTCAAGCAATTGAGAAATAACTTGGTGGCAAAGTTCAATGACACTGATGAGCCCTTAAGCACAAAGGATTGAGTTAGAATCAACAAGACTGTATTTTTATTGGTTATTATGACAAACTCCAATATATTCTAAAAACCCTGATAAACATTTTAGAAAATCTTAGACTATGGTTTCTCTTTGTGCTGGTAGCATCTTAGAGAGCCGCTTTTGGTCCTAGTGGTTAAGGCACCAGGCTAGAAAGCAGAAGGCCATGTGTTCTAGTCCTACCTTAGCAATGACAGCCAGCTGCCTGAATTTGGACCAATCAGTGTCTCTCAGCCCAACTCACCTCACAGGGTTGTTGTTATGGGGAAAATAGGAGGAAGGATTATTAGAGATGCTCACTGCCTTGAGTTGTTTTATTAAAATAATAAAAGTGGGGTATAAATAAATAAAATAAAAATAACTATGGAAGAAATGGACAAGAATATTGAAAACATAATATTGAGTTACTAAGAAAATTTAATTAAACTTCATTGGTTGCAGATTACAAAAATTTGGTATAGCAAAACACAAGATTTCATAAGGCCTTTATAAAGCTATGCATAAATGGAGAGAACCGAGAAAAGGCTTGGACTGAATATCCTACCTGCACACATGAAAGAAAGGGCATTTTCTGAATATCTAAGCTGCTACACAACTTTCAGGTAAGTTGCTCTGTTTTAAAGGTTTTAAAGCAGGGAAGAGGAATGTCTAACTTATGGCTCTAATCTAGGCCACTAGACTGACATTCACTTCATGGGAATACTAAAATTTATCATAACAAGAGTGTAGTCGTAACTGTCACAATGAACTTTTGGCCAGCCTGCTTGTATTATGGCTGTCTTGAACTTTCTCTGAATGTGAATCAACCATTTTGAGTAAATTTAGTAGAAGACATGGAGTGATTGAGAACCATGAAATTGATGCTTGGAGAGTTTGGGGGAGTCATTTCAAACACCTTTTCTCCTTGAATTCTACTGTTGTCTGCAGCCAAAAGATGTCATGATGTTATTGGAATGGAGACTTTGTGTGGCCTTCCTTCAGTGATATTGGCTTACCTGAATAAGGAGAAAGGATCCTGTTCCTTCTTCTTGCTTTAAAGGCCACCATATTCAATGTGTACAGCCAAAGCTGGTGGGGAGCCTATCTGTCCTATTGAATATTTATGTTTATTTATTATAAACATAAAACCAGATCCCTTTATTATATGCCAAGATACTGCTAGACTACAATAATATACTATCCAATCTGTCTGGTGGGCAGTAAGAGGCTGATAATAATTATTTTGAAGCATTTCTAGTCACATCTGAGGTAATTGAATGCAATAATTATTGCTGAAGCTTTGCCTTTTAAAACAGCAAAAAGGATCATTTATCTAGGATGAATAATATATTAACCATTCATTACACACACGCACGCACACACACACACACTTTTTAAAAATTACCAGCTTGTTGGTTACCAAGGAAATAATTTGGCACTTAGGAAGGAAGAGAGAACACAGCTTTTATATATGTATACAGAAATGCATTGTATTGTCTGAAAATAAGCTATTTTAATTCCAGAATTTCTATTTAGCATTTTTAGTCTTTGAAGTGGCTCACCATCTTTGTATTCTGTTCCTCTTACCCAGTGAAATCTCATGAAAACATGAAAATAGAATTGAATAAACCTTATCTAAATCCCATAATTTCCCTTTGTTTACAATATACAGTTCTAATACTCTCACTCTTTCCTCCTTGATATCTTGTTCCAACTTTAACTTTCAAGTACCATAAATCTTATAATCATAGGAGGTGAGTATCTGAAGGGAGAATATTGGAAATAAAAGGAACTATAGTTCTGTATCTGTCACAGATCCTTGAGAAGTAGAAAAAAAGATCAGAGAAGTATGACATTTATAAACATTTTAGGTCATGAAGTGGTTTATGTTGAATAGACATAATTATGTAGGAATGTCATTTGGTGGCAAGTTGAAGTATTTCTTCCTCTATGAAGATGAATAGAAAACTGTTATTAGGTGATACTACAGCTTATTACATTTCTAAAAAATAATTTGACATCTTTCAGACTTTCTGAATGTTTTGTGTATTTTTGCTGTTGAATATTATCAGAACTTCATGTGGAGTTTACTGATATAAAAGAAAATATAAGTTTGGTGTTTGTTTCATCCAATAAGTAATGTCCTAGTTGAAAATCTAGTTCAATCAATCTACTTAAAGCAGTAACTTGGGCCAGTTATTATGAGTGCCTATACAGAAAAGTAGAGTAG
>CM019150.1:174519371-174757382 GCA_009733165.1 Naja naja
GCAAGAGCCTTTCTAATAGACATCTGGCCATAAGAGAAATTTAAATATAAGTTTAAATGAGAAATTGAAAGGTAAGACATTCATGAAAATAAGGTGTCTATTTGAAATAAAATAACCTTCATGTTCATAAAAACAATGAACAGATAGAAATCCAGTCCTTCAGGACTTAATTAGTGAAAAAACTATAAAAAGGAAAGCATTTCAGATGATGAAGAAAAAGAAACTTAAAATAGAAAATAAAGACCACAGTGACTATAGAATTATTAATGTTTGTACTGCATTTTACCTCCAAATGCTAATTTAGTATATATTATTGATACAACTGTTATGTATGTAGGTTTGAATGTTATTGGTTTAGTTTGAATTGTTCTTGTAAAATGTCAAATAGATTGGTTTAAATAGGTGCGGACCCTGCACTCTGATTGGTTGGCACCACGCTGCTGGCTATAAGAAGCAGCCGAGCCCAGCCAAGTCGGGTCCATTTGAGCTGTAGTCACTTAATAAACTTCACTGAAGCTCTTCTGATCTGACTCTTCATGCAAACTTAACACTGGCGACAGGATGGGATTCCCCTGAAGAAGAGATGACGCGGAAGACAAGCAGAAGATGAGATGGCTGCGCGCTGAACACCCCCAGCCCCGCTCATCCGTCAGTGGCAGAAGACTGGGACTTGTATCGCGGATCGCCTAAATGTATTTGGAAGGAAACGACTCGCCAACATCTCCCGAGAAGCGAAGAGGGCGGTATTTTCACGACTGCGTCCGCAGTCTTCAAGATGGCGAAGGCATTGGCAGGAGCTGCAGACTTGAAGGTAATGGAATGGCCTGATTTAGAAAAGCTTTTAAGAGCCCATTACTTACTGACAAGTATCGTGCTCTTAAGAGACACGAATTCGTTTACCGTCGATCAAGGGGAAAGTTTAAAATGTTAACGACTTCAAGGCAAGTTTAAGGGACATTGGGTGCTTGTGAGTTTACCAACTTAGAAGAGGCCATGCGTGATCGGTTTGTTCTAGGCCTTAAAGATAAGGTCTTACAGAGCAAATAACTAATGAAACCTAAGTTCACGTTTAAGGAGGCCATAGAGGAAGCTGTTTCAGCGGAAGCAACCAAGTCCTCAGCAGCAGCCATGAAGAAAATTAACAAGGCCTCACATTCTGATGTGGAAAAATCCACAACAACCCATTGTGAGCAAATAGACTCTGATTCAGACTGTAGTGAGGTGGAGGAAAGAATTTATAGACTCAGAATGGAGAGAAGAAAAGGAAACCTTGGAAAAAAAGAAGGCAAGAATTTTATTGCAGAGGCTGGGGGGCCACCCCCCAAGACTGAATGCAAGTTTTTAGACACCATCTGCCTACGCTAGGAGAAAAGAGGTCACCTAGCAAGAGTCTGCAAATCAACCAGAACTCCACCTAGTAGGGAAGAAATTTCCTGAGAAAGAATTCAAGCCCAACAATTTCAGTGAGAAAATGGGCGCAACTCAGAAGCAAATGGAAAGAATGAAACTCATCAAACAATCACTATTGGTCATTTTCACCCTTGAGAAGCAGAAAAGTACATGTGAAGGTATTCATTGAAGGAAGGCCTTGCCAAATGGAAGTGGACTCAGGTTCCTATTTATCTATGGTGTCATGGGACACTATTCACAGGCTACTTCCCAACATTCAGAAGAAACATTTCCAGAAGCAAGCACTGACTCTTAAAGACTACCAAGGAACAAGATTCCAGTAGTTGGAACAAGAGAATTCAATGAAGTTAAAGGCCACACCAAACGCTTGCCCCTGACCATTGTGGACAAGGATCGCCCAAGCTTGCTGGGACTTGAGTGGTTCAAGCCACTTGAGTGGTTCAAGCCACTAGGCATCGAGGTGATTGGCATCAATCATGTGAGCAACTCTGAATGGGAGGAGGCCTTGAAGTCTGAGTTTCTAGAGGTCTTCAGTGAAGGATTGGGCAGTATATGGGGACCCCTATCACTTTCAACCTAGATCCAAAGGTGCCCCCAATTCGTTTAAAGCCCAGAAGGGTTCCATTTGCTTTAAAGGAAAAAATTGATGCACAATTAGACAAATTAATAGCTCAAGGGGTTTTAGAGCCCACTGACCACTCCAGATGGGAGACACCCATAGTCACACCAGTCAAGACTGATGGGTCAGTAAGAATCTGTGGTGACTATAAGGGGACACTGAACCATGCTCTGCAGCAGAGTGCATATGCAGTGCCAGTGGTGCATCATCTGTTACATTTATTATTTATTTATTTATTATTTGAACTTGTATGCTGCCCCATCTCAAGACTCGGGCAGCTCACAACTAAAAAACAAAGACAATAAATACTTAAAAAACAATTAAATTAGTTTACAAGCCCAAATACTAAAACACAATTAACATTAAAAAAACCTATCCCCCCCAGGAAGGGGTCACAGCCTGTTGGTCAAATAACCAGGTCTTTAAATCACGGCGGAAGGTGCGGAGGTCGGGGCAGGCGGAGCCCCAAGGGCAGTTGATTCCAGAGGTCGGGGGCCGCGACAGAATAGGCTCGCTGCCGGGGGACCACCCACCGGCATTGGACCGCCAACGGGACCCCGAAGAGTCCTTGCCTATGTGCTCGCACAGGGCAGCCGGCATTTGATATCGGCGAAGACGCCCCTTAAATATTGAGGACCCATGTCGCAGGACTTTGTATGTTAAAACTAAAACCTTGAATCTCACCCAGAGTGCAACCAGCAACCAATGCAACAGCGCAGGAGGGGGGTAACATGGGAGAATCGGGAAACTCCCATCACCACCCGCCACGCCACATTCTGCACCAGCTGCATCTCCTGTATGCAGAGGCAGGCATGGTCCAGAAAAGGGCGGAGCTGATGAACAAGGTGGAGCTGGGCAAAGGCCCTCCTGGCAATGGACCCCACCTGCTCCTCCAACCGAGCCGCACATCCAGGAGGACCCCCAGATTCCACGCCCCATCCACAGGGGGCAACACCTCTCCCACTATGGCCAAAGATGGACATTCCTGACTGGGCCGAGATGCCGGTATGCACAGCCACTCAGTCTTGGCCGGGTTGAGTCGAAGCATGTTCCCACTCATCCAGGTCTGTACCGCATCCAAACACCGGGTCATCAGGGAGAGGGCATCACTGATCTGGCCTGGGGTGGAGATGTACAGCTGGGTGTCATCTGCGTACTGATGGAATCTCACCCCAAAACCACGGATGATCTCACCCAGCGGCTTCATGTAGATGTTAAATAAAAGAGGGGAAAAGACCGACCCCTGAGGGACCCCACAAGAGAGCACCCTCGGGGCCGAACTCAAACCCCCCCCACCAACACCGATTGCGACTGCCCCGAGAGGTAGGAGGCGAACCACCGAAGAACAGTGCCCCCCACTCCCCCCCGCGGCGTGCAAAGGATACCATGGTCAATGGTATCGAACGCCGCTGAGAGGTCTAATAGGACCAGGACAGAGGAAAAACCCCTGTCCCAAGCCCTCCAGAGATCATCCATCAGCGCGACCAATGCCGTCTCCATGCTGTAACCGGGTCGGAAGCCCGATTGATACAGATCCATAACCGGGTCGGAAGCCCGATTGATACGGATACATTCACTTGGCAGGGGTACAGTCTTTGCCAAATTGGATTTGGCCCAGGCATATCAACAACTAACAGTTGATGATGCCACTGCAGAGGGCCAAACCATTGTGACTCATAGAGGTGCTTTCAAATGTAAAAGGTTACAATTTGGAGTAAGCGTGGCACCAGGCATCTTTCAAAGCCTTATGGAAAGAATGCGCCAAGGACTGCCAGGGGTAGTGTTTTACTTTGATGATGTGTTAATCTCTGCTGAAAATGACACTCAGTTACAAGGATGACTCAGAGAAGTCCTTACCAGATTCAGGAAAGCGGGGTTAAAAGTCAAGGAAGAAAAATGCACTCTTAAAACTGACAGAGTTGAGTTCCTGGGCTACATGATTGACAAGCATGGTATCCACCCTACAGATGCCAAAGTTAAAGCAATCAAAGAAGCCCCTATTCCTAAATGCAAAACAGATTTGCAAGCTTTCCTTGGACTTATTAACTTTTATCACATGTTCCTACCTCAAAAGGCAACCATTGCTGAACCATTGCACAGATTACTTGATAGGAAGTCTGTTTTTTTTTTTTAATTACATTTATATGCCGCCCTTCTCCGAAGACTCAGGCGGCTTACAATTTTTGGGATACAACCCAGTGTGCTCAGCAATAGCCTTCATTCCATTGTATATGCCTGCTTATTACTAAGCGGCATTTTTACAAAGTCAGCTTATTGCCCCCAACAATCTTTGGGTCTGGGGCAGGAAGGAACAATCAGCATTTAACAGTATTAAAAGACTAATCACATCTGATGCTGTACTGATACAGTTCTCTGAGAATTTGCCTGTTGTACTGACTTGTGATTTATCCCCTTTTGGAGTGGGGGGGGGGTTTAAGCCACAGGCTATCCAGTGGGAGAGAAGCCCCTATTGCATTTTACTCTCGCACCTTGACCAAGGCAGAGAGG
The DNA here is from genome assembly GCA_009733165.1 of Naja naja. NCBI lineage: Eukaryota > Metazoa > Chordata > Lepidosauria > Squamata > Elapidae > Naja > Naja naja. The sequence goes on from CM019150.1 coordinate 174,523,909, forward strand.
AATTATAGCCAATTGGACAAGGAGGCATTGGTAGTTGTTGCAGCTGTTAAGAAATTTCATGAATATCTGTATGGGAGAACATTTACCATTGTTACAGATCACAAACCTTTGTTAGGCATTGTGCCAGGAGACAAGCCTACACCTATTATCCTGTCACCAAGAATGCTGAGCTGGACTGAATTTCTTGCTGCTTATTCATATAAACTTATCCACAAGCCTGGCAAGGACATTGGACATGCTGATGCACTGAGTCGTTGCCCACTTCCTTACCACAAGGAGGACTTTGAACCTGAAACTCACACCTTTTTCCTAGAAACTGTTGCCAAGCTTCCAGTTCATGCTGCTGAAATTGCCAGAGAGACTGCCAAAGACACTGTGTTGGCCTCTGTTATAGGCTGGATTAAGAAAGGTTGGCCTCTTCAAGATCTACCTCACCTTGCCCAACCTTTTAAGTCCAGGCAAACTGAATTATCTGTGTTAAGAGGATGTATTTTGTGGGGTAACAGGGTGGTTATTCCTGCAAAACTGCAAAGAGAGGTTTTGGAAATGTTACATGAGGGTCATCCTGGTATTGTAAGGATGAAGGGATTGGCCAGGAGTTATGTATGTGGCCAGGTATTGACAAAATGGTTGAAAACTGGGTTGCATCTTGTCCCAACTGTCCGTAGTCAGGCCTGTCCCACCTCTTGCCCCACACAGGAATGGGAATGTCCTAGGGGCCCATGGTCCAGGATTCACATTGATTTTGCTGGCCCTACCAGAGGGCACACCTTTCTTATTATAGTAGATGCATATTCCAAATGGTTAGAGGTAATTCCCATGGCATCCACAACAACTGATGCTGTCATCAAGCAGCTCAGAAAACTTTTGTAACCCACGGGTTACCTGATCTTCTTGTCTCTGACAATGGCCCTCAATTTACATCCAACCCTTTTGAATCCTATTTAGCACAACTGGGTATCAGACATGCCCTGACAGCCCCTGGGCACCCTTCGCTAACGGCGGGCTGAACGCATGGTACGCTTTTACCAAGGAGAAGCTTCAGCAACTGGGTCCTGGGGACATCACTGAGAAAGTTGAAAAACTTCTTAGTGTTCAGCACATCACTCCTAACCCATCTAATAACTTATCCCCAGCAGAATTGTTGATGGGTAGGAAACTTAGGTCTTCCCTTGACCACCTTCATCCCACTTACGCACCCAATGCACCACTAGATTCCACTTCCAAAGTTCGCACATTCAGTGTGGGTGATTCTGTTTATGATAAGAACCTTATAGGTGAACCTTTGTGGATTCCTGCTGAGATAACTCAGATCACAGGCCCTCGTTCTTACAGGGTGCAAACAGAGGATGGACTCCTCTGGAGCAGGCACATTGATCAACTTAGATCCAGGTTCTCTCAGGAACATTGTACTTGTTCCTCTCTAGTTCCCTCACCTGATGTCAATTCTAGGGGGGAAGGAGAGGAACAGGAGGAAAATCAACAAGCAAGAATCAACCCCATGTGTAACGAGCCATTACAACAGGAACCATCCCAAAACCTGTCACAATGCCAAAATCCATCCTTAGAAGTGGAAGATTGTACATCACTACCTGACTTGGGTGCTGACATTGGGCTGGAGATGGGTTGGGAGGAGAGACCAGATTCTAACAATCAAACAGGGTCTTCTTTCACAGGAAGTCCCAGTGGGGAAATGTCAGCAGACACATTTCCTCTCTCACTGGGTGAGAATGTTAAAACTTCTGAACCACGAAGGTCTCAACGTACACGCAAGAGCCACACCTATTTAAAAGAATACATTAGATAGGTTGGGGTTTGGTATGGACTGAACCTAGTGGGGAGGGGTGTTATGTATGTAGGTTTGAATGTTATTGGTTTAGTTTGAATTGTTCTTGTAAAATGTCAGATAGGATTGGTTTAAATAGTGCAGGAAAACCCTGCACTCTGATTGGCTGTCAACTATGGCTGCTGGCTATAAGAAGCAGCCGTAGCCCAGCCAAGTCGGGTCCATTCGAGCTGTAGTCACTTAATAAACTCTTCACTGAAGCTCTTCGCATCTGACTCTTCATGCAAACTTAACACTAACCCTGTGGCATAGTAGGCCAAATATATCCATTTAAGCACATTTACTATCTATTTATCATTACAAATCCCTAACAAAGTGTTGGGAGAATTCAGATTTGTTCTGTTTTCCAGAAGGCCTGGTTCAATTTGTCCAACTTCCAAATATGTCAAATAAAACTTTTATTTGGTTCAGGATTTGTATAAATTTCTTGCCTACTACATAGGCATCTCTGGCATTACATTGTTGATATAATTCTTGGAAACAGTGACTTATGTCCAAATGTGTTCAAAGGTTTTACAGTCCAGAAATAGATTGTTCACATTCCTTATTCTTTTTACGTTCCAACTATCTCCTCTATTTGCTCCAATCAGAAACAATAAAATAAAATAAAATATTCCAAGCAATATAAGATGAACATTTGATTGATAGTTCTGTTCCAAATAAATAAAAATACTAATTAATTCAAAAACAGTCTTTCAAAAACAGGCAACCTATTTAAAATGCTTTAGAGATCTGACAAAGAAAATTACGAAGGTGACTATTAACTTTCAAGCAATTGAGAAATAACTTGGTGGCAAAGTTCAATGACACTGATGAGCCCTTAAGCACAAAGGATTGAGTTAGAATCAACAAGACTGTATTTTTATTGGTTATTATGACAAACTCCAAATATATTCTAAAAAAAACCCTGATAAACATTTTAGAAAATCTTAGACTATGGTTTCTCTTTGTGCTGGTAGCATCTTAGAGAGCCGTTTTGGTCCTAGTGGTTAAGGCACCAGGCTAGAAAGCAGAAGGCCATGTGTTCTAGTCCTACCTTAGCAATGACAGCCAGCTGCCTGAATTTGGACCAATCAGTGTCTCTCAGCCCAACTCACCTCACAAGGTTGTTGTTATGGGGAAAATAGGAGGAAGGATTATTAGAGATGCTCACTGCCTTGAGTTGTTTATTAAAATAATAAAAGTGGGGTATAAATAAATAAAATAAAAATAACTATGGAAGAAATGGACAAGAATATTGAAAACATAATATTGAGTTACTAAGAAAATTTAATTAAACTTCATTGGTTGCAGATTACAAAAATTTGGTATAGCAAAACACAAGATTTCATAAGGCCTTTATAAAGCTATGCATAAATGGAGAGAACCACAGAAAAAGGCTTGGACTGAATATCCTACCTGCACACATGAAAGAAAGGGCATTTTCTGAATATCTAAGCTGCTACACAACTTTCAGGTAAGTTGCTCTGTTTTAAAGGTTTTAAAGCAGGGAAGAGGAATGTCTAACTTATGGCTCTAATCTAGGCCACTAGACTGACATTCACTTCATGGGAATACTAAAATTCATCATAACAAGAGTGTAGTCGTAACTGTCACAATGAACTTTTGGCCAGCCTGCTTGTATTATGGCTGTCTTGAACTTTCTCTGAATGTGAATCAACCATTTTGAGTAATTTTAGTAGAAGACATAGGGTGATTGAGAACCATGAAATTGATGCTTGGAGAGTTTGGGAGAGTCATTTCAAACACCTTTTCTCCTTGAATTCTACTGTTGTCTGCAGCCAAAAGATGTCATGATGTTATTGGAATGGAGCCTTTGTGTGGCCTTCCTTCAGTGATATTGGCTTACCTGAATAAGGAGAAAGGATCCTGTTCCTTCTTCTTGCTTTAAAGGCTAAAGCCACCATATTCAATGTGTACAGCCAAAGCTGGTGGGGGAGCCTATCTGTCCTATTGAATATTTATATTTATTTATTATAAACATAAAACCAGATCCCTTTATTATATGCCAAGATACTGCTAGACTACAATAATATACTATCCAATCTGTCTGGTGGGCAGTAAGAGGCATGATAATTATTTTGAAGCATTTCTAGTCACATCTGAGGTAATTGAATGCAATAATTATTGCTGAAGCTTTGCCTTTAAAAACAGCAAAAAAGGATCATTTATCTAGGATGAATAATATATTAACCATTCATTACACACACACGCACGCACACACACACACACTTTTTTTAAAAAAATTACCAGCTTGTTGGTTACCAAGGAAATAATTTGGCACTTAGGAAGGAAGAGAGAACACAGCTTTCATATATGTATACAGAAATGCATTGTATTGTCTGAAAATAAGCTATTTTAATTCCAGAATTTCTATTTAGCATTTTTTAGTCTTTGAAGTGGCTCACCATCTTTGTATTCTGTTCCTCTTACCCAGTGAAATCTCATGAAAACATGAAAATAGAATTGAATAAACCTTATCTAAATCCCATAATTTCCCTTTGTTTACAATATACAGTTCTAATACTCTCACTCTTTCCTCCTTGATATCTTGTTCCAACTTTAACTTTCAAGTACCATAAATCTTATAATCATAGGAGGTGAGTATCTGAAGGGAGAATATTGGAAATAAAAGGAACTATAGTTCTGTATCTGTCACAGATCCTTGAGAAGTAGAAAAAAGATCAGAGAAGTATGACATTTATAAACATTTTAGGTCATGAAGTGGTTTATGTTGAATAGACATAATTATGTAGGAATGTCATTTGGTGGCAAGTTGAAGTATTTCTTCCTCTATGAAGATGAATAGAAAAACTGTTATTAGGTGATACTACAGCTTATTACATTTCTAAAAAAATAATTTGACATCTTTCAGACTTTCTGAATGTTTTGTGTATTTTTGCTGTTGAATATTATCAGAACTTCATGTGGAGTTTACTGATATAAAAAGAAAATGTAAGTTTGGTGTTTGTTTCATCCAATAAGTAATGTCCTAGTTGAAAATCTAGTTCAATCAATCTACTTAAAGCAGTAACTTGGGCCAGTTATTATGAGTGCCTATACAGAAAAGTAGAGTAGCGTTAGCAAAAAAAAAACCCTCAAGAGCCATTAGCAGATAAAAGAGACACAAATGATATTCAGTCATGGAAATAGTAAAGGCATGAGAAAGTGATTCAAAATGGCCCATTTTTTTCTGTACAGTATGAGACAGGCTTTCAAGATTGCTATTATAACCCACAACAATAAAATAGCATTCCACTAATACTTGTGGTTTCTTGATTTGGCCTACCTTCCAGAGGTGATTGTACTTCATTAAACAATCTGGATTGGTTTGACCAGCCATGCTGTTTGTATATCTTACAAATTGTTTCTGCTTTTCACACCACTCAGATTCTAGAAGCACATCATGCGATTTTCAAAAGAATTTCTGTAACCTTGATAAAAATTTCATTGGTGCCTATCAATCTAGAAACTGTGACAAAGCTATTTCTAAAGCTCTAGGGCTTAACCTATCTATGGTAAGACATCTTGAAAAAGAAATTTGGGACTACAGTAAATCTTTCCAAGAAGAACCATCCTGTCAAAATCACTCAAAGACACAGTACAAAATCATCTTGGAAGTTACTAAGAACAGAAAAACAATGTCCAGAGATATCCAGGCCTATTTCCCTTCAGCTAAAGTTAATCTTCAAGACTCTAACAGCATAAAAACATTTTTTGTAAAAAATGGATTCATAAAAAGTAGCAAAACAGAATCTATGGTTCACTGAGAAGGACATTGATATTTTATCTCAATTGTCCAAACTGAACCTGTCATCTGTGGAATGTTGACTTTTTGGGCAACTGGTATATTATTATATCCGGTGGAAACAAAACACTGCATTCCACAATAAGAACCTTACTGTTAAGCAACAAGACAGTAATGTCTGCAATATGAAATACTGTGGTGTGACCCAAGTCTTGTTCAAATTAAACAGACACAAATTGTGTATAAAAGCAAACCTATTTTAATGCGGCGCTGGGAATTCAGTGCATTCCCAGCCAAGAGACATTTAAACTAATTGTCCAATATCAAACACAAGCCCTTTCAAGGTTGCAAAAGGCTGCCAAGAACAGAAGACTAATTACTGATTAAATATCCACTGACAGAAGTTTCAAAAACAAACCAGAGTAAGCAGGGCTTCAACGAGGACTCTGAGTCTAAAGAACTTTTTTGCTTCCTGCAAAGAACACATCCCTGAGGGCTGATTTTTATCCCTTATGGGAGGGGCCATCACCTTCCAGCCTTACTCCCAAGTGGCCCTTGCTGCTTCAGCTGCTCTTTCCTTCGAGAAGCCCTGAATGCATGTGCACTGGGCACAGGCTCCCCGAGGTCCTCTGCGTCACTGCTGCCACACTCCACAAGTTCTGAAGGCAGCATCCCACTCTCTGATAGTCCTGTCCCCATCCCTGCATCACACGCAGTCCCCTTGTCCGAGTCCTCGCTATTAGAGACCTCTGCTGTCCGCACCTGCTGCTGGCAAACCACAACATACTGCCTCAAGATCTTAGCAAGACATGGCATCATTTAAGCAAGCATGAATTCTGCTTAATATCAAATAAATCTACAGGGTATTATTAAGTCATTTATCCAAGTGACAAAGCATATAGTATAATAAAGATATTTTTTTCTTAAAATTTTGTTTATTAGGAGCTCCTTTTGAAAAAAACATTTTTTTCTTAATTTAAAGGGAAAATCTTTGAAATACAATTAATTTGAAATGAAAATGATGACTGATCTTTCTTTTGGACAGCATGCATTAATAGGGAAGCAGTGATAACAGGAGTGCTGTAGATAGAGAAATAATATTGATTTGTAATCATGTAGTGGTAACTACCCAGGATTCCAGACAAAATAATGTTCTACTGGCTCAATTAAATTTGAAGCTTCTGAATAAAGGCAATGTGACTGAGGGTTATTGCAAACTGAGAATATTTCTTTTCAGTGGATTATTTGGTCCTTGGAGATACTATATCAAATGTGGTGAATGATCTTCCCACTATGTCACAAGGACCTTGCTGAGGTCCACTCCCTTTTCCAAACCACTCCTAGGGGGTCCATCCAATTTTATTGGCTGATATCCATCAAACATCTCTTCATCTACTAGTTCCAAATAAAAGGAAAAAGCTCTTACCATAACTGTTCAGAAATAAAGATTAATTTCCAGGGAACGAAAGATGAATATAATATAATGTTAAATTTTAAGATTAAAATGCAGTAAATAAACACATATAGACTAATATTTAAAGAAAGCAGTCTATGTGTAGAAATTATGAAGAACTGAATATTTGTCTAGTAGATAACCAGGGGATCATGAGTTCAGATCCTGCCTTAGCCATAAAAGCTACCTGGGTGAAACTGAGCCAATAACTCTCAGTCCAACCTACCTCACAGTATTGTTGTTGCAGAGAAAAGAGAAGGAGTATTATGTATGTTTGCCACCTTGAGATATTTCTAAAAATAATAAAGGTGGGATATAAACAAACAAATGAATAGATGTAATATGTATTTAAATAAGACATAGAGATGCAATTTATTTATTTTCCTCTATATGCAGTATTATTTTCAGTTTCAATTTATCAGATCTCTACCAAATCTGCAGTCTAATTACTGCAAATATGAATAGGAAAAAAAATAACTGGTCGATGGACAACAGGAACTTATTTTAGCAGGATTTTTTTTCTCCAAAGAGATTAAAATTAGGACAATTAGCCCTCATCTCCCAACTAATCTTTGTCTCCTGAAATTTCATGAAGAAGTTATAAACTTATTTCCCACTATCCAATTACTTAAGCAATAATTACAAAAATGTTAACAATTGGGTGACTCTTTAATGGCCCCGCAAAAAAGACCGTAGGGTTTTGTTGTGTTTTGGTTTTTTTGCTCTATGCATTATAAACTTGTAATTTTTCAAACATTATGAATGTGCAGGGTATACTCCATTACATTTATAAATTCATTAAAAGCCCTTCAAACCAGATAACATATTATAAGAAAGATTTGAAATAATCCATAATTAAAGCTGTTAAATTCATAATGGTCTAGCAGTATATTTGATAGTTTGCTATGTACATTCATGCATAAAAATGTTGGGTAAATAACATTTCCATTTCATTTTTCTAACACCTGGGATTTCACAGCATTCAGATGGAAGTGTTTATCACTACAATAAATTTATATTTTCATTCTTGACTGCTGCATTCATTCATTGTTTTCATTTCTTTTCCTTAAGGGAAGGAGATACAACTCTATTCTGGCAATTATTAAATGCTCACAGTGTGATTTATTAACCATGCTAAGATTTAAATGTAGCAGTCAACTGTTCACTTCCTCACAAATAGTCTGGTTCTAGCTGGTGAAATATCAAAATGCCTATATGTTGTTTTCATTTTCCTCTGAGGTTCAAGCCTGTCCACCCTCTCCCGAACAGAGTTCAACCAGTTTCAGCTTATAGAATAACAACAAGGAGAGCTGCAAATGAGATTTCAAAAAAACAAAAACAAACCAACAAAATAACCCTTCCAATAATACAACAAAAGTATTTTTAAAGTGTGGTAGTTATTTAGTCTTTTCAGAGGCCTATTTTGTTATGCAAAGAAAATACAGTGTTGCCAAGACTATTAGCAACAGAAACAAACATTTTTTTCAAATTAAAATGTCAGCTTTAGGAAATAGCACTTTACCTGTGTATGCATTATAAATGGCTATTATTGGCTTACAGCTAAGATGTATAGGAGATTTCAGTTCCTAAAATGAGATTGGCCCATCTTCCACCTCCTACGCCACCCCAGAATTCTTTGCATGGTCCATGAACAGATTTGGAAGGTGACAAGAAGGCCTGTAAGCAAAAAATTGTTCAATAGGCAAATGCAATTTGAACCAAACAGAAAGATAAGCTGATGATTTTCACTGCAGAAACTGGCAGAAACCTATTTTTCTTCTCTGTTAACCTTTTTGTTAAAAATCTGGTCACAAGAAATACTGGTTGATGTTTATAATGCCATGGAATGTGCTGTTTCTTTCTAAGTTTGCATAATGCTCAGAATTCAGTAGAAGAGAGTATCTGTGGCTCAGGTTGAATTATAGAGTTCTTTGTGCTCTCTGAGCTTGGTTATTTGTTTGCAAACATTTCATTACCCATGTGTTTAATCATGACAAAAACTCCTTAATCTCACAACACATAGACAGACTTTAAATGGTAAAACTATTAGCATTTTAAACCAAGCCAAATCCCAAAATGCTAGGGAATTCCTGGAAGCCTGACATTCAGACAAATCAGCTATCCACAGATACATAGAGATAAGCCAAATTTATAGATTCAAAAAAGACAGTAGAAAAAACTAAGAAAACAAAAAGAGACTAAAGCACATCCCACTCTAGCTGTCAGGAATCAGATAAGCATGGATGAACACCAGACAAACAATGAGGCACAAAATAATGCTTTAATCAAGAAACCACCAAGGAGTAAACCACTTCCCCACCAAAACTGGCAGGGCTAGCTACTACTGTACGTATAAACTGACAGCAAACCCCACGATCATTTCTACTGATGATGTTATCTAAATTGGGAAATGAAATAACGGCAGCAAACAATTTGTCAACTCTTTCAGATAGTCCACAAAATAAAAAAAGAACAAACACTACCCTTGTTACAAGGTTACAATTAGAGGATCTTGCAAGTCGGAAAGCATTTCTCTTCTCCTTTACTTTTACTTTTTAGAAAACTAGGAAGCGTCCCCTCTGAGAGGTTTCCCGTGTCCTTTTTTCCATATGTGGGCTGAGATACCTTCTGCATGATGGTTGTGGCTCTTTTTTGCAGCTCTTCTTCCTGTCTCCCAAGATCATTCCCACATACCACTGTGCAACCAAGCACCAAGAACTACATGGTGTTCAGAATCTCCAAAAGCAAAGTTAGGCAACCCACACAAGATGGAAGACTCAGAGGTACTTCAAGGTCACATGGATAGAAAAATGGCAATGTTGAAAATTATCATTCCCTTCTAAAATCAAGTGAAAAACAGAAGAAAACTGTCTGTCTTGTGCTTTTTTATAATACTGCCACAGATCAGGTGGCTAAGTCATACTGTTGATACAGGAGAAAGAGCACACCTCTTTAAAATGTTATGTTTAATTTTAAATATATGACTGTCAATCAAAGATACAAATAAACAGCTATTACAAAGAAAAATTAGAATTACAAATCAAAAATAAATCAAAAGGTTCTCATGCAAAATTAATTCAATAGAAAAATATATTTAAAATGCTGTATTTGGAGAGTCAAGGTAGATGGGGAATAATAGCTGATACACACTGCCAAAATGTATGCATGTGTATATGAAGTATGATGTGGGCTGTATTCTCACTGCTGTATTTCACCAAAGGATGTGAAAACTCATGGTGGAGCATTATAATCTGAAAAACAGAGAGTGCCAGTGAAAACAAGCACAGCTTCACCACCTTCCACCTCACTGCTCAACAATCCTTTAAGCTTTGCTTGTTTATTTTATGGAGTCCTTGGTGCTCTCTTAGCTTGAGAGCATCAAGGGCTCCATCATACAACCCTGAACTACATGTGTTCTGTTTAGTTTATTTTTACTGTCTTCAGAAAATATTTCATTCTCACTTGTATGTTTGCTTGCTTCAATGGAGCATAGATGCAGCCTGTAAAAAGCAAGACTACATACCTAGAATAGAAAAAGCAGATATTTGAAGGCAATGGTTGTAAGGACAGTAACCATGCTAGGATGGCTACCATGATTGAAGACAGGCTGGTCAAATTCATTAAGAATTTGTTAATCGCACCTACTTCTTCAAAAACAATTTACCATTGAATATCAATCTGTGGCATGGGAAGCCGATCATTTTCATGCCCATCTTCTAGGCTGAGTAGAAATGTCTGTTTGTGCTCTTTCTTGTCCATTTCCTGCAAATCATTGTCTTTGTAGCTAAGTTTCATTCCTTGAAAACTGCAAGCTGATCACAAAACAATTGGCCCTGAGAGTTTGAGAGGAGGTTTTTTTTTTCCCTCGTGGGAGCTATGTATATCATGGAGAGGAAAGAAAAATCTCTGCTTGTTTGATTTCTGTTTCAACTAATCCTTGGCTGTACAAGGAATGAAATGTGTGGGTGAGCACAGCAGCAACCCCTTTCATTGCAAAGAAACCAGTACACAAGGTGCAGCTGAGGAACAGTGTCGCAAATTATTACTATGTCATTGTGAGAAAGCTTTATGTTGACTGCAGTATGTAGATGTGATTAAAGGTGCAGTTTGGTTTTGCCCTGTACAATTCAAACATAATTTTATAATCTTTACATTATTTGCATGAGTCGCAATTCACAAAGCACTCTCAGGGAAGTGTGCTAAAAATATTACAGAATGTATTTACATTTTTCCATAAAAGTGATTCTTTTTTTTCCAAATGTCATTAATATGTTGTTATTGTTCTGAACTGGTAATAATTAACCCACTTTTCCCTTTCTTCAATAGCTATCAAGAAGGTTCAACACAAGAAATATGAGTTAAATATCAGAGTCATCCATCTTATCTCGCAAAGGTGAAGTATTGAACAGAAGCAATTAACAGCATTTGCTAGCAAAAAGTTCCAATATAAACAAACATTTGCATTAATAATGACAATAAATCTGTAAGTAACAAAACTAAAATTCCTTCAGAGAACAAGGTATTCAAATATATCAAACCATAGTCCCTTGTACTTCAGAACAGAATGGTGTGACAGATGGAAAGAACTGTAGTTTGCCAGAAACAGCAAGTTACTATACAGATCCTAAGCAGAAGAAATGATGAGAGCCACCTACCTGAAAAAAAACCACTGACATCAAAAGCATTTGAGATTAAGACCAAGCCAAGAAGCAAAGCTTAAGCCTATGTTCCAAGACAACAATGCTCAAAGCTAGGAAATAAAAAGTAGGAACTGTGCACAAAAATGGATCCTGGAAACCGTTATCATAACACCACGGTGAAAAACTATTAGGTGTAAGGTCCAGTACAATGCTGAAGTTGAAGGTTAATGATACAAAGACAGATTAGTGCCAAGGACTGGATGACTGCAGATGCCTGTGAGTTCTTATGATTTAATAGATATGCAATGCAAAATACTACTTGAGTCCCCCTCCTTTTTTTAATTAAGAAGTACATTAAAGTGAGAAACATGAACAGTTTCAATTTTTTAACCTCATGTGGCAAGCAAACTAATTGCATGGCATTCCATTGTGAATTCCTCCCTTGTCCCAAAAGCAGATAACACAGCTAAGCCATTTGCCTTTTAAATTTGCAAGATGAGAGCTTCTCCTTCTGTGCTCAAGATTTTAGTCTAAAGTACTTCTAAACATATTTACATATTATGAAGTGAGCTTAATTTGTGTGTTTATTGTTCCATTTGTAACTCCATCTATTTCCTAATTTTAGAGTTAAGGAAGGGGTCCTAAAGATTAAGGGCAGTTGTCAGGTTGGGCAATGTTTTTTTCCTTGGCTGCAAAACCTTTGATAATCATCATCTCAGGTCATCTTCAAGATTTCTGCATTAAGCGAAAATATCTCTATAGCACCACACTTTTTGAACGGAACACAACCCTAGGAATCATGCCCAACAATGCTCTTCTTCAAAGTTGCCCTCAAGCCATCAATACTTTGGCAATACAAATGATATCCAATTCAACTCAGGTTTACAGGTCCACATTGTTCTTTATTAAAGTCATATATCTTCAACAGTTGGAGTTGTTTAATCCATTTTAGATGCTAGGCATTTCAATTCTTCTGTATTATTCTTCAGATAAGCCTATCTTCTAAAGATAGCCCATCTATGGTCTTTCTTTCCTTTCCCATACATACAAAAGCATCTTTACTCTCCTTATAAACAAAGCTAGCAGACTTGTTTGTTTAGCCAAATACAGAGAACAAGTATGGAACCTGGGAGAGGATGAAGCAATTATGGGCTCAAATAGGCAGTAGAAGTCTGAAATTGAAATTAACCAGGTTCTCACCAATGAAGGATTCACAAGTAGAAAGTGTATCCTTGTGTCTACTCCAAGCAGGTTTTTTATGAGCAAAGGCAGCACCATTGCAAAATTGCAGTGAAGTAGAACTTTCAAATTAAGTAAGTGCAAAATAGGACACATTATTTTTGGATGCAAACTGAAATTTAAGAAAATAGAGGTTTCTTCCTAAACAAAAGGTTAGTGACATGCTGGTAATATTTGAAGTAGAAGAAATAGCAATAGCAGTTAGACTTATATACCACCCCATAGTGCTTTATAGCATTCTCTGGGTGGTATACAGTGTCAGCATATTGTCCCAACTATCTGGGTCCTCATTTTACCAACCTCAGAAGGATGGATGGTTGTTAGGATTGAACTCTTGACTGTAGGCAGAGTTAGCCTGCAATACTGCATTCTAACCACTGCGCCATCAGAGCTCGAAAAACTATTGAAATGAATAATCTAAAAGGAGATTTATTTTTTTTTGCTGAACAACAAACAACTTAGGAAGGCAATAGAAAGTACTGCATATCATCAACACTAAAAGGACAAATATTGCAGCTGTAGTTAGAATAATGGGCAGAAAGGTATCAGTCTACAAAAATGAGACTGGCAAGTAATAAAGAAAATAATGAGATACCTGAAGGTCATGCTTCACAAGAAGCCAAGAATACTAGTGCACACAGACCTGAGACTAATTGGTTTTGTGCTCAAATTGAGCTGGTGTCACAAAGGACTATAAATCCACTACATGATACCTATTTCAGCTCAGAAAAAGAATCATTATCTGGGCTTGTCTTATCCTCAACAGAAGCAGAGAACATTGTTGGCACCTCATGCAAACTAAAATCAATGTGGTTAGTACATTTGCAGATGCTGGTTTTAATGCACATAAACCTATTCTGGAAGACAACCAAGGATATATCAAGGTGGTGCAGAAAAAGAGAATAAATCCATGCTCCAAACATACCCATATCAAATGTGATGTCAAAGATTTCCAGAAACAAGGAATGATGGAGATACAATAGTGCCCTATAAAGGAAATGGAAGCTGCAGTGCTTATCTGGCCGCTATCCAATGATCATCACTAATATCTTAAAAAGAATATAAATCTTCAAATCTAACCTGGTGAGATAAAGTATTGAAGAAAAATACTATATATGCATATTATTATAATGCCACTCAAATTTTTCATGCCATAAGATTCTAACTGAACCTGATCTATATGGTTAGAGGAAGAAGAGATATAGTAATGTGAATTAGACAGATTCTATAACCAATCAAGAAACTGGTTGCCATTCAAACAGTAACTAATTTAATGTTGTTGCTGCAGCAGTTGATTGGATAGATCTTGCCTTCTCTCTGGGAACTTGATGTGATCTGTGTATGGGGTTTACCTTTATTTCATTCCACAATAAAACCTATGAGATTTGTTGGGCTGAGAAAGAATGATTGAGCCAAAATCTTTCAGTGAATTTCTACAACTGAGGATATTTATTTATTATTTTATTTTATTTTGTCAATCGCTTACAAGATAATAATTATAAGGATAAACATAGTTATAAATACATGAATACATATAAGAAAAATAAAAGAAACAATAGGAGAGGGATGGAAGGCACATTGGTGCACTTATGCACGCCCCCTACAGACCTCTTAGGAAAGGGGTGGGGTCAATAGTAGACAGTCTAAGGTTAAACTTTTGGGGGTTTGGGGAAGAAACCACAGAGTCAGGTAGATTATTCCAGACATTGACCACTCTGTTGCTGAAGCTGTATTTCCTGCAATCAAGTTTGGTGCGGTTAACCTTGAGTTTGTATCTATTGTGTGCTCTTGTATTGTTATGGTTGAAGCTGAAGTATTCATTGACCGGAAGGACATTGCAGTGTATGATTTTATATACTATACTTAGATCGGACCGAAGATGGCATAGTTCTAGGTTTTCCAGGTCTAGAACTTCAAGTCTGGTGGCATAAGGTATTCTGCAATGATTAGAGGAGTGTAGAACTCTTCTTGTGAAATATTTCTGGACTCTCTCAACTCTGTTAATATCAGATATGTGATGTGGGTTCCAGACTTGAGTATGTATTTGAGTATTGGTCTAGCAAATGTTTTGTATGCCTTAGTTAGTAGTAGTAGTTAGTTAGAGAAAAAGCTACATAGGATTAGGTTAATGCCTTTTTGGCTATGTAGTTACAGTGGGCTCTAGCACTTAGATTATTAGAGATGAGTATTCCAAGGTCCTTGATGGAGTTTGGATCATCAACAAGGTCTTGACTATTCAGCTTGTATTTTATTTTCTGATTTATTTATTTTTTGCCAATATGTAAGGCAGAGCATTTATTTGTTGAGATTTGAAGTTTCCATTTGTTTGATTATTCTGATATATAGTCGAGGTCTTTTTGAAGGGCAGCAGTATTGTCTGTGGTGTTGAATAGCTTTACATCATCAGTGAAGAGAACGCAATTTCTATTAATATGAACACAGAGGTCATTTATGTAGAGAGTTGGTCCTAGAATGCTGCCTTGGGGGACGCCACTGTTGACAGGTACAGAATTTGATAAGACGCTCCCAATTTTGACCATTTGTTGTCTGTTTGACAGGAATGCTTCTATCCAGTTATGCAATTGTCCAGAGATACCATAAGATTTTAGTTTTAGTAGTAGTTTGTCATGTACAACTGAATCAAAGGCTTTACAGAAGTCTATGTAGATTGCATCTATTGCTTTGCCCTGATCGAGTTGTGTAGTCCATATGTTTTTGCAGTGTAAGAATTGCAGATTACAGGATAGATTTCCACTTGAGTCTTTCCAGTGCTGGTCCAAAACTTTAATCATTTGTAAGCTCTCTATTACTACTCCTTTTTTTCCTTAGCTGAAGGAAGCAAAATATACACAGTATTGAACATAGTACAGATAGTCCTTGACTTATAAGAGTTTGTTTACTGACCGTTCAAGTTTAACGGCACTAAAAAATGTCTTATGACCTTTTTCTCACACTTATGATCATTGCAGTATCCCCATAATCAAGTGATGAAAATTCAGATGGTTGCCAACTGACTCATATTTATGATGGTTCCCACAGTCATGGAATCACCTTTTTCAATCTTCTGATTGTCAAGCCTTTCTCTACTACCATTTCCAAAGGCTTGGAAAAACCTCTTGCCAAACATCCCTGCTATTTAGAGGAGATAAACCGTGTTCTTCTCTGCTGTCAATGATGATAAAAATGAGACCCGGAAAGTAATCTAAAAACATTTTTATTTATAAAATAAGAAAACCTAACGGAGCTACATGTTTGCAACCTAATCTCCACCAAGGTGTATAGAAAAAGAAAAAAGGAAAAGTACAACGGAAGTTACAAAGGAAGTGAAGTATAAACTCTGTACACATACGCAGTGGATCAAAACATCACAAGACTTTCTTATTACTATGGAGACAAGATAACACAGTGCTGGCTAGCAGACACTTGCTTGCTAGAATATGAGCTTTGGAGCTGAAACAGACAAACCAAAAAAACGCAGTGACACTGATGAGCAAATTCAGTGAGGAAATCAGATTCACTTAACTTTGATACTAACTTAACACCTGCAATGATTTATTTAACAACTGCAGCAAGAAAGGTGGTAAAATGGGGCAAAACTTAATAACTGTCTTGCTTAGAAACAGAACTTTGGGCTCAATTGTAGTCATAAGTCGAGGACTACCTGTATTTCTACTTGGGGTCAATGTCTAATGCTGGTTGTGTTGTTTCCAAATTATTGACTTTGGATGTGTTTCATTTTTTTCATTTCTTTAATATTTTAGTAAATCCTTCTGTGATAGCCAATTTGGTGTGGTAGTGTCATGCCCCTGTCGTAGTCTGAATCTGAGGAGGAAGACAAACAGCTGACAGGGAGTGGGGGTGTGGCTCCATTGGCTGTGGAGGAAACTGGAGAAGGGCAAAGTCCGGCTGTGCAGAGCAGGGGAGAGGTAGAACAAGGGAGAGGGAGTTCAGAGGAAGACCCAGGTCCACCCCCTCTTCATCCTAGGGCAGGCAGGAAGGAATGGAGAAGAGAGCAATGTGGGTTGCCTGGCTTACAGGGGAGCAAAGGGCCCTGATTCCCTTTATTAGCCACAGCTGGGAAGAGAGTTTAAAAGAAATGCATGCTGAGTGCAGAAGCTGCTGGGAGCAAACGTGAGTTTATCTTGTGTTGACTTTGGTTATCTCTGTTACTGGCGTCTTCCCAACTGTGTTGAGTTATTGCCATGCCTTTACATCTGGAATTCTTGCTCCTGACCTGTCGGACTAATTACCTCATTTTGCCTTGATTGGACTTATAATTACAGTCTTTGTTGACCCCATTTTGGACTTGATTTTCTGCAGCCAAAGGCTGTTCCTGGGAGAGTTTTTCTCCAGCCAGAAGGTAACCAGAATATTGGGGGCAAAGTTGGAGCTAATAAAGGGACTCCTACTGATTATCTGACTGTGTTGCCTTTGTGCCACACCCTGTGTCATCACAGGTAGTTGAGGTTCTAGAATAGAAACTGAGAGACCATGAGTTCTAGCCCCTTTTAAAAACAAAGCCAGCTGGGTAACCTTGGGCTGATTACTCTTTTTCAGCCCTAGGAAGTAGGCAGTGGCAAACTACTTCTGAAATCTTGCCAAGAAAATTGCAGCAAATTTTCTAGGCTATTGCCAGGAGTCGAGACTCCTGAATCAAAGGCATACAACATGGACAAAAATACTTCTACAGATAATCATTGTTTAATGACTGCTTTGTCTGGTAGTTATTTGCATTAAAATAGTGATGAAAAAGTGACCATGCCTCACATTTATGACCTTTACAGGTCTGTAAAATGAGAGAAAGATGAAGTACAATTATAAACACAGTCACAGTTTCACTTAGCATAGGCTTCACTTAAGTGCCAAGTTGCTGGTCCTTATTGTGATTGTTTAACAAGGACTCCTGTATTCAACTCAAAGAGTCTAAGATTCTGCAAAGAAATCACAGCAACCATCACAGTATGCAATTTATGCTGCCAAAAAGTGTCCTATTAATATGTATCTCAGCACATGGGAACACAAGCCAAGGCTTAAATGAACATGATTACTCTAGTTTAAGATAAATAGGTGGACAGAAAAAAATATTAAACATTTGATTTGATTTTAAAAACTGAACAGTTACAAATCATAGAGGACATGCCAATACAAAAAGACATATAACTTACTTCATGCCAAGGAAGGTACAATTTTTGTAGGAAATATGTCATGTTTTCATGCATACTATTGCCTTAGATGGTCAGAATACTTTGGGACTTCTACGTCCTATTGCCAAACATTTTGCTCTAAATGACCCAGAGTTATCACTAGCATATGTTCTTTTTTCTATTGAGCAATAATGCACAGTATTTTTAAGCATGGCGCTACACTTGACTTTTGAGTGGCATACACTGCAACCAGTGTAAGAGAGGCCCATCAGTAGGCATATTTTCTGTCAACTCCTTTTCTATGGAGTTGCCTAATCCAGAATGAAGGATGACCCTGATCTCACAGTTTTCTAGGAGCTGACAAATACTTGTTTTTTTTTCCAGAAATGTTTAGTTACTGATTGTGGAGTCATGTATTTCTCATCTTAGCTTTAATTATCAAATATAATATGTATTATTAATTATTTTTATTATCTGTAAACTGCCTAGAACTCATACTGAGATAAATTGCATAGACATCAGAGGTGGTATTCAGCAGATTCTGACCAGTTCTGGAGAACTGGTAGCGGAATTTTTGAGTAGTTTGGAGAACCAGCAAATACCACCTCTGACTGGAGATTTTACAGTTTCCTTCCCCTTGCCACGCACACCAAGCCATGCCCACAGAACCGGTAGTACAAAAATTTGAATCCCACCACTGATAGACATGTATAGAATCGATAGAATAATGGAGGTAGAATAAGTTAATTGACAATTAGCCTGTATGGAAAAAAAGGAGTAGATAGAAAGTACATAAAACTGCAAAGAAAAATCCTATGTAATTTTATAAACACATAGTTGCTAATTCCTGTTAAAAGCAGTCCTGGAAACTTTCCCCTTCCCCAGTATGAATGTTTATATGAAATGAATTAATAACAACTAATTAAAATTAATTCTCTATAAAATGATACAGCCTATTTATATCAGTAACTGATCCTGATCTCTCTATATACAATCCTTCTTTCTGAATAGACAACCACACTGCTAATGCTACAAAGATGCATGCACGCACTCTTTCCTTTGTTCCAGCTAAAAGGAGGAAAAAGAAGGAAAAATATTAGTACAAGATGGGGTTGAGTGAGGCAGGGGGGAAGTAAAGTCACAAGAAAAATGGACAAAAATAGAACATTGAAACAAAGAAGGTGGAGAGAAAATAAGTAACTGAAAAGGAAAGAAATAACTCTGTTTAACCATTACAGAGGGGGTTAAATTAACCAGGCAAATGACCAGTTCTAAGCTACAGCTAATTTTCAAAATCATGCATATTTTTCAGTACTGGTGTCTATTAGATTTGCATGAAGAGTCAGACGCGGAGTACTTCAGTGAAGAGTTTATTAGTGACTACAGCTCATAACAGACCCGATTTGGCTGGGCTGCGGCTGCTACTTATAGCCAGCAGCTGCAGTTGCCAGCCAATCAGAGTGCAGGGTTTTCCCGCACTTTTTAAACCAATCATTTCTGACATTTTACAAGAACAGTTCAAACTTAACCAATGACATTCAAACCTGCATACATAACACCCCTCCCCACTAGGTTCAGTCCATACTCAAACCCCAACCTATCTAATGTATTCTTTTAAATAGGTGGGGCTCTTACATGTACGTTGAGACCTTCGTGGTTCAGAAGTTTTAACGTTCTCATCCAGTGAGAGGGGAAATGTGTCTGTTGACATTTCCCTAGTTGGACTTCCTGTGAAAGAAGACCCTGTTTGATTGTTAGAATCTGGTCTCTCCTCACAACCCATCTCCAGCCCAGTGTCAGCACCCAAGTCAGGTAGTGATGTGCAATCTTCCACTTGTAAGGATGGATTTTGGCATTGTGACAGGTTTTGGGATGGTTCCTGTCGTAATGGCTCGTTACACTTGTTTGCTGATTATCCTCATGTTCCTCCCTCTCCCCCCTAGAAAAGGCATTAGGTATGGGAACTAGAGAAGAACAGTTGCGATGTTCCTGAGGTAACCTGGATCTAAGCTGATCAATGTGCCTGCTCCAGAGGACTCCATCCTCTGTTTGTACCCTGTAAGAACGAGGGCCTGTGATTTGAGTTATTTCAGCAGGAATCCATCAAGGTTCACCCATAAGGTTCTTAGCATAAACAGAATCACCCACACTGAACGTGCGAACTTTGCTAGTGGAATCAAGTGGTGTGTTGGGTGCGTAAGTGGGATGAAGGCGGTCAAGGGAAGACCTAAGTTTCCTACCCATCAACAACTCTGCTGGGATAAGTTAGTTGATGGGTTAGGAGTGATGTGCTGAACACTAAGAAGTTTTTCAACTTTCTCAGTGATGTCCCCAGGACCCAATTGCTGAAGCTTTTCCTTGGTAAAATGTACCATTCGTTCAGCCCGCCGTTAGCGAAGGGTGCACAGGGGCTGTCAGGGCATGTCTGATACCCAGTTGTGCTAAATAGGATTCAAAAGGGTTAGATGTAAATTGAGGGCCATTGTCAGAGACAAGAACATCAGGTAACCCGTGGGTTACAAAAGCTTTTAAACTGCTTGATGACAGCATCAGTTGTGGTGGATGCCGTAGGGATTACCTCTAGCCATTTGGAATATGCATCTACTATAATGAGGAAGGTGTGCCCTCTGGTAGGGCCAGCGAAATCAATGTGAATCCTAGACCATGGGCCCCTAGGACATTCCCATTCCTTTTTGGGGGCGAGAGGTGGGGCAGGCCTGACTACCGGACAGTTGGGACAAGATGCAACCCAGTTTTCAACCATTTTGTCAATACCTGGCCACCATACATAACTCCTGGCCAATCCCTTCATCCTTACAATACCAGGATAACCCTCATGTAACATTTCCAAAACCTCTCTTTGCAGTTTTGCAGGAATAACCACCCTGTTACCCTACAAAATACATCCTCTTAATACAGATAATTCAGTTTGCCTGGACTTAAAAGGTTGGGCAAGGTGAGGTAGATCTTGAAGAGGCCAAACTTTCTTAATCCAGCCTATAATAGGAGCCAATAAAGTGTCTTTTGCAGTCTCTCTGGCAATTTCAGCAGCGTGTACTGGAAGCTTGGCAACAGTTTCTAGGAAAAAGGTGTGTGCCTCAGGTTCAAAGTCCTCCTTGTGGCAAGGAAGTGGGCAATGACTCAAAACATCAGCATGTCCAATGTCCTTGCCAGGCTTGTGGATAAGTTTGCATGAATAAGCAGCAAGAAATTCAGTCCACCTCAGCATTCTTGGTGACAAGATAGTGGGTGTAGGTTTGTCTCCTGCCACAATGCCTAACAAAGGCTTGTGATCTGTGACAATGGTAAATGTTCTCCCATATAAATACTCATGAAATTTCTTGATAGCTGCAACAATTGCCAATGCTTCCTTGTCCAGTTGGCTGTAATTCCTCTGCTTTGGTCAAGGTGCGAGAGTAAAATGCAATAGGGGCTTCCCTCCTGCTGGGAAGCCTGTGGCTCAACCCCCCACTCCAAAGGGGGATGCATCACAAGTCAGTACAACAGGTAAATTCTCAGAGAACTGTATAAGTACAGCATCAGACGTGATTAGTCTTTTAATACTGTTAAATGCTGATTGTTCCTTCCTGCCCCAGACCCAAACAGACTTTTTGTCAAGTAATCTGTGTAATGGTTCTGCAATGGTTGCCTTCTGAACATGTGATAAAAGTTAATGAGTCCAAAGAAGGCTTGCAAATCTGTTTTGCATTTTGGTTTAGGGGCTTCTTTGATTGCTTGAACCTTGACATCTGTAGGGTGGATGCCATGCTTGTCAATCATATAGCCCAAGAACTCAACCTTATCAGTTCTAAGAGTGCATTTTTCTTCCTTGACTTTTAACCCCACTTTCTTGAATCTGGTAAGGACTTCTCTGAGTCTCTCTTGTAATTGAGTGTCATTTTCAGCAGAGATTAACACATCATCAAAGTAAGGCACTACCCCTGGCAGTCCTTGGAGCATCCTTTCCATAAGGCTTTGGAAGATGCCTGGTGCCACGCTTACTCCAAACTGTAACCTTTTACATTTGAAGGCACCTCTATGAGTTACAATGGTTTGGGCCTCTGCAGTGGCATCAACTGTTAGTTGTTGATATGCCTGGGCCAAATCCAATTTGGCAAAGACTGTGCCCCTGCCAAGTGAATGTAATAAATGATGCACCACTGGAACTGGATATGCGCTCTGGTTCAATGTCCCCTTATAGTCTCCACAGATTCTTACTGACCCATCAGTCTTGACTGGTGTGACTATGGGTGTCTCCCATCTGGAGTGGTCAGTGGGCTCTAAAACTCCTTGAGCTATTAGTTTATCTATTTTTTTTAATTACATTTATATGCCGCCCTTCTCCAAAGACTCAGGGCGGCTTACAATTTTTGGGATACAACCCAGTGTGCACAGCAATAGCCTTCATTCCATTGTATATGCCTGCTTATTACTAAGCGGCATTTTTACAAGGTCAGCTAATTGCCCCCAACAATCTTGGGTCCTCAATTTACCTACCCCGAGAGGATGGAAGGCTGAGTCAACCTTGAGCCTGGTGGGATTCGAGCCTACAGTAATTGTAGACAGCTGGATCTTAAGAGTAGGCATTTACAGCCTGAGCCACCAAGGCTCTTTAATTGTGCATCAATTTTTTCCTTTAAGGCAAATGGGACCCTTCTGGGCTTTAAACGAATTGGGGGCACCTTGGGATCTAGGTTGAAAGTGATAGGGGTCCCCATATACTTGCCCAATCCTTCGCTGAAGACCTCTGGAAACTCAGACTTCAAGGCCTCCTCCCATTCAGTGTTGCCCACGTGATTGATGCCAGTCACCTCGATGCCTAGTGGATTGAACCACTCAAGTGGTTCATAGGGGGGGAGGTGTTACCCCCTGTGGATAGGGCGCGGAATCTGGGGGTCCTCCTGGATGTACGGCTCCGCCTGGAGGAGCAGGTGGGGGCTGTTGCCAGGGGGGCCTTTGCCCAGCTCCGCTTGGTTCAACAACTTCGCCCTTTTCTGGACCGGGACGCCCTGCGCACGGTCACTCATGCCCTTGTTACCTCTAGGCCGACTACTGCAACGCTCTCTATTTGGGACTGCCCTTGCATACCATCCGGAGATTGCAGCTGGTGCAGAATGCAGCGGCGCTGGTGGTGATGGGAGTTACCCGTTCTCCCATACGACCCCCCTCCTGCATTGCCGCGCCTGCATTTGTTGCCCGTGAGATTCAAGGTTTTGGTGTTAACTTATAAAGTCCTTCATGACATGGGTCCTCAATACTTAAGGGGCGCCTTCTTCCAATATCAAATACCTGTGCGAGCCCATAGGCAAGGACTCCTCGGGTCCCCGGCGGTCAATGCCACCTGGCGGTTCCCCACGACAGCCTTTTCTGTCGCTGCTCCTGACCTCTGGAACCAACTGCCTTTGGGGCTCCGGGCCCCTCCGCCCTTTGAGTTAAAGTCCTGGTTGTTTGACCAGCCCAGGCTGTGACCCCTTTGGGTGAGGGGTGGTTTTAGGGTTGTATAATGTTTGAACTTATAGTTTAATTTAATTGTTTTTTTAACTATTTATTGTTCCTGTTTTAGCTGTAAGCCGAGTCTCGGAGATGGGGCGGCATATAAGTTCAAATAATAAATAAATAAATAAATAAGTCCCAGCAAGCTTGGGCGGTCCTTGTCCACGATGGTCAGGGGCAAACATTTGGTGTGGCCTTTGAAGTTCACATTGAATTCTCTTGTTCCAACTACTGGAATCTTGTTCCCTTGGTAGTCTTTAAGAGTCAGTGCTTGCTTCTTGAAATGCTTCTTCTGAATGTTGTCCCTGTGAATAGTGTCCCATGACACCATAGATAAATAGGAGCCTGAGTCCACTTCCATTTGGCAAGTCCTTCCTTCAATTAGTACCTTCACATGTACTTTTCTGCTTCTTATGGGTGAAGAATGACCAATAGTGACTGTTTGATGAGTTTCATTCTTCCCATTTGCTTCTGTGTTGCACCCCATTTTCTCACTGAAGTTGTTATGCTTGAATTCTTTGTCAGGAAACTTTCTTCTGTGTGGTGGAGTTCTGGATGATTTGCAGACTCTTGCTAGATGACCTCTTTTTTCACAACGGAGGCAGATGGTATCAAAAAACTTGCATTCAGTGCGGGGTGCCCCCCACAACCTCTGCAATAAAAGTCTTGCCTCTTTCTTCCAAGGTCTTTCCTTTTCTTCTCCATTCTGAGTCTATAAATTCCTTCCTTCACCTCACTACAGTCTGAATCAGAATCTATTTGCTCGCAATGGGTTGTTGTGGATTTTCCACATCAGGATGGCTTGCCTTGTTAATTTTCTTCATGGCTGCTGCTGAGGACTTGGTAGCTTCCGCTGAAGAAGCTTCTTCTATGGCCTCCTTAAGCATGATCTTAGGTTTCATTAATAATTTGCTCTGCAAAACCTTGTCTTTTAGGCCTAGAACAAATCGATCGCGCATGGCCTCTTCTAAGTTGATAAATTCACATGCACCCCCAATGTCCCTTAAACTTGCCATGAAGTCATTAATGTTTTCGCTTTCCCCTTGATCTCGACGGTAGAATTCGTGTCTCTTAATGAGGCACGATACTTATGGCGCGTAATGGGCTCTTAATAACTTTTCTAAGTTGGGCCAGTCCATTACCTTCACGTCTGCAGCTCCCGCCACTGCCTTCGCCATCTTGAAAAACGGCCGGACCGCAGTGGGTGAGAAAGACCGCCCTCTTCCGCTTGTCGGAAATGTCGGCAAGATCATTTCCCTCCAAATACATTTGGAAACGATCTGCATACGAGTCCCAGTCTTCTGCCGTCGGATCGAACAGGGCTGGTGGGGGGGGCGTGTTCAGCACAACCATCTCTCTCAGCTTGTTCTCCGCGTTGTCTTCTCTTCAGGAAGGATCCCACCTTCGTCACCAGTGTTAGATTTGCATGAAGAGTCAGATGCAGAGTGCTTCAGTGAAGAGTTTATTAGTGACTACAGCTCATAACAGACCCGATTTGGCTGGGCTGCGGCTGCTACTTATAGCCAGCAGCCGCAGTTGCCAGCCAATCAGAGTGCAGGGTTTTCCCGCACTTTTTAAACCAATCATTTCTGACATTTTACAAGAACAGTTCAAACTTAACCAATGGCATTCAAACCTGCATACATAACAGTGTCTGCCGTATATTTGTCCATTCACAATGCATCTTCTATTATCAACAAACTGAAAACAACTCTCCTCCCTCCCCCAAAAAGAACAATTTATGGTAAATTTGAGAAGTGTCATGGTCCTGGTGGAGACTGACTCTGAGAGAGAGGAAGAACAGCCGACAGGGAGTGGAAGTGTGGCTCCGGAGGTTGTGGAGGAGGCTGGGGAAGGGCAGAGGCCAGCTGAGCAGTCACAAGAAGACCCAGGCCCATCCTATATCCATCCTAGGGCACACAGGGAGGAGAGGATAAGGAAGAGACATGGTCTACTCAGGAGGAGAGGGCCTTGATCCTCTTCATGGGTTGCAGCTGTGACAACTGAATAAGAATATGGACCTGTGTACTGGCGAACGCTGGAAACAAAGCATGTAAATGGTAAATGGTTTTTTAAATATTTATTGTTCTGTGTTTTTAGTTGTGAGCCACCCCGAGTCTTCGGAGATGGGGCGGCATACAAGTTCAAATAAATAAATAAATAAATAAATAAATAAATAAATAAATATCTCTAGTTTATAGTTCCTCTCTGAGTTTGGCGTCCTTCCCAGTGTGTGTTATCTGTGGACATCCTCCAGCCCTTATCTTGCCTGGTTTGTGTTGCTTTTTTCCTTCTTTGTGTAACTGTTTGTGTGGGTGTGTTTTTGTCTTCCATCAAAGAAATTCGGAGCTTGGAAGCAAACGGAAGAAATAAAAGGGGCTTCACCTGTTTTCTGTGACTGTGTTTGTTTTGTATCCCAACCTGGGTCATCACAGGAACCATCATTTTTGTATTAGCTCAGTATGGTATAGAACATTCTATTGAGGTTACAATTTAATTAAACATAGCACTTAAATATGTTATCCTTTCTATTTATACTATGCCAATAATTTATGGATTTCCTTTTACCTTCACTTCCAGCAAATTTCAAACACTCCAGAGTTGATATGAAGGGATATAAACAAAGAAATGTGGAGGGGAAAAAATATCTGTTCGACTGCTAAATGCAATTCTGTCTTTGGATACATATAATTCTATATCTGCATGTGCATATGTATACAATTTGCATACGTTAAGTTTAAAAATATGATTCATAATATTCATAGTTGAGAAATACTCAACACTATTTCTTTTCTCTTACATTCTTTTCTACTGAAGAGAAAGAGAAAGAAAAAAAGCACTTTCAATAAAAGCTTTTTTT
Organism: Naja naja; assembly: GCA_009733165.1. Lineage (NCBI taxonomy): Eukaryota > Metazoa > Chordata > Lepidosauria > Squamata > Elapidae > Naja > Naja naja. The sequence continues at coordinate 174,550,332 of CM019150.1, forward strand.
TTTTAGAAAACACCAATTTTCATAGCATATATTTTAAAACCATCCACATTCTACTAACCATAGAGCAGTAATAAACATCTGAACATAATAAGGAAAAAAAAACCTTCTAGAAGCTTTTGCACTCCTAATAGTACCGTAATGGCGAGTCTCCCTGTAGTTCAAACGAGAATTAATTATTTTGACCTCTTAAACCAATTCAATTATTCTGAATTATATCTACATTTTTAAAAATATCCTTTACAATCCAGATTTTAACAGTAGTAAATTATAACATATTAATAAACTCTTCAAAAATCAGAAGGAGTCTGGTAGCATCTCTGCAGACTAACACATTTTTAAAAAAACCAATAAGTTTGTATGAGTGACAGCTGACTTCATCAGATGCATCAAATGGCTAAAATGATTTGAATTTAAGCAGGGATGAGTCAGAAGGAAAATGGAGGTGGGCATTAGAAAGGCAAGTATGCAGGTACAGATTCCATGTGAGACAGATTATAAATGCCTTGCCATTTAACAATTTTAAAAACTCACTGCTTTTGTTAAGATCTTCTGAATTTTTTGCTTTTAAGTAACACAGCAATTGTTGCAATTTTTAATATTTGATTCCTGACCAAATTTCATCATTTGGGGGAAATAGCCATATCTCTTAATAAAGGATCATTTGCATTATTAGTTGTAAATCCAAATAATCCTAATAAAACCTATTCCAGGATTGCTTAAAAATTGTACATAATATTTAATAGTTATTATAAAATATTATCAAAGAGAATACAGGCAGTCCTCAACTTACAACAGCTTGTTTAGTGATTGTTCAAAGTTACAACGGCACTGAAAAAAAGTTACTTATGAGTGATTTTCACATTTACGACCTTTGCAGCAACCCCATGATTATATGATCAAAATTCAGTTGCTTGGCAACTGGTTCCTATTTATGTCTGTAGCTGGGTCCTGGGGTCACATGATCAAGCAAAGTCAATGGTGAATCCAGATTCACTTAACAATCAGGTTACTAACTTATCAGATGCAGTGATTCATTTAGAACTGTGGCAAGGAAGGTTGTAAAATGGGACAAAACTCACTTAACAAATGTTTCACTAAACAACAGAAATTTTGAGGCTTAGTTGTGGTGGTAACTAGCCAAGGACTACCTGTATTGAAATTCAGAAAAAGAAAATTGACCAATTCCTCATTTACCTCTTTAAAAATTGAAAATAGTCTTATTTAGTATGATTTCAGTACAGTTTGGATTGTGTGTGCTCACACTGAAAGCACAAATATCATAGTTTACATTTTGATAATGACCAAAAATGAATATAGCTATGTAGCCGAGAGGGGAAGACTGATTATAAATATTACTTACCATATGATTTTGTATAATCATTTTCTAAATTATAAAAGCAAATGGCTAAATATAAAATAAAAGGAATCACATGACCAATTGCTTTCGGATAATTGATCACTTTACAATATTAATCTAGAGTAAAGAACCACACATTCATTTCAATTATTTAAATCTGCACATTTGACTTATATATCAATTGTATAGAAAGAATTTTGACCTTTTGAACACTAGTATTCAAGAAAACTCATGAGAATACCATGGACAACCCAGAAAACAAACAACTCAGAGCCAATCAATCCAGAGTTTATATCTGAGACAGAAATGATCAAGCTAAATTACTGTGTTTTGGAGACATTGAATGAAGACCTAGTTACCTTGATAAGTTCATAATATTGAGAAAAGTGGAAAGAAAATAACTTGCAGCAAAATGAGTGGAGCTTGATTGCAGAAGTGATTGTTACAACACTGGGAGCATTGAGGGCTGAGTTGGGAGTAGCTTATCCTGGAGCACTATCTATGTTGTCACTAAGAGATGATGGTGTATAATTAACATTCACTTCATGTAGTTAAGTTTTCATTATTATTATTACCTTTATTGTCAGACTACAACATGTGTACAATGAGATTGGCTGAGCCTCTCTTTGTGCACAACTCACTAACACAAGTGACAGTGAGGGCAGAAGTCCCTAACCCAGTCCCAATTAAAACCCATTAATACTTTTAATATAATATCAGCATTCAACAATCTTGTTTAGCTGTAAGTTTCCACAAGTTTTCTCATTAACTTCAAACTTGTGATGTTGTGCATTGTCCTTCATCATGAGATATTTTTTAGGTTCAAATTCATAGCTTTTACTGTTGTTCCATTAAATTTATGCTTCAGAAGTGAAAAAAATATGAAATTCTTTCAGGGTTCGAAATGACTTTTGAAAGTTTTTTTTAAAGATTTCTGTTAGACTTTTATCTGTGGGATCTGTATAGCTATTCGGCATATTATAATATTTCTCTTCTGTCAGCAATTCACTTCTTCAGATGGAAAAGGGGCTTTGGGAATGGCAATCAGAAACTTTTGTTCCATTTTTTTTTCAGTTTTGTCTAAGATTGTCTATTTGTCATTTAAACTGTTTCAGTCAGTATGGTAATTAGTCTTCATAAATTAGGATCAATCATTGAAAAACCAGGGTCAGTTTTCTAACATAATATAATATTCTGATTTAGTGAAACATTTATAGGCATAAAATATTTATCATTATTCAGTTCCCAGAAGTTATGTCTTCTTCAAGAAAACTGTATTTGTATTGTATTTAGAACTGTATTTATGTGTATATATAATTGGATATATTAAGCCAAACAATAGAATAATAGAGAGAGAGAAAGAAGAACACAGAGCAAAGCTGATTTCCAGGAAGTAAGGAATAGGAAGTGGACATCTTAATGTCATCATAAATCTTTTTTTTTCTAAAGAATTAAAAAATCAAGAATATTCTTTATAATCTATTAATTTAATACTCCCTCCTCCATATTCCAAATACCTTTAAACAGCAGAAACCAATAATATATAAAAATATCCTGTAGATATTTGCGTAGTTTAGAGTATAATCCATTGAATTATGTTCACAAATCATTAACCTAAGATATAAATATATCTAAAACCAAGATGAAGTACTAGGGGAGAATTTGTAATTGGGATGCCACAAAAAAAATTAATTCATAACATGAGCTAGTGTTCCATTAACTGACAGTAACTATTCACAAAACAGTTAAGAGGTTTCACTTTCTCACATTGATGAGCTGATTTAATTTTAAAAAAATAAAAAAATCTTTGTTCTTATGTCTCATTGTTGTTAATATGCTGGTAACCATTTGGTTGCTTGCTAAAAATAATGCAGCTGAAGCCAATGGGTTGACTTTATGGCTCATCATGGCAGATATATTAATCATTAACTGTTATGCTGATATCCAGAATATTTCTAGCATGTCTATACAAATTCTAAATTCACTAAATGAGCATTTTTCTTTACATTTAAAAAGAGACTTACATACCAGAAGGCTGTTTAATTTGTTTCTTGGTTAGTTTAAAAGATCTGTATAGCCACACATCTTAAAGCCCAACTCTGAGCTGGTTCACAACAACAGTAAAACCACAAAATCATAAAAACCTTAAAACCATAAAATTAAAAACCTGGCACATCAGTCATCTCCCTGGGATGCCCCAACAACAAGTTACAAGATGGCCTCATTCCACCCCAATTTCTTGTTTCATCTCACAATAGTGATATTTCCTTCAAATCCCCAAATCACCAAATTTTGATAATTCTAAGGGTTGATATTTCTGATATATAAGATTAAAATGATTGTTGACATTATCAACAGCATTTAAAGAAAATCAATATAAAATATTTTGTAGGTGGCACCTAGCCCCAGCAAGACTGGCCAAAATGTATCCAAACACAAAAGCAGAATGTTGGAACTGTAAACACAAATAAGGAATGTTCTTCCATATGTGGTGGCAGTGTCCAGAGGTTAAAAAATATTGGATGAGGGTACAAAGATGGTTATTAGAAATTACAGAGCATAAATTAGAACTCAAACCGGAAATATTCTTATTAGGAATAATTAAGGGAAAATTGAACAAGGTCATCTGATACATCATTATACATCTCATAACTGCAACAAGAATAGCCTTTGCACAGGGATGGAAGAAGGAAAAGATACCATCTGAAGAAGACTTGACACAAAAAATAATGGATTGTATGGAACTGGATAAATTCACAATGGAGTTAAGAGGCAAAGATGATTCAGATTATTATGCGGTTTGGGATAGGTGGTACAAATGGGTGGAGAATAGAAATAAGAGCTGATGTTTATGTATAAAAGAGAGGCATGTATTAATAACGACATGAACACTGTTAACGTGAATAGAGATTTGTATTTTTGTTTTTAAAAAATAAAAATATTGGAATAAAAAAATTAAAATGAATGTAAATTGAATCTCCTTTCATAAAAATACATTTTATTTAATGTTTAGAGAATTTCCATTAATGTCATTTCTTAACTGTTCATCTTTTATTCTCCTGAAAACATCTTGATGTCTAGTATGCTTTGACAACATCATACTTGAAACAAATGCTTGTTAAACAGAATCTACCAACGCTAATAATTGCTGCAAATTTTACTTAAAAATTAAATAGTATACTTAGAAATTGCTTAGAGATATTCTTTTTCCTTGTATGTAGGCAACTTCCATTAAACAAGAAGTATATTTAAGTGTCATTCAGATCAGACACCAACATATTTTAAAAACTGCACTTACTGACATTGTTTATAGGTGAATCACATTATTATGCAGTTTGTTTTTCATTTTTCTTTAACTAAGAAGAAAATTAGAGCAGGATAAGAAGAAAATGGCAAATTGTAGAACTGTTGATCTGGTAAATGAAATTGTCTCTGGGGAGGTGAAAAGCAAGTGTTTTGGAGTAATATCTCATGTCTTTGTTGCTCTGAAACATTTAAATGCTCATTAATGTTGTGCTGTTTACTAGTAAAAGCCCTTTTGTTTTAGGGTTTTTTCTTAAGCATCCCTTTTCTGAATTGCAGATTAAACTCATGACAAAAGATGAAAGGATTTTACAATGCAGCACTTGGGTAAATAGAAGACAAAGGATCAAAGTGAAAAGTGTACATCGCATGAGACTTATAATTATAAATTGGTGGAATTCCACCAAAATCTCAACCTGGAAATGGCCTTGCAGTTTTTCTTTTCTTAGCTTGCCTCCTATTGGAGTGCTGCAGTAACATAAGGAAGAAGCCAGTACTTAGAAGCCACAAAGCATGGCACATTTTCTTGGGATAGATAGGAAGATGTTTTACAAAAATAGAGTTCTGTACAAGAACATCTATGGAATTTTGGAGGTGCTACTCTTTTTTCTAACTTACTTACTTGCTTACTCTTTTTTTTCTAACATGAATATAATATGTTAGGAATTCCTTATCATCACTTGTTATCTCAGAATAATACACATACTATAGTTCTCTGTTCAGTTTTATCTTCTACACCCTCTACACCAGTCTTTCCCAATTTTAGCAGCTTTAAGATGTAGGATTTCAGCTCCCATGCTGGCTGGGAGAATTGTTGAGGTTGAGAAATACTGCTCTATACCATATATATATTTGTTCACTGAATGAAAAACTATATTGTTCAAATTGTAATGAAATTACACTGAATGTAATTGTATTACAACTATGTGATCTTATATATTTGTATATTTTTCTCATTCTTGTTATTGTATGGTAAGGAAGGAGACACAGCTTTGTGTGCTGTCTATGTTGCTCACTTGGCCACAGCTATCACTTTTTTTTGAGCAAGAATATGAGTTCAAGAAGACTCCCACGTGTGGTCCAGTTCTGCATAAGGAAGTGTGAGCCAACAATAACTAAATGTGGAATATCTCTAGAATCAAAAGGTTACCATGCCCTTTAAGAATTAAGCCTGAGCTTAATTTTCCCATTCTAATAGCCCCCAGGCAGCAGAATAATACCTCTGTTACATATCTATTCAGCTTGGGGTTCAGATATATAAATGGGTACCATCCACATTTTAACATTCCTGATCTCGTGCCAATGGATGACTTCCTTTGCATGAAACACTATAGGAAAAAGAGTGATGGAGCCTGGGGATAGAGTCAAAAGAGGAATCATCCTGGAATCTCTATGTAGCCATAAATGGATTAGATGCAACCCCTCTTGAATTCTGTTAACCATTACGAGTGACAAAATAGTGGTAACTGTTAATTGAATAGATTCCGGTGCATAGGCAATCAATTTAATTGGAACTTTACATGGGTACCTGGTCTTTCATGCCTGACAAACACTAAGCAATCCAGATTGTTTTCCATCAAGCATTTCATCAACATCCATGTGTGTGCTTGTAACATGAGGATGGTTCAGCAACACTTGGAGGACTACTGTCCTTCTCTTACACAATGTTAGCACTGAAAGCAGCACACCAGTACTGAAAGGTCTGTTGATCTTTCAATACTTACTTTTTTCCTCATGTCAGTTAAGATCTTACGAAATTATTTTCATTTCTTTTTAAATGAAAATATCCAGAAATTTACTAAGTTCTTGTAAGAACAACTTCCCTCAGTCATTTACTGTTCCTAGGTTTGTCTTGTGCAGAGCTAATTAGGAAACTCTTAAGCAGGTCAATAGTTCTTTCCCTTTATTGACAAAACTGGTATTTAGTGATCTTGAATAAAGGCTCTTATAAAAATGGCTAATTAAGTACTGTGAATAACAAGCCATTGGAAAAGAGTTATAACAAAGGAAATATAGGCAAAGTAATGGGCCTATTTTAAGAAAAAATATTTTTCATGTGAAGAACTCTACCCTTAATTGAAATTTTAGAAAATAATTAGAAAAGAGCAATGAACTCTTTTAATACTTGTTTTTCGAATCCTTCTTTCAATTACTTCAAAGTGAAATATATGTTAGCCTATGTTTTATTCTCTTGCAATCCTTATGAGATGTTTTACACTGAAATTTACTTAAAGCCTTCATTATCAGCTGAGCAAGTATCCAGAATTTTCTAGTATAAGTGTAACGTGCATATATGGTATATTCTCAAATCAGATAACTCTTGCTTGTTTTATTTTCAACAATATTTCCAACGTTGTCCTGGGCAAGTAATAGTAAAACCCATGAAATAGATAAGCACATGACAAAGCACCGAGAACCACTAAGAGCTGAAACCCTGCTTGAATAATAAAATTTTCGGGGTTTTTTTGTAAAATACAGGTACAGTGGAAACTATCTATACCTCCAGTGTGAAAATATTCCAAAGTATGTATGCTTTTAGAAGCTCTATCATGTACATTCACTGAATCTTAAGAACTGAAGACCTCAGCTATCCCTCTAAAGAAATCTAGATTAGATGGGGAAAATATTACCCTACTCATTCTGGGAATGTTCCTTATTTGCATTGTATATGTTCTTTGTCAACCTTTTTGCAATCTCTCATAAATGTATATTACATTAAATTAATATGCAAATTTTATGCCATGTGTGGCTAACACTGCATTATTTGTTTGCATTTTAATGATCTCAGACATTTCTACATAATGCTCTGTTTTTCCTTGTTATAAAAATCATTGCTTCTTATAACATGAGTAAGGGGGGAAGGAAATACCTCCCTCCCCCACCTTGCAGTATTCTCATGACAGATAGTCTTAACTGCTTTTGCATTCGTAATAGTCACAAAAGATGATTAATGCATGGTATATCAAGAATTACTCAGGGGTAATACCTTGGGCCATGATTACTAAAGGTTCATGTAACTTCCAAATGATGCAAATCACTTTTCCTACAAATATTTAACAAATCAGCAATAGCACAAAATGTTCCTCAAAACAACTCTAAACTGTTCTTCATTCATTTGGGGCTATCCATAACTTAAGCTAATTATGGTTGTTAGCTGTAGATAAATACATTATTAAAATACCCTTTAGCACCACAAAGAAGAAATGTAGGCATGCCATTCTGACTAAACTGCCGATGAATAGATATAGATATAGATATAGATATAGATATAGATATAGATATAGATATAGATATAGATATAGATATAGATATAGATATAGCTAAAACAATAACATTAAATAATTAAAAAGAAATTAAACAATTTACAAGCCCAAAAACGAATTTATAAAACTTAGAAATATAAGACCATCCCCCACAAAAGGGTCACAGCCCAGATTGGTCAAACAACCAGGTCTTTAAATCATGGCGGAAGGTGTGGAGGTCAGGGGCCAGGCGGAGCCCCAGGGGAAGTTGGTTCCAGAGGTCGGGGGCCACGACAGAATAGGCTCATCATCGGGGGACCGCCAGCCAGCATTGGCCCACCGACGGGACCCCAAGGAGTCCCTGCCTATGTGCTCGCACAGGGCGGCCAGCAATCGCTATCGGCAGGAATCACTCCCTTAAATATTGAGGACCCATGTCGTGAAGGACTTTGTATGTTAAAACTAAAATCTTGAATCTCACCCGGAGTGCAACCGGCAACCAATGCAGGCAGCGCAGGAGGGGGGGTAACATGGGAGAATCGGGAAACTCCCATCACCACCCGCGCCGCCGCATTCTGCACCAGCTGCAATCTCTGGATGGTATGCAAGGGCAGTCCTAAATAGAGAGCGTTGCAGTAGTCGAGTCTAGAGGTAACAAGGCCGTGAGTGACTGTGCGCAGGGCATCTCGGTCCAGAAATGGGCATAGTTGACGAACAAGACGGAGCTGGGCAAAGGCCCCCCTGGCAACGGCCCCCACCTGCTCCTCCAACTGAAGCCATACATCCAGGAGGACCCCCAGATTCTGCGCCCTATCCACAGGGGGCAACACCACTCCCCCTATGGTTAAAGATGGCCATTCCTGACTGGGCTGAGATGCCGGTATGCACAGCCACTCAGTCCTGGCCGGGTTGAGATGAAACATGTTCCCACTCATCCAAATCTGTACTGCATCCAAGCACTGGGTCATCAGGGAGAGGGCATCACCAATCGGGCAGCCGTTCTCCATGGCGCCAGACAGCCAATGCAGCGGCCGAGTCCAAAATTGCCGTAGCCACCGCCACCGGACCTCCACACCACCAAGCCTGTTGCCAGCCCCGAGCAGCTGATGACCACCACAGGCGGCCACATCGGACCCATGGCCGCTGTCAGCGCAGACACCAAAATTTTCCCAGCTCTGAGGCTCCACGAGGCAAGCGGCAACATCGCTGCGCCTCCAGCCCAGCTGGGAATCCACCAGCTGCTGCGGAGGCCACAAGGGAAAAAGCCCACGGCCGCTGAGCCACCGGCCCAAATTCAGCCGGAAAGGCTCCAACAGCATCTCGTGACCCTCCAAGGATGACTCCGAGGGAACCAGCAGACAGCGGACGACCTCTCCCACAACAACAGCCCAATAGCCTCCGACGCCCAAGAGAGCTCGCTCAGCGCTGAACCACCATCTTGGGCATGCGCAAACCAAAATATAGATATAGATATAGATATAGATATAGATATAGATATAGATATAGATATAGATATAGATATAGATATAGATATAGATACACACATACATATATACATACATACATACATACATACATACATACATATATGGTATTTAGGTTTCTTCGGGTATTATCCCACGTTTTAATGGTTGTGCTTTTATAGCGATGTTTCGGCAGAATCTCATATGCCATCTTCAGGCCTGTGTACTGGGCTCTTTTTAATCATGTGTTACATGTTTGGTAGCCGTTTTCTGTTTGAATTCGGTGCTGCCCTATGTTCCATTTGAATGTTTTGTTCTTCATCCCAATTGGCTGGGAGTCTAGGTAGGGCATTTTTTTCTCTTTTTTCCCCCCTCTCTTCCTTGTTTAAGTTGCTTTTAAGTGCTTTGCTTGTGCATAGAGCCATTTCAGTTCTTTCTAGGATACATTTGATGGCTGCTGTGTTGTGATGAAATATTAATTTGAAGCAGGTTGGTGTGGTATTGTGGTATGTATGTATGTATGTATGTATGTATGTATGTATGCTGTTTTAAATTTTTTAAAACATTATCTATATTAGGACATTTACCTAAAATTGTGGCAACTTTGTTCTGATACAAAGCTTTGTTCTGTAGTCTATACTTATCATTTTTAAACTCCTTAAGTAATCTAGTAGATGGGTTCACTAGCTTTAACCAAGTGGATACTTAATATAACTGTCTGTGTTTCCTGGCTAATAGACTAAGAACTAAAGTTGAAGCCAGTACATATAGATGAGCTATATTTTACATGTGAAAGAATCTATTATGGTGGAAATAATATAACAAGGCAACATTTGAGCCATCTTTCTTTATGATGCCCCTTTGTCTTCATTTTCTCTTGAAGGTTGACAATATAGTTCTGCTACACATTATTGGGTCTCTTTTGATGCACTAGAAGTGATTAACATCTAGTTACCTTCTTTAGCAAATTATGGTGATTTCTATTGTTACGTTAGTTTTGTAGTTTCTGACTATAGTCATGAACAATACATTGTTGAGGAATTGAATAGCTGAAGTCAGCTTTATTTCAACATTAGCAAAAGGGCAAAATAGAATTGCAGAATACAATGAATAATATTAGAACCAATATTTTATGGGTGATTACCGAAGACAGAAAGTGGGTCAACTAGAATTAATCCAGTTGCATCAAAAAGAAACCATGAGTGATAATGCAGAATGTCACGTATACATTCTTTATACTTTGAAAGTGGTAACTTTTGAGGTCTTCCAGTTGTCTTCCTATCATGGAGGAGCAAAATCCATGATCATGAGCGGTTTTGTTCTGTGCTCCCTTGTTGGAGGGTCCCAATCAGGACCAGAACCACCCTGGAGGGGTGGTGAAGAAAGGAGGATCCACTGGAGGATTGAGGGGCACCAGTTCTCCCATCCTTGCAAAGGAAAACCCTCTCCGAAGATGAGCTGCAGCAGTGTTCAAAAATGGCCACCATGAAGACAGGAGGCAGTCTGGAAAAATAAGACTGTGCTGGAGCATAGAAGTCATGAGCAAAGTGTGAACCAGATGCAATTTATGGACATTAAGGTAACCTGGAATTAAGAAATAAAGAAATCGTTAGGAAAGATTGTAAAAGCAGTGACCAGAGAGAGAGAGAAGAAAATTGGAAACAGGTGAAAGTGGATTAGAACTTTGAAAAGAACTAAATTGAAAGAGGAAGTTAGAAGAAAAAAATTGACTATAAAAGACTTGAAATTAAACTGGCTAAATATATGATTTTGGCACTAACCAGGCATAACTAAATGCTGAAATTGAACATGTTAAAAAGAAATAATAGCTAATAATTGGAATCATTGAATTATTGGAATTTAGAAGACTAAAAAGGGAAAGAAAGTGAAAAGAGGGTGGAACTTGGACATAACAGAGAGCGCCACCTAATGGTAAAGGAAAATTTTCAGTAATTCTTTGAAAAGTGCTTGGTCCTTTTTAAACTGGAACTTGATATAAAATAAGAGGAACTTTGTTATAATAATACAGAAACCCTGAAAAGTGAAAAAACAGAATATTATAAAGATAAAAAAAGTGTGAAAAAATTACCCTGGGATTATTTGGTGACTTTAAAAAAATTGAAAGAGGAATTAACAGAAGGAACTTCAAAATAAAGATTTATGGACATTGATTGTTGGAAATAAATATCAAAGACACTGGTTGAAATAAATTATTGGACAATTGGATTGGACTTAAACATTAAAGAAAGGGAAAAATAAAAATTAAAAGAAGTGCACAAAAATGGCAGAACTTTGTCTGGAAATAAAATTGGAATTAAGAAGCATAAAGGAAATGATACATGAAAGAATGGAAATGTGCAGTATTGTATTATAAAAATTAGAAATAACGATGCTGGAGAGCAAAGAAGAACAAAAGGATCCAGAAGGAGAGGAGTTAAACAAAGAAGAAGCCAGCCTTAAAGAGCAAATGGAACAATGAACATTAAAATAAGGGGGGGAATGAAAATTGGAGGTTTGAGGGGATAACTAAGAGGCAATTGTTTGGAAAGTTAAACAAAGAAAAAGGAAACAGCAGAAAAGGGAATTACAGAAGAAAGCTCAAGAGGGGGAGGGGGAATAAGAAATGGAGGGAAAAAATAAAGGAAAAAAGGGGGAATAAGAGAAAGGACCAGAAAATAAGGGGTTGTAGAAAGCAAACAAAAATGAAAAGAAATTATACAGTTAGGAGAATTAGAGATAATGGATAGATAAGGAATAGGAAAGGGGATTCTACAAGGTAATCTATTGTGATATATAAGAATATAGATTTTAAAATTGAAAAGATTGGAACAGATATTTCTTTTTTATTTGATTTTTTTAAGGATTACTGTTAAATCATATACTGGAATAAATGTGAAAATGGGAAGTTATGATAAGAATACTAATCATACTTAATAAAATGAAGAATAAAGTTAAAATGAATTATGAGGATTGTAATAGAAAAATTAATATCAGTTTCTATAATTAATTGTATAGATTAATATATTTGAAATAATAAATGACTTAGAATGCAGTTGAGGGAAAGAATACCATGCCTTAAAATATGTGTGAAAAAGTCCTGCATGGTTTACGGTTTCACCCCAAATTCTTGTAATCTGAGGTGAGCTTCCTGTCAGCCATAGAAACGCGTTGCAGAGCCCAATCTTGCTGTTTTGTCAACTTTCTTGGTCTTCCAGAACAGAGCCTGACATCAACTGAACAAGTTATTTGGTATTTTTCAACCACTCTGCTCACTGTGGTGCAATGGCATTTCACTCTCTTGGCTATTTCTGTACAGAAGTAACTCTCTTCATGAAGCACAATGATGCGATGCCGCTGCTCAGTATTGGTGAAAGCAAAGGCCTTCATCCTTGCCCGCAGCCAGACCTAAATTAAATTTCTCGATGCTTTTCATGCCTATTTATAGTCAGAGAGCATGACAACATTGATTGGCTCATAGATTTAGCCTCTATTTGATTGATTGGTCAGCCAAAGCTCACTTGTGATTGGCTACTTTTGATCCTAACATTCTCAAAATGCAAGTTGTGCTTGTTTTAGCACATAAACTTACTCAAAACCTTAAAAAGACTTTGTTATATTAATAAAAATTATGCATTTCAATCCGACTACAGAAATTTTCATCAAAGTACTAATTTTGCATGATTTCTATGAGTGAAAAGTTGATTAAACATGTAAATACAGCTTAAAACTGAAAGCAGGACTTTTTCACACACCTGTATATGTATATGTGATATGTAGTAGCTAGGATATTATTGTTATTAACATAGAATGTGATAATTAAAAAGTGATGTTCATGTTCAGTACAGCAAGAATCATTGGATAACTGAGTCCAATGGGCACACATGAAGTGCAGGAAAGCAGCCCAGGAGTCAAACAGGTGAGGATATATAGGGCAAGCATGCAAGGCAGAGAAACTGGGCACTCAAGTCCCCAGGGAGGGATTAAGTAGGCAATGCCAATGCAGCCCTTCATGAGAGGTAAGGTTGCCTCCTTGTAAGTAGTCTAGCTGACCAGCATTGTTCCTGTCTCCCCTCTGTTCTACATGTCCTTGGATCAGGAGGAGGTGTGGACTCCCCCACCTCTTCATTGCTAACAGGTGGCAGCTGTTCCCAGTCTTTGCCTGGAGCCTCCTTGCCAAGTTGCTGCAGCTGTTTCTCATCCATCTACCCAGATGAGGGTGCTGCATCAAGGCTAACATTCTCTGAGCCCCTATCTTGACCAATATTCAGCTCCATGCTTTCCTCTACAGAGTCAAACTCACCCTTCTCTCTGGGGTGGGGGACTGATCTGTAACAACATTTTAAGGGGGGAAAGGAATTCAAACATCTGGACACAGAAGAGGATGTTCTGTTCTACATTATCTAAAGAGGGGCTCTGTCTTGTTACTGTTTTCTCTTTGAAAAAAATCTTCCCAGTAAAATAAGAAAAATCTGTTCCCATACAGTATATGTGGTAAAATTTCCTATGTACCATCAATCTCACACACAAACATGTACCGTCTAACGTCATGATTCTTGAGGTTATTCAATCAGTTGTAGTAAACTTGTTTACTTTTAAAATGGCAATGTGTTTTTGAAGTAAAGTTCTGTTTAAATGTGTATCTTTCTGAGAATAGCATATCAAAAGAAGAGAACTGACAGCATATACTGGTAAGCAATTCTGGATATGTTATCCAGTACTGACATGCACTGATCTTTGTTCTGCTTTTGTTTTCCTACTCTTTTTCCCTGGCACTTGGATAAGTTGGCAATTGGATGTACTGTGTTTGATTCCTTCTATTCATATTTTAAAATCAAATTATATTTAAAATCACTGCTAGTTAAAAGCAGTTCATAATAATCAGGGGTAGGATTCAGCTTTTTTAACAACTGGTTCTGTGGGCATGGCTTAGTTGGTGGGTGTGGCTTGGTGGTCATGTGACTGGGTGGGCATGGCCAACTCGACATCACTCATGTTAAGGGGTGCTTCTCCTCGCCTGGCCTCTCATGACAGTGGGGATGCTGCAATGATCATAAGTGTGAAAAATGGTCATAAGTCACTTTTTTCAGTGCCATTGTAACTTTGAATGGTCACTAAATGAACTGTTGTAAGTCAACGATTACCTGTACAAAAATACAAAAAGCTTTTTTCCTTGCAAAAAGCTGCCCTAAATACCAATTATTTAATTAAAAATACCTGCAAGCCAGAGTTACAAATCAGGCAGGGTACCAGAGCACCTTGAGGAATGAAAATAGCTAAAATGCAGTGATAACTATCAAGCAGCCAACTCTTGCTCTAAAGTGAAATCCTTTAGCAGAGAGGTCATTTAAGCTCTCCAGAAAAAGCACACCAAGGAAAAACAATCCTTATATCCATTTGTAGCACTTAAAGATAGCAGCTGGTCTCACTCACCTGACAACATATCCTAAGGAAATCATCCAGATTTAAGGAAAGGTCACATGCCCCCCAGAAAGGCAGTAAAAAATCAGTGCCAAGCTTGCATCCTGCCTCTTTGAAGTATACCCCAAAAGGACTGTGCCAGATAGGACTAAAGCAGTGAGGAAGACCGCCCCCCAGATAGAAAAAGAAACCATGAGGCAGGAAAAAATTCAAACACAATACAAATAATTAAATCACAACAGTAGCTGTTGCTTGTTGAAGCTGAATAGGTAAAATTATCCCATCAATAAACACAGGATTAAATGTCACCAAGTGCAGAATTAACCTTCACCAAAAACCAGTTTTAGACCAAAACTCAAAAAGGGTATGTAAACTCACATTTGAATGTCAATCTTTCTAACTAGCCAAGAAGCCCTGTCACTAAAAGCTTTGCTTCATTAATCAATTATTTCTTCAAAGTACTGATTGTCCAGGGAAGTATTTCCTCCCAACAGCAGTGTAAAAATCTTAAAACAATGCTTCCCCTTTAAGAAATCCAAGCCTCAGAAGCTCCGGAGACAGGAAGTCTAGATGTACTGGCAAGAATGTAATAAGGGTGGAAAAAAACAAAAGGAGATTGCTTCTAACTACTGGTTCTCCAAACTACTTAGAAAGTTAACAAGGGGTTCCATAGAACCGGACAGAACCAGTAGAATCCCATGCTTGATAATAACATTTCTCTGTTGAAATCTAGAAAAGGAATTTACTAATAAGCTAATGTGTTTAAAATAATTGTCTAAATATTTTAATTTCAAATTCTTCAGTTTAATTGTGGCAGGTAATTAATTGTTTTATGCCAAAAACTATTTTATGTATCAAGCAAACAAATGACAATAAAACGACTCATTTTCAAATAATCTTACTTGTAAGAGGGATTATTTATAAACTTCACCAAATTATTGCAAAAAGCAATATAGGTGAAACTCAAAAAATTAGAATATCATGCAAAAGTTCATTTATTTCAGTAACGCAACTGAAAAGGTGAAACTAATATATGAGATGGACTCATTACATGCAAAGCAAGATAGTTCAAGCTGTGATTTGCCATAATTGTGATGATTATGTCTTACAGTTCATGAAAACCCCAAATCCACAATCTTAGAAAATTAGAATATTGTGAAAAGGTGCAATATTCTAGGCTCAAAGTGTCCCACTCTAATCAGCTAATTAAGCCACCTGCAAAGGGTTCCTGAGCCTTTAAATGGTCTCTCAGTCTGGCTCAGTAGGAATTACAATCATGGGAAAGACTGCTGACCTGACAGTTGTGCAGAAAACCGTCATTGACACCCTCCATAAGGAGGAAAAGCCTCAAAAGGTAATTGCAAAAGAAGTTGGATGTTCCCAAAGTGCTGTATCAAAGCACATTAATAGAAAGTTATGTGGAAGGGAAAAGTGTGGAAGAAAAAGGTACACAAGCAGCAGGGATGACCACAGCCTGGAGAGGATTGTCAGGAAAAGGCCATTCAAAAGTGTTGGGGACTTTCACAAGGAGTGGACTGAAGCTGGAGTCAATGCATCAAGAGCCTCCACACACAGACGGATCCTGGACATGGGCTTCAAATGTTGTCAGAAGCATCTTACCTGAGCTAAAGAAAAACAGACCTGGTCTGTTGCTCAGTGGTCCAAAGTCCTCTTTTCTGATGAGAGCAACTTTTGCATCTCATTTGGAAACCAAGGATCCAGAGTCTGGAGGAAGAATGGAGAGGCACACACTGCAAGATGCTTGAAGTCCAGTGTGAAGTTTCCACAGTCTGTGTTGATTTGGGGAGCCAAATCACCAGCATCTGCTGGTATTGGTCCACTGTGCTTCATTAACTCCAGGGTGAACTCAGCCGTCTACCAGGAGATTTTGGAGCACTTCATGCTTCGTTCCACAGATGAGCTTTATGGGGAAGCTGACTTCATTTTCCAGCAGGACTTGGCACCTGCCCACACTGCCAAAAGCACCAAAACCTGGTTGCTTGACTGGCCAGCAAACTCGCCTGACCTGAACCCCATAGAGAGTCTATGGGGCATTGCCAAGAAAAAGAAAAAAAGATGAAAGAAAAAGATGAGAGACATGAGACCGAATAATGCAGAAGAGCTGAAGGCCGCTATTGAAGCATCCTGGTCTTCCATAACACCTCAGCAGTGCCACAGGCTGATAGCTTCCATGCCACGCCACATTGAGGCAGTAATTGCTACAAAAGGGGCCCAAACCAAGTACTGAGTACATATGCATGCTTATACTTTTCAGAGGTCCGATATTGTTCTACGTACAATCCTTGTTTTATTGATTGCATGTCATATTCTAATTTTCTGAGATTATGGATTTGGGGTTTTCCTGAGCTGTAAGCCATAATCATCATAATTATGGCAAATCATGGTTTGAACTATCTTGCTTTGCATGTAATGAGTCTATCTCATATATTAGTTTCACCTTTTAAGTTGCATTACTGAAATAAATGAACTTTTGCACGATATTCTAATTTTTCAAGTTTCACCTGTATATTGTTGAATATTTTGCTGTGTTTTTATTTCTTCAGTTTTTCTTCTGCAGGAATGTTGAGAGATCAATTTTCTAATGCCTAAAGATTAATAAATTAGTCAGGTCGCTCACATGAATTAACTTTTATTTTGTTGTTCCGAAAATACTTGAAACCAGGAATAAAAATCAATAGACTGCATTCCCATTTGTGAGAAAACTTTTAACAGCATTAGTGTTCAGATTATACTTGCTACTTTCAATAAGCTTGATGTCAGGCCTGACTTTAGCTGAAATCATTGGTACTCGGTATCATGATTTCACTGCAGGCAACATTGAATCACTTCAGAAAAGGTCTAAATGGATGTCAACAGGTGAAACCTGAACCACGTATGACATGTTGCCACAAATCTGCAGCAATAAGCTTTGCAAATCAGGATAGACATTATTATGTGTGTACTGTAGGAGGCTTAATAAATAGGTAAATACCCAAAGCTGAAACTCTCCAATTAAAATATCCCATTGAGATGTTTACGGTTGGCTGATTTGTGATCAACCTGAACTCAGTATGTTTCCGGTTTTTATGAAAGAATGAGAACACAGAACAAAGCCCTTGTCTCTCTCTCTCTCTCTCTCCTCCCTCTCTCTCTCTCTCTCTCTCTCTCTCTCCTCACACACACACACCCATGCACAAACACACACACAAAAGATCGCAAGAGAAAGAGAAAACCCTAACCCTAATCCTACCCCTAACATTGATCTACCCACTCATACCCCACTTACCTAAAATGATCAAGCCTTTATTTGGGGAGGGGCAGGAAGGTAGGCTAAGTTTTAGGCACAAGCTCAGCAAATTATTTGAGGATGTTTTTGCCCAGATAGAGGGTTGCAAAAATGAAGATGCTGATGTCACTGCATAAATAACATTAATAAATAAATAACATTAATAGCTCAAAAAAGTCCCACAAACTTGCAGAGACTGTATTCATATACAATATCAACTAAAAGTTGGGTAACTGCAATTTAAAACATATTCTAAAGTTCATTGTCAAGAGGACCTGAGAATTTAATACTCAATAAGGAGCCCATATGTATTTTAAACCTCAGCAAAATAAGTCTAAACAGCATTGCAACTTCAACAAACAGTATTTATGTATATAGTACAGATAGACCTGGTTAGGCACAAGCTCAGCAAATTATTTGAGGATGTTTTTGCCTGCAGATAGACCTGGTTTCTGGTTGCAAAAAATGAAGATGCTGATGCTGCTTCACTGCATAAATAACATTAATAAATAAATAACATTAATAGCTCAAAAAAGTCCCACAAACTTGCAGAGACTGTATTCATATACAATATCAACTAAAAGTTGGGTAACTGCAATTTAAAACATATTCTAAAGTTCATTGTCAAGAGGACCTGAGAATTTAATACCTCAATAAGGAAACAAAACTTTCCACAAAGCCCATATGTATTTTAAACCTCAGCAAAATAAGTCTAAACAGCATTGCAACTTCAACAAACAGTATTTATGTATATAGTACAATAGTGCATAATTTATTTCATTAGCTGCCCACAAAATAATGTGAAATTCATTTTATTTAGTTGTTTCTTTCATAAAGTTAGTGGTTGCCCATTCAATACCAACTCTGGCTGGCTGATAAACAATTGACAACTAATCATAATCATATTCATAATCACCTCTTCGATAGCAAGTAAACATCCAAGGCATCCAGGGCAATCAATACCTACATCATCATCATCAACAACAACAACAGAAGAAAAATAAGATTTTCGGTGCTTACTAAAAGATAGCAAGTTGAGGGCCATCCAATACTCAGGAGTCTGGTGTTGTACAGAAGAATCACTGCAACAAAAAGGCACTTTTCCTGGATCTTCTTAAATGGCATTGTTTAATAGACCCGGACTATGCCTATTCTGTCTGATCTTGTAGGACAGGCAGAGTTAATTGAAAATAAGCAGTTCCACAAGGACCCCACACACTATATTATTGACTCCTCTATTTTCCTCTTAATAAAATGTCTTCTTTAAATACAGTAACATGTAAGGTAAGTACTCAGCAAAAAGCAGTCTTCTGTTTGGCCATATTCTTCACTGCTCCTAGCACTTTATTCCTATATCACCTTAGCTAGTTTAAATCAATAGTGGCAGGATATATTTGATGCCCACTGCTATACTTAGTATCGCAATTCTAGCATTCTGAACAGACAAAACACTTGAAAGAACATGATGCTTTATTTCAAGACTGAATACTCAAAATCTTTGTCTTTGGGAAAGAACTTCAGTGTTCTGCTGCTCTGAGCTTCAAGAAACAAAGTGAATAGCACTCATACATGAAGTATAGTATAGTATTTGTAATTTTGTTTTGCTGGTAAGAGTGTATGTTTTAAGCAATAAGTGATTCAATTACAATTGTGTGTCAGCTGTTTAAATATATAGGGCAGATGCACTGTATAAATTACAACTACAAATTAGATACTTAGTATTGTGAGAGCAAAATAAATTCAGCTTTTCTTTCTTAAAGTACTATGCAAGAACAGCATAATGGGCATGTCAGTTTCCTGCTGTAATATCTAGGTTCCTAGTGAAGTTTTTATATTTTACTTCTCAGTAAAAGCCAACCAGGACAGAAGTTGAGTTGAAAAGTCAGCATTCATGTGCTCAACCTTACTCTATTCCTAAAGGACTTGTTTCTTCCTTCTTCTCTGGAAGGAAAAATGGAAAAGTGATAGTGGACACAAGACCGTTTTGTGCAAAATTATCTAGAAGTATCTAGAGAATGGATACTTAGCCAATACTAGGAATCTGTAATGCCACTTGTACTAGGAATCTGTAATGCCACTTGCACAAAGAACATTTTATATTCTAGATGGTGCTAAATTTTCCTCAACACATCAGGAAGTTAATTGTCAGAAATAAAGCATGAAGTCTGAGGAAACCAGAGAGAATCAGGATCTTCATTTACCTGGAAAAATATTGTAGTCAATTTATAATGGAATATATTGCAGAACAATATTTTCCATTATATTGCACTTGTAGTATACTTAAAATGCAAAATATTGCAGAAAAACAGATACACACTTTTTGTGATAGCAAATAATTGACTAGTATCGTCTTCATTAAAGTACAATTACATTAGAAAGAATTCATCTTGGCAATATGAAGGCTCCACCTTAATACTATTAAATGGAGGTCAAGGTATACATGCCCAATTTTCAAAAATAATATCAAGCCAATCACAGCCCAAAAAGAATCTGCTTGATTAATGTCAAGCAATTCATACAGCAGTTCACAGTCTGCAAAATAAGATTCCAATGGGCTCATGTCCGCAGCAAGAAAGATGTTATCCTCTTTCATTACATGTTTTTGTTTTTAAATTTTCAACAGGCAGAAGCTGATTGGATAAAGCTATATGCATGTTAAATGATAATTTTTTTCAGAAGGTTTAAATTCTCCTGTTTTCAAGCAATCAAAATCTGTCTTTCAGGAGTGGCTACATAATTTATGCCTCACAATGATATGCATTCTACAGTACATCTCTGTTCTTAAGTCTTACTTATGATTAAATTTTACAATGTAAAATTCTTCAGACTACAAGACTACAGTGAGGGAATTCTAAATTCCTCCCAATATCTTGATTATTTTTGGTTCGGTAAGTCAGTGTTCATTTCATCTTTTGCCACAACTCACTTTATGTTATTGTAAAGTAATTTCAACTTAGTGTTTTCCACCCACCAGATGTGATAGTATTTCTAGGTGATATCTGACTTAAAAGCATTTATTCTTTTTCAAGGAAATTCCAGCTACAAAGAATATAAATATATAGGATGGAATTTCAGTGGGCTGTTTACTGGACTGTCAGCTACCATACAGTTAGATAACAAATATTTCATGATGGAAATCCAGCACCAATTAGGCAGAGCTTTTTTTTTTTGGTCCAGCACAAGTTCAAATGCAACTAAGTTCATATTGGGGAGAATTTCAAGGACATGATGTTAATATCCAAATAAAAGTCAAGAATTGGCTTAAGGAGAGATATGTAGCATCATCCTAGTTATAGTTGATTTATTAAACAGAGTTCCTGGCTTTCACTTAATCTCAGCTACGTCCAGTCACTTCTGATTACCATATGAGGCTATTCACAAATAACCCCTATGATATCAGCTTCCCAATATGACATATATATCTCTGTCTTCCCTCCCTGTGGATTTCTAATTGGAAATAAGTAAGCTGATATTTGATATTGCAATAAGATGAGCAGAAGAGACTTTGGTTCAGAGTTAGAGTCAATGTTACATCTTCCACTTGTTGCCACAGCCTGAACTTTCTAAATTTCCTCTGCATATAAGAATGGTTCATAAGCTAAAGTCATATTGTTTCTCTTGATAGTTAGTAAAATAGTTGCCTTACACGTGTTGAAATTATACCATTGGATCAGAGGTGGTATTCAGCAGGTTCTGACCAGTTCTGGAGAACCGGTAGCAGAAATTTTGAGTAGTTTGGAGAACCGGCAAATACCAACTCTGATTGGAGATTTTACAGTATCCTTCCCCTATCACACCCATCAAGCACGCTCACAGAACCGGTAGTAAAAATATTTCAATCCCACCACTGCATTGGATACCATTGGATCCAATTTTATTTTCATTATGAATTCTGTAATTCTCAGCAGAACTGAAACTGTTGAAAAATCACAGAAACATATGTATTATATATTTCAGCAACTAAGATTTATTTTCCCATTGCATGGTTTATATGACTTGGGAATAAAAGTAGGCAGAAGTGTTCTTAATAGAAAACTATTTTCTTAATACTGATAGAAATCAGTCTTCATCAATCTTGGCAGCTTTCAAATATAGGTATGGAAGCTGTAATCCAACAATTCTCTGCCTCCACATTTCAAAAGATTCAAAGAACTGAGAATAGAATAGAGCAGTGTTTCTATACCTCTGCAAGTTCAAGATATGTAGACTTCAACTCCCAAAATTCCCCAGTCAACATATTGTCCAGGGAAATTCTAATTGTTGAGGTCCACACATCTTAAGGTTGCAGAGATTCAAAAACATTGGAATAGAGAATAGAGTTGCTCAAAAGACCGACAGATTCTAAGTATTTCCACTTTGAGAAAAAAAAACTAGGGAAGAGGTGACAATATGGCAAAGAAAATCTGGCCTGTGGTTTTACATAAAATACAGGGAATCACTAGTTTTAGTCACCTATGAATACATTGTGGCTTTAATAAGAGTTGTGCTATATCTTTTTTTTATAACTTTTGTCATTCATCAATGCATATAGGAGCCATGATTTCCATAACCTCTGGGAAAGTAGGAGCATTCCTTACAAAATGCAGAATCAGAGATTGATTATGATAATAAATTTCTAGTGACTTGGGAGAATTTGCAAACATTAGTTAAGATGTTATAATTGCAATAATACTCTGCCCATGAGATTAATTCATAACTGTTGGGCATTTGCCATCTTTTCTGCCTTTCTCCCTTTTAGAATATGGAATACATAATTACAAAGCTCAGAGCTTACAGTGGTGGCCTTAATGGGTAATTACTGAATATTTTCTGTTCATCTTTTGCAGTGTTCCCTTTTCTCTGGCCCATGCCACCTCTTTATATTGACCCAGAGGGACCACAAAAAGGCACAAATGTTTCCTGGAAGAGTAAGCCTTCAGTGCTGTATGAGGAACCAAGCATTGTGTCCAGTCCCTGAATATTTCATGGAAGAAAGCACTTTAAAGTGCAGAACTTCTTCTCAGATAACCTCTGTCTGAGTAACCTCTGTGTGATGTCAAGCAATATTGCAGTAGCAGAGTTAAAGGTTGGAAGTGCCCTGTAGTCCTGCTTCCAGCTCTGATGTAGCCACTTTATTGTTACAGCTACCGCTGCTTATCTTCCAGGCAGATGACTCACCTGGTGTCTTCCCTTTAATCCTAGAATGCAAAAAAAGATAAGAGCCCCCCCCTATATCATGTGTACCTTACCAGCAAGTGCAAAGTAAAAGGATGATAAAAATGTGAAATAATTATATAGATAAAAAATGAAATAAATTCTATCCTAGGCCTGTAATATGAGGCACGTGATTATGCCTTGCCTTTTTCTAGAGATAATCTTTCAAACAATGAATAATACATAGTGTAAGAATCACAGACAGTCTCTCAAGATCTTCAGTGGGTGAAATACCTAAGAAATATGTATATTTATAGTTTATAATGTAAATACATGTATATTTATAGTTTACATATACAGGGTCAGGGTTTTAGACAGAGAGATATAGGAGGGATTTAAGAGAAGAAATGGGTGTATTCACTCTCTGCAAAGTTTAAAGTATCAGTTTTGCTCCCTAACAGTTCCCAAATAAAAAGAAGTAAAATCTTCATCCCTCCACCCAAAATTGTTTAAGCTCCGACACAGATACATATGCTGTACCCTTGTCCAGAGTACTGTACCATACCCTGTACTATGAAGTCCATACAAAGTGAAAAAAGTTGCATTATTGTATTTGCTCCCCATAAAGTATGATGTGCTGAAGGTTAGACATGCAATGTATGTATGTATGTATGTATGTATGTACGTACGTATATATGTATGTTACATTTATATATCATATAAACTGTCAGGGATTCCAATGGTTTACACCATAGTCCAACTCAAGTCCAGCTGTTAAGTATCTTGTAGCCAAGACAGCTACCCGTAGATTTACAGATAGTGACAGTAGTAATATAGATCTACAGATCTATACTGAGGTGAGAACTATGGACACTGCTTATGATGTCACTGTTTGCTATGAGTATGATGGAATTCTCTGACCCTGAGAATGAAAATGGATATTTCCAAAATGCTGCAGAACAAAAAAAAGATGGAATTTTGCCAATATCAAGTAAGTGATTGACATCTTCTTTAAGCCAAATCTCTGTTTAAAGAAGATCAAAGGCAACAAAGAGGCCCTAGTGTAACTAACAAGAACTAACATAAAGGAAAGGAAAGAGGAAAAAAAGACAAAAAGTGCAAAAAAAAAGAAGAAAAGAAATAGAAAAAAGAAGCTTCCTATTTTCTTTGCAGAAAATGCAGATACAATTACAATGTATCTTTTATTCTATGGGTTTAAAAAGAAAAGCTTTTATCTAGTATCAATTTTTTTCTAATCATCAAATCCATAAATCATAAGTTCATTTTTTTGCTGTTTTCATGCAAACATCCAATCAGCAATAAAGTAGATAGTATCTTTTCTATATCAAGGAAATTAGTTTGGCCATTTCTTCAAGTTCCATCAGCTTCAGCAAGCATTTCTCTATTGTGGATAATGCCGAGTCATTCCACTTTTGAGCATAGAAATAATCTTGCTGTAATTATTATATATAAAAACAAAGTTCCATGACTTTTTTCCAGCTGTCTGTCCATCAATAACAAAAGAAAAGGCTCTGGTTTCATCTGTATATTTAAATATCTTTAAGATCTTCAAAATATATGAGAAAAGTTGATTCTCTGAGTGTATGATAAAATGGCATTGGATTGTTTTTTTAAGACAAACAGTCACTTAGCTTGCATAAAGAAAATATGTATCAAAGGCAATACATATCAAAGATCATAAAGTACTGTAGACATAAATACTGACATTCAAATAAGGCATTCTAACTCAGATTTCTAGCTAAATATATTTAATCTATTCCTTAGAGATAAATGGATTTCCGGAATCAAAGAATGCCTAGATTCTGACAGCATTGTAACCTTTAATCAGAGGTGCAGGGAGCAACATTATATTATTCAGATTGAAACAAGCAGCCTTTTTTTCTCTTTACCAGAAAGGAAGGGTTGGGGTATTCCTGCTAAGCATGTGCTCCACTCATGTCCAGTCTAAAGAAGATAGACATGGTTATGTTTCAGCTGGCTACTTAGTGTCTGGCCTATGGAATTAAAAGGCAATTTCCTGCTCATTCATTAAAATTCCCGCCCCCATAAATGATCTTTATTCTTAAAATAATAAACTCAAAAAATTCAATAAACACAAACTCATTTTGAGTTTATTGCAAAAGAGAAAATCTTTTGAACATGTAGTATCCAAACTAGAAAGGATTTTATAAACATAAGCCAACAATGCAATGTTATCAGCCATTTTAAAAATTACTAAAATAAATTTGGATGATACATAAGCAACTTGGCATATACTGTAGAGACTATTGTATTGTATATCAACATCCTGCTTTTTAGAACTTATCTTCTTAGGAAGCTTAGGTTTGAGGTTGCTAATCAATGGTTAAATCATATCTCCCAAATTTGGAATTTGATAACAAGGAAGTTCTGATATATGGTGCCTTGGCAGTTGCAAAATAATGATTGCACATTTTTGAAGGACATCTTTAGAGGAAACTCAAAAGGTTGGCTTAATGAAATTTGTCACTTCTCAGACTTTGAATTGGCTCTATCTTTATTATTAATGTATTTCTTCTTTCCTATATTCTAGTTTTTATATTTATGTTACTTATTAGCTGAAATTATTGAACTGTTTAATGTATTGCTTTGAATTGTTTGAATTATATTTACAAATCAACCCAAAACAATGAGTTGTAAGATCCTGAGCTGTCAAAGAAATAGTTTCATTACTCTATTCTTTCTCTTCCCCTTACCTTTCCTTTCCATTCTCATAAGCTTTTATTAATGGCTAAGGGTAATTATGAAAGGTAATATTAAGAGGGGTGTTTCCCACAAATTCATTCTACTATTAGAAATCTTGAGTTGGAGAGTTGTCTGATTTAAGTGTTCCAGAAAAAAAATAACTTTTTAAAAATGTAATAATAGGCACAAAGTGAAGTGGAAGATCAGGAAACTATAGTGTCATTTGGAACAGGAGACAAACAC
This sequence comes from Naja naja, assembly GCA_009733165.1. Lineage (NCBI taxonomy): Eukaryota > Metazoa > Chordata > Lepidosauria > Squamata > Elapidae > Naja > Naja naja. Next base: position 174,576,501 of record CM019150.1, read on the forward strand.
TGTGGCACATGTGCAATATTTTTCTGCCCTTTGGGGAAAAACCAGATTTACTGTATTACCCTCCATGTGGATCGCCAGGGATATAATCAACTATTAAAATGCAATGGTGGGAAAATGCTGAATAGAAGACAGTAGAATCATATGGCTGGAATGGACCTTGAAGGACTTCTAGTCAAACCTCCTGCCTATGGCAGAAGACCTTATGTCATCCTGGACACCTGGTTGTCCTATCTTTTCATACTATTAAATTGAGAGGTAGGATTTATTTCCAAGTAAGATATGAATTAGGTTCTAGGAACATGCTTGCACCCCCATTGTAACACAATATTCCCTCAACAGCCAGAATTATTTAACTTAGGACAGCTACCTGCAATAGCAAGCAATGCATATACACATATTAAAAGGATTCATTGTCAAACAGGCATCAATTATGTAAATATAACCATTATTCCTATAGTAGCTGCATATTTTATGATGGTATGTTATTCTCTAATGAAATACAAAAGATTAAGATGAGGCTTTTTCTTCTATGACCTGAATAAATGAGTATTCTGTGTTCAGACTATGTCACTAGGTTTTAAATTCAAAGTAAAGATATAACATTAATAAAACCTAATTCTGAGATAACTTTTTTAAAGTTTTCACTAAGGCTAAAAAGACTTTTTTCCCCCTTATCAGATCAGATGAACATTTTCCAAAATTTAAAACTCTTACAGGATTGTGCCCAGAGGTGCTATTCAGCAGGTTCTGATCAGTTCTGGAGAACTGGTAGTGGGAAATTTGAGTAGTTCAGAGAACCGGCAAATATGGCCTCTGACTGCCCCTGCCCCCATCTATTCTGTGCCTCCCAAGTCCCAGGTGATTGTCTGGGTCTTCTTTTGTTGCCCTGCACAGAAGGGCAGGAATGGAGCTGAAAAGTAGGTTAGTGGGGTGGGGAGGGAATGGGATTTTGCAGTTAACTTTCCCCAGGAGTGGGGTGAGAATGGAGATTTTACAGTATCCTTCCCTTGCCACACCCACAAAGCCACACCCACAAAGCCATGCCACACCCACCATGCCACGCCTGCCACACCATGCCCACAGAACCAATAGTAAAAAATTTTGAATCCTACCACTGGTTGTGACACTTAGAATGTAGTGTCTGCAGCCTCCTTGACTACCTCTGCCTTCCCAGTTAAATTCCCAAGAAAGGAAATGATGAGAGACACTCTCACCTGGGTTTCTTTTTAAACTTCAGAACAAAGCACTCTTTGTTACCTTGTACCTAGGGTTATCAGACATCCAGGACCTCTTTTTTGGCCTTCTGTCCTTCCTCTGGCAGACATAGTCTTAAAATAATATATGATCTGAATTTTCAAGTATCCTTTCCTGAGCAGTTTTTCTTTGCCAGCAGTCCAGTGCTTTCTTAAGAAGAGTAAACCACAAGTTAACAAGCTCAGCTCTGTGACCTTAATTAGTTGATCATTACCCTGCAGCCAGATTGCCTGCTGCCTGAAATTGATAAGACCTTAATCAGTTACATGCTGAAGACTTTTGCCTGGGCTCTAGTACATTTTTACAACTGAAAAATAAGTCTTTCTGATGTGGAAAAAGTAATTTCATATACACGTAGGCCTAAGTATATTTTTATGCAGCTTTTCATGGTGATTTTTGTCATGGATAACAAGAAAGTTAAACAGTAAGGGTATCTTTCTTTTCATCCACTTGTCAGTAGGGTCCCAATTGTGATCATATGTTTGTACAGATGATTGTAGGTGATCATCTCTATTTTATCTTATTCTCTGGGTATTTTAAAATGTTTTTATTTATTTGGAAACAGACAATCTAATGCCTTAATTGGAGTGTTGGACACTCAAAGAGCCATTTGGACCCGTTTCCTACAGAAAAAAACAAATACCGGGAGCCACAAAATCAACTCGATGTTACTCATTCCCACCCAGTCACATGACCCCCTAGCCATGCCTATCCAGCCACAAAACCATTCTTTCTCTATGTCTCTCTTCCCCCTCTTCCCCTTTCTGTATCTGTCTGCCCCTCTCTCTTTCCCCGTCTCTGTATCTCTCTCTCCCCCTCTCTCTGTATCTTTCTCTGTGTGTCTCTTTGTCTCTCTGTCCCCTTTTCTCTGTATCTTTCTCCCCCTATCTTTCCCTCTCTCTTTATCTCTTTCTATCTCTCTCCTCCCTCTCTGTATCTCTCTCTTTTCTCTCCTCCTTTCTCCCTCTCTCCTCTATCTCTCTCTCCTGCTCTCTCTGTATCTCTCTGCCTCTCCCTCTCCCTGTCTTCCCCTCTCTCTGTGTATAGAAATACACTCTCTGTGTGTGTCTCTCTCTCTATGGCTCTATCTCTCTCCCCCTCTCTCTCCCCTCCTCTCTCTGTATGTCTGTGTGTGTGTGTGTGTATGTCTTGGAAAGCCATGGCTGAGCCAAGCCAGCAAGCTCTCCTTGCGGCTCTTTGCTAATCCTTTTATTTCTTCCTTTTGGAAATCCGGGCTGCTGAGGAATGATCGCCAGCCATGGTGAAGGCTTCCCTTCTCCTCCTTCCCCTTCTCCTCCTCTCACGATGCCATGGCCTGCTGTGGCGGAGCCGGGAGGGTGTGCACATGTGGGAATATGCTCCTCAAGTGAGTGCCAAAGTTCAGCAAAGGTGTGCATGGGGTGGGTGGCCATTCGCTTGAGGAGGGTCTCCCCACATGTGTACACCCTCCTGGCCCCCCAGCCAGCCAAGAAGCTGCGAGAGGAGAAGGAGGGGGAGGAGGGTCGGCCAGAAGGAAACCTTCACCATGACTGGTGATCGTTTCTCAGCCAGCCCAGATTTCCAAAAAGAAGATATAAAAGGAGTAGCAAAGAGCCCCAAAGAGAGCTTGCTGGCTTGGCCCAGCTGCAGCTTTCCGACAGAGAGAGAGAAGATATGCAGAGACAGTGCACATGCGTGAGAGATACACAAATACAGAGAAAGAGAGAGAGAGAGGGAGTGAGAGAGAGAAGGAGAGGGAGAGGGAGGGAGATGGGATGGAGACTGGTTGATGGGTGAGCATCTTTGGTGAGGGCCCGTCCCCCTTCCCATTGTCCCATCCTCACGGATCCCATTCCCACCCCACCAGTCCTTGTGTTAACGAGGCCGGCATAGGTCGCGGCTGGACTGGGCAAATGTCTCGGGGCGGAGAGCAGGTTGTGCAGCTCCCCAAGCAACCAAGGCACCCTCAGCACCTACAAGGGCCAGAAGAAGTTCCAGAAACAGTGAGGCTCTGGACAATCAGCTCCAGCCACTTATCCATCCCCCCACATTGCCCTTACCTTCTCAGGCCAGGTGAGGGAGGAGAGGGGAGGGCACAGGGTGAGGCCAGTCAGTGATGGGACAGGGAGCCGCATCAGAGGGCCTAAAGAGCCACATGCTACTCCAGAGCTGCTGGTTGCTGACACCCAGACTAGACCCAAGGAGACACTTTTCCCCAATGACTGGGTTAACTTTAAGGCAATCATTACTTTTCAGTTCACAGATAAATGAAAAGATTCCATGTTTGCAACTTTCATTTTCCTCTTTAAAGAAAAATCTGTGTATATGCAAATATGAATCTCGATGTAAGATAAATGGATGCAAATTTTAAAATAATTATTTTAATTTAAACAGAGTTATATTACTTCTCATTATAATAAGACTGTGAATCTCAATACTTCTTTTATTTGCTTTCTAAATAAAAACTTGATGGCCAGAATTAAAACCTTGTGGTTCCTTAGCTTTAACCTGATCTTTTCAAATAAACATGACCTCTTACAGAGCACTGTTAGATAAGACTATAAGATAAAAATGATAAGTTGTAAGTGGTATGCAATCTAAGGAAATTATATTTAAAAGTGCATACTATTTTATTTCTAGCTACCGAAGTGAAATATTGCATAACCTAGTCAATCATTACAGGTACATTTATTATCCACCCAACAGCATCCATATAGAACTATAATGATTCAGAATGCATGCATTCAATATTACATCCTTGAATTCCAACATCTAATTTAATTCACAGCATTTATATGATATAATTGTGACATATGCTTTGTTATTTGCCCATCCATGGATGCCTATTTGTTTATCATTTTACTATTCTTCCATAATGGGCTTGTACATTTTTATCAAGAATTCTAAATTTTCTATTGTTGAGAAAAATCACATATAAGTATCTTGTTGAATAGTTTCTTGAACTTACAATAAGTAATGTAATGAATTATAAATAGAGAAGTCTTACGGAGGCAGACAGTTGCTAATTAAATCATCAGTTCAATAAGTTAATAAGCAGTAAGGCTATTTAAACCTTAAGTTCTAAAGATTAATAAGCAGCAGTCAAGCTAGCTAAATCTTAAAGTCAAAAGAATTTCTAAAAGTTAAGATGAAATAACAAGAGTCAAAAATGGATTGTGGGAAAATGGAAGAAAACTTCAAACATAAAAAAATTTAAGACTTCAGAAACATGAGATTATATTTGTGAAATATAAAAGGAGAGAAGGAGCCAATGAATCCATGAAGTTGTTGCTATGATAAGTGGAATGCAACAAAGAACTAAACATGGAGAGGAACAGAATGGGCAGATTATGAAAAAGGTGCACACTCCTTATTTAGTACTAGTTCTTGAGGCTTCTGTTTCCCTTTATTTCCTTTCACTTCAGTCTGTTTTTGCAAGTTCTGAGATGGAGACAGTCAAGAGAACTTAGAAAGGTCAATAACCTCAAAGGGGAATAGAGAGAGGCTGTGTAAGTTTAGAGATGAGATATATCCTTTTGTGGAGGAGCAAGATGGAAGCAGATTTTTCTTAGCATATAGACTAGACCCGTGATGGTGAATCTATGCTGCATGTGCCAGAAATGGCACGCAGAGCCATCTCTTTGGGCATGCCAGCTGTCAGCCATTACTCTTCTGGGTTCTGGTGTGCACATGTGCGCTGGCCAGCTGCTCTTTGCGCATGCAGGAGCACCAGAAACTGAAGAGCAGCTCCCCTGGCACATGCACACACAAGCCAGCTGGTCTTTGCACATGCAGGAGCACCGAAACTGGAAGAGAACCTCCCCAGCTTGCATGCACGCACCAGCCTGCTGACCTTCGCATATGCATGCACATTAGAAACTGGAAGACCAGGTGGCCAGCGCACATGTGTGCACCAGAAAGCTAAACTTCTGGTTTCCCGTGCTCCTGCGTGAGCATTGAAGAACTGCTCTTCCGGTTTCTGGCATGTGCACGCGTGCACGCTCCTATTTCAGCTCTTGGTGCTGAAAAGGTTAGCCACAACTGGACTAGACTAAACTAGACTAGACTAGACCAGACCTTGGAGGTCTTCTAGTCCAACCCCTTGCTTAGGCAGGAAACCGTATACCATTTCAGACAAATGGCTGTCCAGTCTCTTCTTTAAAACTTCCAGTGTTGGAACATTCACAACTTCTGGAGGCAAGTTGTTCCACTGATTAATTGTTCTAACTCCCAATAAATTTCTCCTTAGTTCTAGGTTGGTTCTCTCCTTGATTGGTTTCCATCCATTGCTTCTTATCCTGCCTTCAAGTGTTTTGAAGAATAGGTTGATCCCCTCTTCTTTGTGGCAGTCTCTTAGATATTGAACACTGCTATCATGTCACCCGTAGTCCTTCTTTTCATTAAACTAGACATAGCCAATTCCAGCAACCATTCTTTATATGTTTTAGCCTCCAGTCCCTTAATCATCTTTGTTGCTCTTCTCTACACAAATATGAGTAGGGACTAGAGGTTAAAACATATAAAGAAGTAGTAGTAACGGCAACGATAACCTGAGACCAGGCTTAAGAGTCCAGCACTATATTCAAATTTAAACTTCATAAATAAACTTGGATAGATTCATCCACTGAAGAAAGTAACACAAAAAATCCTTCAGTTTCCAAATTTAACTAATTTTAGCCATCCACACCCTGCTATGTCATTGTCATGCAGCTGGTTCCTCTTCCTTTAGTTTTCATTAATACTTATGTCTATCCATACCATGTAGTACCATTTATTACCTATTCACTGAGAACTATGAATCATTTCATCAGAAAACTAGTTTGCATGCTTTATATGATTTCCAAAGCGTTTGTGAAATGAGAGGATAAGATAATGTTTCAGATGAAATGGTAATTACTTTCAAGGATTAAATTTTTAATAATAAGTATTCAATTACCAATTAACAGTGAGATTCCACAGTTTAGATCTTTATGCAAATAGCCCCATTGTTATACAGATAAAGGCAACTCATGATTCTGAAAACAACTGTTGTAAAATTATGTTAAATGAATGGTAGCATTTATTTCCACTAAAGTAAAAGCTAAATTTAATTTCATAGAAAGGCTTGTTTTAAACATTTCATATATATTCTCTCTTATAAAAATATACAGTTCCCATGTAAAATTAGAAGATACTGTGTTACAATAGAGCAAAATAAATAAAATTCTAGTTCTATTAAAAGTTTTCTCTAAGAAATGGAAGTTCATACCTTTTCTTTTGATATATATTAATTGTTGCTTGTGCCACTGGATTGTGTTGCATGTTAGCAGAAAATCTTTAACTTCTCTTCATATCAAAATACCTTATTCTTGGGGTAATCATTATGATCCTACAGTATTTACACAGAGAAGAGTCATGACCTCATTAACCTACTGATGGGGAAGCTATGCTTATGTAGATTCCTCACCATTGGTCAAGTTGAATAGGAGTATTGGGTGTTCAGAAATATCAGAAAGGCCATTGATTTCCCATTTCTGAAGCAGAATTGCAAAGAACAATCTATAATAATCCAGATATCTCTGCTAGTTGTGTTTTTTGTAGTTAGTTTTATTTTACACTTGAGCTTGCCTGAAGTGTGAGTTCTGCCAATGGGCCAGACAGGACTTTTCTTCCCTTTATGATTTAATTATTTGTATTGTGTTTGGATTATTTGCTGCCTCATGGTTTCTTCTTCTATCTGGGGGGGGGGTCTTCCTTCACTACAAACCCACAGTGGCCTATTTAAATTAGGACCATCCTACTTATCCATCCTGGCTTCGACTTCTTTGCTTTCTAAAAAACATGTCTCTCCATAAAGGGTAATAATACACAAAAATGAAGCAGCAAAAACACTCTTTCAGGAGCAGGTCCCTTTTGCGACCACTTTAGTATTTAACATCATTTTTCTGGGCAACTAATGCTTGCTTAAACATACACCAGCCATTAGTTCAGATACATTGTTTAACCAAGCATAAAACCTCCCATTGTACCCACTCTCTCCTTACCGGTCACAATATGCCCAGCTACAATAGGGTTTAATGTGTCACGCAAACCCACAGCTCATTTAAAATTAATGAAGCAAGAACAATGGACTTTTCTACAGCATTTGGGTTTGGGGGTATGGAATAAATCACATTAATTTGCAAGGATTTATTTCTATGAATTATGTTGTGTTTTTTCCCTACCTTTCAGTCATCTTGATTATGCATTTTTAAATGAACGAATACCAGATTTAAATGTTTATATAGAGCAGGTGTATTTATTGTGAATATATTCATTTGACTGTTAAGGCTTATGGCATTCAACCTGCTGCATAAAATCAATATACCGTAGTTAGCAATGCTATGTATATCGAGTTATATGAAATATTTTGGAAGAAAGTAACCTGTGTTTTATAAAATGAATGAATTATATTTCCTCTGTCCCCCTACGACTATCTTATCTTACAGCCCATGTTATATATGTGAGATACTGACTCAATGTTGATTCAGAAAACAGGCTTTGTATCAGACCCATGTCTTCTGAATTGGAAAAGAAAAAACTTCTCTCTCCAATTACTTTGCTTTTGAAATCCACACACACACACCCAAATATTAATGTAAGTTGAAGTTTTATATCTTTTAATATTTTAGGTGAACATTTTTTTAAGAATAAAAGTAGATAAAGAATGTAGTATTATCCTATTTACTATCCACAGCAGCCAGTGTACTGTATATTTATCCTGCAGAAAAATAAAAATAACTTTTAGGCTACATCTAAGGTATATAATACAATATATTTGATTCTCACCTGTTTCAATTGTATTGTGTGTAAATGTACGTATCTTATTTTTCCATGCCTCTTGAGATTTCATACAATAAGAGTAGATTAAATAGGCACCTTCTAGCAAAATGGCTGAATTTGTGCAATTCATTGTTTTTTTCATTTTTTGCTCCTAAACTAGTATGGCAAAAGAAGTATTAGATCTCTGGAAATCAGATTAGTTTAAGCCTAACATAAGAATGTATGTGCTGATACCTGAAATCTTTCGGCTTTTAATATCAAGTTGGTTTTGTGAACTATTTCTCCATAGGAATTCTAAATTCCTCAGAATACTCCATTTGCTGATTTCTTGTCTTGCATCTGATTTTTCTCCTCCCATGTTCTGCAAGTTTCACAAAAATTGCATTTTAATACCAGGGGAATCTGTTATTCCATGTTTATTAGCATAGGAATTAAAATAGCAATGCCCTATTTTTAATAAAATATAATATTTAATATTAATATTAAAATGGGCCTTGGTGGCTCAGGCTGTTAATTGCCTGCACTTAAGTTCCAGCTGTCTACAACTGCTATAGGCTCGAATCCCACCAGGCTCAAGGTTGACTCAGCCTTCCATCCTCTCGGGGTAGGTAAATTGAGGACACAAGATTGTTGGCGGCAATTAGCTGACCTTGTAAAAATGCCGCTTAGTAATAAGCAGGCATATACAATGGAATGAAGGCTATTGCTGAGCACACTGGGTTGTATCCCAAAAATTGTAAGCCACCCTGAGTCTCCGGAGAAGGGTGGCATATAAATATAATTTAAAAAAAAACAGTTCTAGAACAAAATAGAAACAGATCAGGAAACATTAAGGAAAAACTCATAAAGAGGAAAATGTATGTTGTGTTTTGGGTATTGGGTATGTCAGGGGAATATCAGGGGATATGTCAGGGGGGGAAATATAATTACCTAAATGAGCAAGTATCATGGCATAGATAATAATACTATCCTTTTCACTTCCCGAATCCTCTCATTCCATCTTGGAATGTAGCTAAGATTAATTAGATGATATTAAGAGGTTCCTTTCTGATTTGAAAATGGGAATAGGTTTTACTGTTGAATTGCACACAATGATAAATAACCTCTATAAATTAATTTAATGCCCATATCAAAATTTGGAAACAAGTCTCTACTCTCTCAAATCTTATATTTATGACCAACATGACAAATTAATGACTCAACAAGACCATCAGGATAAAGTTATTAAGGAACTATAGTTAGCATATAAGATCTTTAGTTTAGAAGTTTCAGCAAAGAGAATTGAACAATTTGAAAGGTTAAATAGGACTAGTAAAAAGAATTATGCAAAACCATTTTAAAGTTGTTTAATTAAAGCCATGCCTGAGAATTTTGGTATAAGACAATCTGGAAAGAGAAACTGAACATTTATTAAGACTGATTCTGACCTGACGTAGATGATAAACTTTAGAAATTCAGGAAATTTACAAAATAAAGTCTTGAGCAATTTGACAGAGAAAATTCTCATAGTATATAGTTGTTAATTGTCATAGTTTAAGAAAAAGGTAATGCTGTTAATAAAAATAAGTGAAATTCCTTTAAAACATTTGGATATTATAACTGAGATTTTGCCAGCTATACTTAGGAAGACAAGAAACCTGAGATGTTTTACAACAGTTCCTCTGGATAAAAAAGATTAGAGACAGATGGGCTACTTTATTAACTTTGTGGATGTAGGCAAAATTTTGTGTACTCTGTTGAACTTGCTAAGAGTCCTTATCTGTAATAGCACACAAGAATTATTATTATTATTATTATTATTATTATTATTATTATTATTATTATTTAGACTTGTATGCCGCCCTCTCTCCCTAAGGACTCAGGGTGGCTCACAGAATAAAAATACAGTACAATAAATTAATTTAAAAAGGATTAAACAATACAAGCCTAATTAAGAACAAGAACAGTTAAAACTATTAAAAATTTTAAAAGACAGAACCCCGCTCCCTTCTTGGTTCAGTCCAGGCCAGCTGGAATGAAGATAGAGGATCAATAACTGGACTAATGAGCTGGTAACTCTTCACAAGTTCATTATGAATTGTTAACATGGATCAGATCAAAATATTGGGGAAAACATGTACCATGTTTCTCCAACAATATACCCCCCATAGGAAGTCCCAGCATGTTTTCTAGGCATAAGGTGAAATTAAGCCCCTTCCCCCCAAATTTAGGCCTATTTTAGAACATGCGAAATGGGGGGAAGGGAAACTAGCCAGGAGTTTAAGTATTTAAGGGGGTGCTAAGGATCTGTAGGATGATTACCTTTCTCTTATGTTTGGATTGGAAGTTTCATTTATTCATTCACCCTTAGCACTCCCTTAAATGGAAGAAGTAACCACTCCCCACCTTCATCTCCTTGAAGGGCAGAAATAGGATGGAAATCCACCTCCTGGATTTCTCCTGGAAAACCCCAAAGACACTCTTTCCTCTCTCCCTCCCTCCTCCCTCTTTCCCTGCCAAGCTTCCCAGAGGATTCACCCCAAAGGAGGGGAGTGCATTTAAAGGGGTGAATCCTTTGGGAGAATCCTCTGGGAAGCTTGGTGCTAAGGGTCTGTAGGATGATTCCCTTTCTCTTCTGTTTGGATTGGAGGGTTTGCCTCTGCTTGAAGGGCAAAATGGATAGATGGTTCCCTTTTTAAAACTACTGGGAAGGGTGGGGAGGAAGTGTCTGGCCAGTCTTTATTCTTAGGGAACTGACAGAGGGAATGCGAGTAAAAAAAACTTAAAGAGGGGAACAAGGTCCACGGGGGGTGGTTCAGGTAGCTGGAGCAAGAGGAGAGCACCCGACCATACAGGGGGCAACACTATGACCTGAAGCTCTAGGGCAGGAAGCAAAGCAAGGCATGGGGAGAGAAATGATGGCATCACCCTCCCACTGCCGCTTCCACCCATCGAAGCCCGAAAGATGTTGTCGATGCAGCCCCATCAACCAAAGCGATGTCCCTGCAGGAGGGCAGTTGGTTCTCAGCAGCAGCAGGGTCTGTCCCGCCGCTGCTGCCACTGTTGTTGGAGACGGCGCTAATGAGAGAGGTGTCAGGGAGTAAAAATCTTTCAAACATCCCTGCTAATTAGAGGTGATAGACCGTGCCTTTCTTTTCTGTCAACTTTGATAAAATAAGACCCAGAAAGTAATCTAAGAAACATTTTTATTGTACAAAAATAAGAAAACCTAATGAGCTACATACCGGCAGCTTAATCTCACACCAAGGCATATACAGGAAAAATACAAAGGAAGTTACAGGAAGTAAAGTAAAAACTTTTGCAGGCATGTGCAGTAAAACAGAAATCACAAGACTGTCTTATCTCATTACTATGGAGACAAGATAACAAATGTGCTAGCTAGCAGACACCTGCCTGCTATAATATTATCTTAGGAGCTGAAACAGACAAATTATAAAAAATATAGCGACAAGAGGCTCCAGTGCTGGTGGGAACCGTGGAAACTATGGAGGTGGCTTCCCCACCCAAGAAGTGGCTGAAACTCTGCTGGTGGAGGAATGCACAGCACTCCAAACATGGCAGCAGCACAGGCAGAAGAGAAAGCAATGGCGGTGAAGGAAGCAGCAGCAGTGGGTGCCGAAGGTCTTGCAATGCAAAGTGCCCACCGAGGTCGACATCCATGCCGCTGCCCATCCACTGATCCGGCCTGCAGCCAGCACCATACCCAGGTCTGCAGCAAAGGCACTTGGCGGGGGTAGGGAGCCCTCCACACTCTGCCATGATCGGCCATTAGGAGCGGCTGGTGGCAAGGCATGGCTGCCTGCAGGGCACTCTGGGCGAGGGTGTGGAGGGGTGAGAAATTAAGTCACCCCTGAAAAGATGGCCTAGCTGTTTTTGGGGGGTCAAAAGAAAATAAGTCCCGGCCTTATTTTCTGAGAAACACAGTATATGTTTCAAGAGACACACATTAAAATGATCATATAAATCTGTTCAAATGTAATCATTAATTTAAACTCTGTGGCTTTGGATAGAAGGAGTAAAATTGAGTAAATGTAAAAATATTACCATGGATTCTAGAGAAACAAATTCAGGATGATGAACAAATATTCATACTAGTATAGTTTCAGACTGAATCTGGAACAATAACAGTTATTTCAATTTACGTTCCAAATGATAACAAAACAAACTTGTATGACAAGATCTTTTTAATCACTTCTTGAGGGAGATATCTTAATCATTAGAGATCTGAATGTGAATTTTTCCCATGCATTATAAAGTCATTTTATCTAAGAGAAGCAAATATTTAAAATATTTTAATCTATATGTTACTGATATTGTCAGTCTCCCAGATAAACCAGAAAAAAACAGGATTAGGTTAATGAATTCTACTTTGTTGTAAGGCTACATGAACAGAATCTTGCAGGTCTGAAAGCAGAAATCGCCTGCTGGCACTTTTAATTCCTTGATCCTGTAGGAATCCTAATTTTTTTAATCTGATCATTAAACTACTATTGACTAATTGTCTCCTAGGCAACATCTCTTCCCCTATTCCCTGAGGTCATTTATACATTCCATTACAGTTATCTTCCTGGATGCATAGAAATAGAGAGATAGCACACTTATAATTTTTTTTTCCATTTATAAAACTTGAAGGATAGATATGGATTAGATTTCTAATTCACTGTTAATCAGTTTTATAGACTGGAGGTGTCAACTCTTGCTTATACAGATCATAATCTAATAATTATAAGATTGAATAGAGGAACTTCCAGATCAAAAGGATAGAAACTCAATAAACTAACATCATTATAATAGCATATCAAACTGAAATGTTACCAGGAATTAAGCAGCTTCTTCTCAATAAACTAAACATCTGATCTCTCCTTATCTACAGTATGAGATGTTAATAAAACATTTATAAGAGGTTAAATTATTTCTCTCACATGAAATAGAAAGAATAGCCATATAAAAAACATAACAATACATTACTGAAACATCTGAAACAATTAGAATCCAGGAATAAACTCAACACAATTACAGTTTTATAACATGTGATAAATACAGAATCATTATATAGTGAGTGTGAACAAAATACACAAAAAGCTGAATTTTACCAAACAGAAATACAGACAATAAAGCAGATAAATTGTTGGCCAATTAATTGTATAAGGAACAGGCAGCATACATTTGGGATAAAATCAAAAATGTTCCTACAACAAAAGCAATTTGTTAACTAGTATTCCAAATAATAGAAACAATGACATATTTATTTATGAGATAAATATAAACAATTGAAAGCCCAAAAGTGGTTCTGATCTTTCTTGATGCAGAAAAAGCTTTAGATAATTTAGAATGGCCTTTCATAATTGCAGTTTGGGGGCAAAAGAAGAATCGTGGCCGCTTTTGTTCATATCGACATAAGAGTATTTAATAAAGAACAAAAAGACAAGAGTAGATTATCCTTTATCATAATCCACTATCCTGAAAGGACAAGTCAAGGTGCCTTTGCCTTTCTTTGTGTCCTTGTGCCACCACTGAGTGCAGTACTCGTGCCTCGACATCTACCTTCCTAATATTGAGTGGATGGTTACCTTCTACAGCATTGGTTTGCAATATTCCTCTTCTCTGAGTCTCCTAGGTTGACTACATGACTTTCTGTGCTGAGTATATCTCAGATTTTATCTCTGAAGAACAATATTTATATCTTAAATTTCCTCTTTTCCATCTCCTCCTTCTCCCCAGGAAGTTGCAATGAAGTTGGGAAAATGAGCAAAACTGATGCAAATTTGTCTCCCCTGAGAAGCAGGAAAATAATTCTGATTTTAGGAATCTGGAGGCCCAGTATTAACCGTTAGCATTGCCAGAAGAAAATAAGGAGATTAAGTCATAAAATGAGATAAGGGGCTCTTTAGCAGTCAAAGTGGAAGGGGAGGACAAGGATCCTTGTCCGTGTGGAGGAGGGGAAGGACAAGGATCATTTAGAGTGAAATAGGAAGATCATATTATATAATGTAAGATGAAGAAATGAAATCGAATTTAGAGGAAAGGATATTAAAGGTGTGGTGTTGTAGTGCAACAGCGTGCTGACAACCAAGAAGACAGAGATATATGTGTTCTGCTGACATAAAGACACAGATCAACCCTGGAGAAACAGGTAGAAAAAAGAAAAGGAAGCAGTGTAGGAAAACAGCTTGAGGAAATAAAAGCAGTTCTATTTAAAGTGGGATGTTACAGGAAAAGGAAGAAAGAGATTATTTTTAATGAGGTAGTTTAAGAAGACAACATGGCAATAAAGGCAAAAGATTTGAATAAGGCAGAGGTCTCCAAACTTTGCAACTTTAAGACTTATGGACTTCACTCCCAGAATTCTCCAGCCAGCATAGCTGGGAGTTGAAGTCCACAAGTCTTAAAGTTGCCAAGTTTGGGAACCCCTGGAATAAGGAGAGCAAGTTACAAAGGTTTGCTCTTTACTAAGAGGAAAGGAGAGAATGCCCAAAGCTTTTTCCTTGCTGTATGCACTGATGGCAGACCTGTCTGCAGCCAGAATTCCAAGGAGGCAAGGTGTCAGCTGGTGAAAGGATTGAAGCAAAGAGAGTAATCAATCATGGTTGGAAGAATTCATGAGAAGCCAAACTGGGATTTGGATCAGGACCAGCAATGAGAAGGCCAAAGAGGGATAAAATGGAATCCAGAAGAAAGGATAGGAAACTGTTTTGTGAGATTCTTGCAAGATAATCAAAGTTGTTAAATGGTATGGATATATTCAAGAAGCTAAAACATTCTAGATTTTGGAATAATGCAGAATGAGAAAGATTACACTTTCCCAGTAGACCTCTCAAGAATGGGGATAGGATAGATACATTTCCATTTCCATTGATTTTAGTAGCTACAGTTTTATTATCTTATATTTGTATCTTTGAAAAAAATATTACTTTTATTTTAATGTAAGTGGTAAAAGATTATGTTTCCAGCCTTTGTTCCAAAATTCTGGAAAGGTGAGCTTTGTTGATTGTCCATTACTGCAAAAACTTCAGGAGGGTTAGGGTTAGGATATTATCCCTTCAACTCTCTGCTTGTGAATATTTAGCAGCAGATTTTGGATAGGAATTTTAAAAAGAATCTTCTGGGGTTTTACAACTGGGCATTTCTTCCCTTCAAAGCAGTTTCTCAAACTTAAAACTGGCTACCTGGAAACCCACTCACCCCTCAACAAACTATGTTAGACTCAGTCACTATCCATTCAGCAACATCTCTGAATGCATAATCTATTAGTAAAGAGATGATCTGAACATGCAGTCTAGTTCCAGTGAATGAAGAATTTAGCAAGCTCCACTTTGTTCTCAAGTAAACCTGAATGTATCCTAAGCAAAGAAATAATACTGAAGTAAAATTCTTTGAAAATCCCACCAGAGGTATTCACAAATGTCATCATGGCAAAATGGCAATCACAACCATGTCATCAAAACCCCACCCCTTTGTCATATGTTTTGCAAATGTATTGCATGTTAAAAAGTGATTAGACTTCAACCTGTCATTGGTAATGTTGTTTTGTCTTTTCTTGACTCCAGTGGATACCTGCAGATTAAGAGAAATTAACACCAAATACATACTTGGTACACAATGTATAACTGTTTCCTGTTTTCCAGATAGTCCACAACAGAGATGGTATTCAGCAGGTTCTGACCAATTCTGAAGAACCGGTAGTGGAAATTTTGAGTAGTTAAGAGAACCTGCAAATAGCACATCTGACTGGAGATTTTACAGTATCATTCCCCTGCCACGCCCACCAGAACCGGCAGTAAAAAAAATTGAATCCCACCACTGGTTCACAAGCACTATTTATAATGGATGCACTTTATTAGTACATTTTTAAGCATGAAGTAATAATGTCTAACATTACCACTTTAACAATTAAAATTGCCTTGTTAATTTAGTAACATTTTAAAAAAATTAAAAATCTGGCACCAATTAATCAAAAGATTTTTTTATCCACCATGCAGCAGTTTTTAGAACTTTAAAACTGTTTAATCCACAAAGCAGAAAAAGGAAAGCCATTTTCAGCATTTTTAGGATCCTGTATTTGCCTCTTTTTTTGTCCCACTGCTGTCAACTGAAATGCTGAGATGGGGTGGGCAGAAGGAGGGAGCAGGAGTTGGACTTAATTGATGAGGAGAATGAATAAAACTAAACATCTTTTAGAGCAGCTGTTAAGCTCAAACCAACAGAGAGACGAATTAAGTTGTTAAGGAACTTTTATTATTTTCCCTTATCTGTTAGTTTCACATTCTAAGAATGTTGTATGTTTAAATCCTACTTTGAATCTTTTTTTAATTGTACCATTAAATTATTGTTTTAAATTCCATTTTTTGTTACCACTTTGTAGCCATAGTTCGAAGTCCATGTAGAGTCCAGGTAGGGAGATGGGGAGAGTTAGCCATTTTGATTAGAGGGCTCTTGAAAACAATTTGAGAGCTGTAAAAATCACTAGCCTTTCTTTTAGCTTTTCCATGGCTTTTAACCATCCTGATAGCTGCTTTGTCTTCACAATTGCAACTACTGACTTTCCCTTCAGGTTTTCAGTCTTACTTCACTTGCAACAATTGCTGAAGTTACTCTGCTTTGACCTGTAAATCCTTTCTAATTTCTAGCTATCTTTGTGCTCTGGAAGAGATGTTACATTGCTACATCCCGTGATTAAAGCCAAGGCCCCAGGAGAGTGTCTGACTCAGAGCAGAAATGCCAAAGTCAAGGAAACATTGATTTTAAGCACAAGGTCCTATATCTAATCAAATTTTGGTAATCTCAGCCACTGACCTTTTTGTGTATGAGCGAATTTATGTGTAGCTTAATCCTTGGCATCCTTATCACCTGATGTGCATGACTGCTGCCTTTAACATAATTGCTGGATCATTTTAGATCATTAATTTTGGCATGATTAAATTTTGGTCTGAACAAATCTAAGAAAATTATTTTCTATATTCTATTCAAACATTAAGCTAATGGGGAAAAAAGAAAAAGAAACTTGTGTAAATTGAAATACTTTCTTCCATGTTCTGAATATAATCAGAACATAAACTTTTGATATGATGCCATTGCAAAGTACAGTTTTTCTTGAAAAGCTCTACAGTGAATTATACAAGCAGAATAGCAGATGCTGATAATACTGATATTTTAAAATTCTTTGGCCTTTCTTTTTTTTTGCAAGGAGTAGGCATTTTAGTTTTTCCTGAGAGATTATAATAAATATTACACATGTTGAGATGTGTATTTTTCAGTGAGAGTAAGTAGGGAAAATGGAAGTCACTGTCTTTTCTTGAAATATACGTTTTAATTTACTGACAGAATAAAAGAAGAAAGCAGATGATTCCTAACCAAAATATCTTACTTTAGAACAGCATTCCCTAACACTGGCAACTTTAAGATGTGTGGACTTCAGCTTCTCAGGCTACCTGGGCAATTGTAGGAATTTGTGGTTATATATAATAAACTTGTTGAAGGAAACATTTAAAAAAGAACCATAAAGGATTTTCTGACAATACTTTTGTTCTTCACCTTTAGAGGTTTATCAGTCATCCACTACAAATAGCAGCCATATTGTTGCATCATGGTTAGACAAACTATAGGTAAGTCCTCACTTAATGATGGTAATTGAGGCCAGAATATTCATTGTTAAATGATGCATTCATAAAGCATGAGATCATTGCACTTAGCTTAGCAATGGAAATTGTTTCCAATTCAAGTTGGATGGCCATGGTAAGCAATGATTTGCTGGACTTATTTCCTTCAGAATTTTCAACAAACCCTAGTAGCAATAAATAAATGTTATAGGCATGTAAACTCACTGACCATGTTGTAGGAAATGACCAAAATGAGCCCAAGGGTGAAATGCATCATTGGTTAGGAGTCCTTATGTTCCCACAAGAGATTTCAGTCCCTCTTGAATTCCATTGACACTTATCTAGCATCAGTTTGCTTTGACCATTAATAGAGTGGATATTTCTGTATAGGTAACATGTAATACCGGTAAACTTGAAGTAATTTGAACTAAACTCCTGTTCCTGTTTACTTGCACCTGTTTGCTAGCATTCAAAAATATCCTATTCCCTGTATTGTGCTATTTCATATTCTTATAATATCACTTAGGCCTACAAAATGACTTTATCTATGATAGAATGTAATAAACTTGCCTCAGACATAGATGAAAATGCTATTCTGAAAATCAGTAAAGGAAGAGTTTGCAAATGGAGTATAATTAGAATAGAATCGTACTCTAAGCTTTAATTTAAGAGAACAACAAAAATAATATATTCTTTAAAAAGATTAGGGAAATTAATTTATTGAGTCTTTGATTATGTAAATTCTTCCAAAGAACATGAAAATTTGTTACATTATGGAGTTCAAATAGTTTTATTTTCTTAAGGCATGTGATATGAAATAAATCATGTGTATGATTTTATTGTATTTTATTTTGTACATGATTAATTTTATTTAAAGAAATAAATCTACATTTAGTTATGCATAGGTACTTTGGAAATTTCCTTTATATATGGCAGAAACTTTACCTATGAATTTATAAATAAATAATTACATAAATAAATAAATAATTACACAGGAGGTTGAAATGATTAGTAAAGATCTATTAAATTTAAGAAGAAAAGGATACATACAGAAACACTTTCAAACTTTCTGCAGAGAAATTATTCAAAGTTTAAATCTAGAAATGTATTTATATGCTTATGGAAATCAGTTCTAGTAAATTCTGAATATCAAGATTAAGAATGGTATCTCCAATGGAATCAGAGAAGTGAACAACTTTTTTTTTGCAGTTGTTGACTTTAAGAAATTGCTGAGCCTATTGCTTTTTAGGATATTCCCATTTATACCTGTACTTTAACTACAATTCTTATCATGTGTAGTAATACCAGACTCACAGATTCTGCAAAAATCCAAAAGTGCCATCCTATTATTTTCCTGTCAAGGATGGGAAAAAAATAGGAAGGATAAATGGATGTTTATTCAGTTTGCAGCTGCCAATGATAAATGTATATGAGCTATTCTCAAGAAAAAGTTTGTCAATATAAATTATATGAACAAAGTTCTAACTATTCCTTCTGACTACTTTAGCAGTTGATCATTTTCTTCAGATGTTGTCATTCCCTAGGTGCTTATATATTTCATGGGCAAGAATAGATCTGCATTCACAAAGGAACAAGCAAGTGAATATTCTTTAGTCATTGCAGAGAAGGTGGAATTCAGAGATTATCTGCCCAGAATGGCTGCAATTAAGAGAAAAGATACTTGAAAAAGTAACACAGGTAGAACCACTCCCTCAGAAGAATGAAACATTTTGGAAAATATTAAAAAGGCAGAATATTATATTTTCCTAAAGGAGAAATGGAGAAACATGCTCTTAAAGACAGAAAGCAGCCCCCAGTCTTTCTTAATAGCCCACAGCAGATGCCAGCACTTAAGGAGATAAAGAACTTATTGAAAGAGGAAACCAACTATCTAGATAGATCTATTCATAACCAAAGCAAATAATGCTGGCAGAAATCCATTTCAAAACAGTCATTTCCAAACTCCTGGCAGCAAAGTTTGACAGTTAACAAAGACAGAATGGTAGGATTAGAAAGCAGCCCCTTACTGAAGATCCAACACAGGACGAAAGCCATTAGTCACAATAGGAATTGCCCAACACCCTTTCAGAACACAAGCCTCTTCATTGCTCCACCCTGAGAAGAGTTCAAACTTCAAAGTCACAGAAACCTATAAAGATCCATCCATTCATTCAACCATTTTGTCAGCTGCACCAGAACCACAAACCCTGGTGGTTCTGTTCCTCATTAAACTTTCTTTTCAATCAGCCTCCAGCCTCTATGTTGTTTCCAGCATCTTTCTCCCAGCCTGAAACTGAACCAGATGGATTTAACTTCCAACAATGATATCTCAAATAAACGAAAGAGGAAAATGATAAAGGAGGCCTCCAAAGCTAGAATAGTTTTTTTTAAATCAATTTTCTGAATAATTGGCTTAGGTCTAGATTAAGATTTCTATCCTGTGATCAAAATGTACACTCTGCTTTTTGGACCTGTTGGGTCAATTGTGCTTTTCAAATGGCAAAGTTTTAACTTGGTGGGAAGGGTTTCCATTGCAGGGCTGAGCAGAGAGATACAAAAGTGTCCTTACAATGCAATTCATGCTTGGGTGCTACAAAGGATGCTATTGAATGGAACAAAATAAATATATATATAATAAAGGGATGTTTGGCTTGTGAGCAGTTGATTAGTATGCAGAAAGTTGTTGCTTAATTGCAAGGAATTAAGGTAGTGAGCTTTAAATTTATATCAGTGCATAATGTTTATTTACTTTTTAAAAAATTTCATGATTGCACATGATTACAGACAAATGTTGAAGTTCAAGGAATAAACCATAAATATGACAGTAGTTGTAACCTGCCTTTGCTGTACTAAGATCTGAGGTCAACG
Source organism: Naja naja (assembly GCA_009733165.1). NCBI lineage: Eukaryota > Metazoa > Chordata > Lepidosauria > Squamata > Elapidae > Naja > Naja naja. Next base: position 174,596,999 of record CM019150.1, read on the forward strand.
GCATGCTAGCCATGGAAATATCATTCCAGCTCTCAGCTCAAATCTCTTTGGGTTGTTTTTTCATGGGAAATCTGGAGACAGAAGGGCTATAAATACTTTTTCTGGGAAAAAAGATATGATAACACACCTAAATAAAAAAAATACAAATGTAAAATTATGCGATTTATCTCTACTGTATGTCCTATTTGATATATGCCTCAAGCTGACATACTAAACATTATAGATAGATATACTGTATGCTATACGAATATTAACAATTGCATGTCAGAATACAGGAACTGAACATGTACCATCTGTAATTATACACAAAATGTGGTACTTTCTCCTATAGATTATGGTTTTGGTCTAGTGGTTAAGGAACCAGACTAGAAAGTGGGAGACTGTGAGTCCTATCTTATCCATGAAAGCCAGCTAGGTGATCTTGGGCCAATCACTCTATCTCTCTCTCCCAATCCAGTGGGGTCCTTGGTGTCCTCTGAGTTTGACTGTTTTCTTGCAGGCATTTTATTACCAAACTAGGTAACACCATCAGTGCTGGGATTAGCACATCAGTGCAAGGTCTGTATATTTTAACTGTGAGCTACAAATATTGTCTTCTATTGGTATTCACAGGTTTTGATGAGGAAAGATTCTGCTGGCTATTTATGTGACAGAAGTACCGTGTCTATGCTGCTGTATAATGAAGGCACATGTTCTGTTTCTGTACATTCTCATCTGAGACTCAATTACATTGTACCTTCGTCTACCTGCTTTTTACAATAATCCAGCAGTACTGCTATCATTAGAAGTGAAATCCTTTATATGTCTTGTCAAAAGTAAATCCCATTATACACAGTATTACTCACTAGTAATCATGTAACAGTTTTAATCTCCTTTTCTTAATTACATTCCTTTCTTCATTCTCAGTACTTCTTTTAACTGAGAAAGTATGAATGGTTGAATCCATAATTATCTAAAAATGATTTCTTGTAACTTTAATAAAAAGATTACCTTTTATTATAATGCGATTCTTTCTTTCCTTCCATCCTAGCTATACAGTAATTTAAGACTATTAAAGTAGGGTGAAGCAATGGTATGCATTAGACATCATGCAAATGCAAATGTTACTACACTATCATTTTAAATATTATTAAACTTTGCCCTTGTAGACTGTATTTTCTGGAAGTTACTGTACAGTTTAAGAGCTGTACATGCCCACTTTAATTGTACAAACTTACCTTAAACACTACTGAACTCAACAAAGGAGATTTTTATGGTATGAAAATCCAAATTTCTTAATAAATCTATATTTGATATCCATAAAAGCCAAAATACTTTCAGAGGTTTGGTTGCACTTGAAACTCCTTCCACTCATCTTACCCTGAAAACATTTCTTGAAGGCATAAGCTACTTTTTTTCCAACAAAAAGTATTCTCACAAAGATGTATTTTATAGTTTTTAATGTTGCTTTAATGTTCCTACACAGGCTATAGTGGACTCATCAAGCTTTAAAACCCAGATTTTTTGGACCAAATCATTTTCCTTCTAAAGAAGCAGTTGTGGAGTAAATTATCTTCAGAAAGTTCACATTCTTCTGTTAAAGCTAGGTATAACAATTAAGAGCACTGTTCTTCTCTGTGATCCCATTGTTTTTTTTAACATTTCAGAGTTTAGATTCTAGCTTTGCCTGTTTCATCATCTTGTGGTTCTTGAAGAATCACTAAGGCCAGGAGAAAGTCCACCAGTATTATTAGAGGTTCTGGGAAATAGCAGAAGATTGATCACATATATTTTATTCCAAAAGGTTAGTGCCTGCAGGCAGTACAATATAGATCACTGTTGTTGAAGTATGTGGTAGGCAAAAAGAACCAGGTTGATCTCTCTCCCTTGTTATGGATAGTTATGATGAAATAATTTAGACTGAATGTGAGATAAAGTTATAACATGAAAACATCTGATGAAAAATCTAGCAGTTCTTCCACATTCAAAATGAGCATTATACCCTCAAAACTTCTAAAACTGAAACAGTTTGAATTATTGACACCTTGTGAGATATCAAAATCTAGGGGCTCTTGGGGTTTTGTGAGATTCTGCAAACCATGCCACTTTTCACAAGACTTTGCAATCTAATCAGTTTCTGAATATTTGTAAACAATTTATTTTTATTTCAGTTGCCAACCATGCTCTAACTAATTCAGAACAGATAGGACACAGAAACATCAACACATGCCCCTTAGGCTATATATCTGCATTTGCATGTCGCTGTAAAATGTGAATAATAAATAGGAGTCCTGTGCTTCTGAAATGGTGGTCTTTTGGAAAATAAAGGACAAGGGATTTTAACTGACAAGTGTAATGCTTCACTGTAGATTAGTGAATCTGTCTCTCCCTCTTTATAAAATGTAATGCATGCTCTTGGGAAAGGAGCAAATAGATAAACTGAAGAGCTAATTAAAGGAAACCATGAAAGAAGCTATTCTATGTTGTCTGTAGAGTTCTACTGTTCCATGTTTATTATAACCATGATGGGCTTCATTACTTGTACTCTCTTGGCTCTTATCTTCTAAATGTAATCAAAATCTCTTCATATTGATTCCTAGAACTCATTAGAATAACATCAACAAAAGAGGTTTATGTACTGGAATTTCACTCAGGTAAATATTTTGATTCCCAAATAAAAATGGCAAGCCATGTTGTTACTTAATTTTGAAACATCTAAGCACAGTTGGACTTTCTATGGAATACTTGAAGCTAACATTTGGTTGTCATTTATTCTTGGCTTAAACCAAGCTAACAATCAAAACCTAGGCATCTTCCTAGATTCCTCGTGTCTAATTACTTCAAATAAAAAGTTTCCTCCTGAGAGGAACTTTCATTCTGTATTTGACAGGTAGAAATTAGTTGCCTAATGATATGGAATTGTTCTGCAAATTGAAGGAATTAAGTGAGCTTTTTTAATTTGGACTCCTTCTAAATTACATTTTAATTTGGATTCTAATGTGATGAGGTGGATGGTGTGAGGGAACTTAATTTGGATTTTCTTCAGTAATTTGATATTGCCCTTTCCCAGATTTCATATGTCTCTTTTATTTCCTTTGATATTTACTTAGTCTCAAAGCTATCATGCTTACGTGTGCAACCTGTTTAGTACATTGTTGCAGGATGAGGTGAAATCTGTGCAGTTTTGTGATTTATGCCTGTAATTAATTGTAATGTGAGTTATTCCAATCCATGGGGCCTGGACAAAAAGGGGCACGCCATAACCGACACAAAATGAGTAAAGCAGCTCTACAAAGTCATTTAACAGAAGAATGATTTCTGGGTTTATAATTGTGAATTATTATATCTTCTGTTTATTTATTATAAATATGGAACAACTGTGTTACATTTGCATTTATAACTAAGAAAATTCACATTTCCCAGATTACTATAGCCTTTTTTTATAAATAATTAATTTCTTCAAATATGGAAACACAATTCTTGGAGAAAAATATCTGTAAATGTATGTGATAAAATGTGTACATAAGACATTAATTTAATCAGAAAACAGATATCCATTTAAAAAAACAACACAGATTAAAATGGTAACAGAATAAAATACCCTTTAGATCAGGAATCATCTATTTTATCCACCCTAATTGTTATGACCAGGCAACTCACTTCTGGAGAAAACCTGCTTAATTTTTCAATGAAGCTGTTTCAAATTTTACACTTGCAATCCAGTGAAGTTTAGTTGAGCTTGCTTGTTTCAGCATATACATGGGTAGACGGATGGAATTGATCTTGAATGACTGTAGCCGTATCCAGCTTGAAGATTATCTTCTTAACCCATCATCATGATCCATTTAATTTTAAATTTCAAAAGAGAGAGATAGAGACAGAGTTACAGGTTCCTGGCTAGAAACTGGGAGACTGTGAGTTCTACTCCTGCCTTATATATGAAAGCTAGCTGGGTGGCCTTGGGCCAGTCACTCTCTCCATCCAACCCACTTTATAAGGTTGTTGTTGTGGATGAAATGGGAGAAAGGAAGAGTATTGTGTATGCTTGCCACCTTCAATTATTTATAAAAAATATTAAATGTGGGATAAAAATCTAATAAATAAATAAATACTTGCTTTGCTTGACTCCAGCAAGGCCTTTTATAGCAGAATTACAAAATTACAGTATATTTGGGATTGAAAATGTTTTTCCTTCAAAATCATTGTTGATTGTGGCATGTTTTCAAGCTGGCAAAGCAAATATACCAAGAATAAAATATACAGCTCATCTTAAGCTTGGCTTTATTCAAAATATGATTTAATATTGAATATTTTGCTGGTGTGATCACCTGGAATGAGACTTTTAATTCTTAGGGTTGATTGGAGCCCCATTTTATTTATTTATTTATTTATTTATTTATTTATTTATTTATTTATTTATTTATTTATTTATTATTTGGACTTGTATGCTGCCCCATCTCCGAAGACTCGGGGCGGCTCACAACTAAAACAACCACAATAAATAATTAAAAAGGAATTAAACTGATCACAAGCCCAAAATAGTAAATCTAAAATTTAAAATAATTTTAAAAACCATCCCCCCACAGGGAGGGGTCACAGCCCAGTTTGGTCGAACAGCCAGGTCTTCAAATCATGGCGGAAGGTGCGGAGGTCAGGGGCCAGGTGGAGCCCCAGGAGTAGTTGGTTCCAGAGGTCAGGGGCTGCAACAGAATAGGCTCGTCGCCGGGGGACCGCCAGCTGGCATTGACTTGCCGACGGGACCCCAGGAGTCCTTGCCTGTGTGCTCGCACAGGGCGGTTGGCACTCGATATCGACAGGAGTCGCTCCCTTAATGTTAAATAATATTAATTGAGTTTGGCCTGGATCTTTAAACCTATATCTATTTCACAGAGTCATTCAATAAATTGCAATGCCAAGTTGTATCAGATCAAAACAGATTTATTTATAACAGAATAATCAATAAATATATTATTCTTAAATATATAGAGTCTTTTCTTCTTTCGTTCCTCTTAAACAGTCCTTCAAGGAACTAGAAGTCACTATGAGAGATTCACAGTTCTTCCTCTCATAACCTCTTCTTAGATATAGCTAACCTCTTTAGAAAGTCCCTTTCTCTTTAGGTTATAGATCTTCTCTCAGATCTCTTTGCTATATCTTCTCATACACAGACCTCAGTCTGTCAGATCCTAATATCTCCTCAGAATCTTGGATCTTCTCAGTATCTCCAATCTCCTTAGAATCTCCTCATTTTCTTTCTCCTTGTTCTCACTTTTGAAAATGACAGTTGACAGCCCTTTTATATTTAGGGGCGTGTCCTACAGTATCACAGTGAGGTGCTCAATGCCACCCTGTCATTGGTAGGTTTGATCACCCCATCAAACTCTACTAATTTGTAAACTGCATAGTAACTCCAGAAAGTTCTACTTTCTGACACTTAAGTATTGAGGACCCATGTCGTGTAGGACTTTGTATGTTAAAACCAAAACCTTGAATCTCACCAGGAGGGCAACCGGCAGCCAATGCAGACCATGCAGGAGGGGGGTAATATGGGAGAATCGGGAGACTCCCATCACCACCCGTGCGGCCGCATTCTGCACCAGCTGCAGTCTCCGAATGGTATGCAAGGGCAGTCCTAAATAGAGAGCATTGCAGTAGTCAAGTCTAGAGGTAACAAGGGCGTGAGTGACTGTGCGCAGGGCATCTCGGTCCAGAAATGGGTGAAGCTGACGAACAAGGTGGAGCTGGGCAAAGGCCCCCCTGGCGACGGCCCCCACCTGCTCTTCCAACCAAAGCCGTACATCCAGGAGGACCTCCAGATTCCACACCCTATCCACAGGGGGAACACCTCTCCCCCTATGGCCAAAGATGGATACTCCTGACTGGGCTGAGATGCCAGTATGTACAGCCACTCAGTCTTGGCCGGGTTGAGTCGAAGCATGTTCCCGCTCATCCAAATCCATACCGCATCCAAGCACCGGGTCATCAGGGAGAAGGCATCACTGATTTGGTCTGGGGTGGAGATGTACAGCTGGGTGTCATCCGCGTACTGATGGTATCTCACCCCAAAACCACGGATGATCTCACCCAGCGGCTTCATGTAGATGTTAAATAAAAGAGGGGAGAGGACTGACCCCTGAGGGACCCCACAAGAGAGCGCCCTCGGGGTCAACCTCTGCCCCCCTACCAGCACCGATTGCGATTTCCCCAAGATGTAGGAGGTAAACCACTGAAGAACAGTGCCCCCCACTCCCAACCCCGAGGCATCATAAAGGATACCATGGTCGATGGTATCGAAAGCCGCTGAGAGAGCTAATAGGACCAGGACAGAGGAAAAACCCCTGTCCTGCGCCCTCCAGAGATCATCCATCAGCGCGACCAATGCTGTCTCCGTGCTGAAACCGGGTCAGAAGCCCGATTGGTATGGATCCAGGTAGTCCGCTTCATCCAGGAAGAGTGGAAACTGCCGAGCCACCACACTCTCAACAACGCCAAAAAGCGAAGGTTGGAGACTGGACGAAAGTTGTCTAACACGGTCGGGTCCAGGGCAGGCTTCTTCAGAAGAGGCCTCACCACCGCCTCCTTCAAGGCAGAGGGAAAACACCCTCTCTCAGTAAAGCATTGACAACTGACCAGAGCCAACCACAGGTGGCTTTCCTGGAGGCATAAGCCAACCAGGAAGGACACGGGTCCAACAAACATGTGGTGGAACTCAGACACCGCATAGTCCTGTCCACTTCATCCTTGGAAACAGGATCAAACTCATCCCAGGTCACATTAGCCAGACTCCTTGTACCCTGTTCCTCAGAACCCTGCAAATCAGAGGACAATCCGCTCCAAATCCAGGCAATCTTATCCGACAGATATTGACCAAATTCCTCAGCCCTTCCCCGCAATGGGTCCGCCCCCTTCCCCATACGAAGGAGAGTGGGTAGCCCGAAACAGGGTGGCTGGGCATTTTATGAGCAATTTAATTCAAATTATAATTATTTCTATTATTTCTATATATCACTTCTTTATTTATTGTACTTACACCCCTCCATGATCAACCTGCTGCTGGCTCTTTTCTTTCTTCTGCAGGAAGTGTCCTCCTTACATTTATAGAATCATAAAATAACAAATAGATGATGTTTTATCTTGTTTACTTTATATGCCCATTATTATGTCAAGCATTTTTCCAACATGCTTCATTTTGGTCCTCTGGGGAATCATATAAGCTTCTGCTCCTCCCTTTCCCCTTCCCCTCCCCCCCCTTCCTCCTTCTCTTCCTCATGAAAATTCCTGTTTTCAGTTTCAAGTTTCAAAGCCATTTAGCAAGCTGGCCAAGTAACTAGATTCAATTACAAATGGCTCTAGTGTGATAATCACCCCCTTACTCTAGTTTATTTAATGTGTTTATTTTCTACCTGGAGCATCAGACAACTATTTTCATTTTCTTCCCCCCAAAAAATTATTGGACTATTTTATGGAAGCACAATGTGTTACTCCTGAGAGAGCCTTGTTCTGGCCAAAAGCGTGTTATGTGCATGCTGTCAACAAACTCCGCATTAATGTTCTCTATCATTGCTTCACCACATACTAAAATGTTTGAAATGCTTCAATTTGTTTCCTGCGTGAAAGCCTTTCAAGAACTTGATTACTTTTCAGTGTGCAACAATAAAAAGCAGTGTGATAAACCTTTACTTTTAAACAGAACCCTTTATTCACAGCTGCAGTGGAAAGGTGTTGCAGATTAAAGAACTATTATTGTGATCATACATTTTTCTGTCCTCTGATAAAGGCTTGTAATGTATTAAAAGCCCACTGTGTTTATTAATGCTGTTTGACATGGCCTGAAATCTTTGTCTGTATGTGAATTCAGAGCCTATCACTCAGTTGGCTACTTTGAGATGTATAATGGGGTGTCCTGGGAGGTGGAGAAGCTTAGATATTACTTTGTCTTTATTTTGTGTCCTGAGATCAAGTTTGTGTCCATTAATTCTTCAGAACATTTGTCCTGTTTGTCCTCTATAGATTACACAGGGCATTGATGTCAGATGATGGAATATATCATATTTGAAGAAGAGCATATGAAGGCACTCCTAATCTTAAATTTAGTGGAGAAATGGGAATAATGATTCATTTTAGAAAAAAAATTCCCTGTTTACGGATACTAGTGTAAATGTATTATATTCTGTGCATACAATTTGGAGGGAAAAAATCATTCATTCTCTTGCAGAAAGTGCTGGGGCAGGGGACATGGTGGGAAGGAATGATGAGCTTGCAAATCTATCTTTAGGTCTCTTTCTTCCCATTGAACAATGGAATTAATTGACTGCTGCAATTTTCTGTCTTGGACCTGGCAGATTTCCCAGGTGGGGGAAAAACTGTTTATGATGTACAGAGGATCCATTTTCATTTCCATTTTAGTTTTTGTGTCCAAAGCCACAACCATTTAATGTTATTTTTATTTTAATTGCATTTGTTTCATTTCATCTTTGCTTCAATTATCTAATCTGGTGTTTCACCTGTTTTTTCCATTGATTTCAATAATTTCCGGCACCTGTGACTTTTGGGTCTTGGTCCAAATGATCTGAAATATTCTAACTTGCACTACCAGCCAAGATTGGACTGTGTAAAAGAAAAGTGAAAGATGGTGTACACTCACATTAGTTTACCTAACTTATGTTAATATAAAAAGGCAATATTGTTAATAGCAATAATAATAATAACAACAATATTATGATAATGTATTAGCTGAATTGTAATTAATAGAGCTAAGTACCTATGAAGTGCCTTATATTACTGCAGAGAAAAATTGTATTTCCCACAGCTAGTTTTTGTTTTATTACTATGGCTTTCATAAGTAAAATTGTTACTTCATCGTTTTAAGAATGTATTGGATAAATTATCATCCAGGCAATTATTTGGGGGTGAGTAAGAGGGAGTTAATTAATTAAATACTGGTAGATACTTCCTTTCTTGCCCTTGCTTTTTCTTACGTATTCTGTAAGAATGAGGTTCTGCAATTTAATCCCACACTTTCTAACAACCATAGCAAAGTCATATTTCCAAATACATGTGCAGTGTGGTTTTCCAATAAAAGAAAATGGGCACAACACTCAGTGAATGAGAAAATGTAGTCACAAAAATATGTGCTTGTTACAGGTGCTGTTTGTATGACAAACATGCAGTATGTCCATTTGCAAGTTCAAATATGTAAAATGTTCATATTAAGTCAAATTATGGATACAAAACAGGTATATTAAGGAAAATTCATAAACATACATACCATTTTTCATGCAGACCTTTTTTGGGATGGAGGGAGAGATAAGGAAAAGTCAAATCTGACCCTTTGGCTGGACTTGCTTTCCCAATTTCTCCTCATTAGCTCCTAATAAGAGAATTTGTGTGGTTTCTCCCTGTCTTTCTGATGAAGAATATGTGAAAAGACATATGAACTGGATTAGACTGAGTATTGATTCACTTGACATCATGTATTGATTGATGTCTCCAGAGCACATGGGTGTGCAACAGGGTGGTTGATGTATAGCAATGGCATTAACACAGTGATAGTCAGTTGTCTATCCTTTCTAATTTACCTTTGGATTACACAGGATTGAAAATACATTTTCAGGCTGCATTTGGCTATCAGCCAAGCAAAGTGGACACATATACTGGCCGATCTCCCACAGCTAAAACTACCATTGTCTACTCTTTGATTAAACTTTTTCCCATTAATTATGAGTAGAAATCACTCCAAGTGAAATGGAAAACATTCTGAATTTATGAAAGAAAAAAGAAGGCTGGGTGTAAAAAAAAAATCCAGCTACTCAATGTAAAGTTTGTTCCATGATAGCACTTGGAGTAATAAAAAACAGTCTGGCTGCTTCAGACCTTCTACAGGGAAAGCACAGCACAGCTTGTCAAAAAAAATGATGCCATCAAAGAATTCTAGTTGTACTGAAATCCTTTTGGAAATAAAAAGAGCATGTATGAAGGATCCAAGGATGCAATTTCCTATAGTTTTCAGCAGGGACCTTTCCAATAAAATGTCACATGAAAGAAAACACTGTCCTTTTTACTTCTGTTAAATCTTTTTCCTGTTCAGAAACAGAGAACTCCAGAATTTGAAGGGATACCAAGGGACGACAAGACAGGCAGTTTCATTCTAATGTGAATTTTTTTAAGGTTGCAATGGTTTGTGCTGCTATAGCTGTATTCTGATAGGGCCTGTAACACATTGGATTTGAAAGCAAAAAAGTGCTTTGGAGAGCACAGAACCACACACAGAACAATTGTGTGCAACTCTTTAAAGCACCAGTATCAAAGATGCAGATGCTTTAAAGGCATGGGTGTCAAACTCATGATTCCACATCATCACGTGATGTATCGTGACTTTTTCCCCCTTCAATGGGGGTGGCCAGCGCATGATGCATCTGGCCCGTGGGCCACAAGTTTAACACCCCTGCTTTGAAGAGATACAGATAGGTGCTTTGAGATATTCCTGTTTGCTTCAGAACACTTTTTGGCTTTCAAGGGCAATGTACCACACATCTTAATATACTTAAACTAACTAAACTAAACAATGAACTAAACTAAATTTGCATAGAGTCAAACCCCTAGACCCTAGGGGAATAATATCCTGATACTACACAAATCAGAACTAGGTAACTGACAACTTTTAAACCATATGCGGACCTCTCAGCTCTTTCTTTGTAGCTTCCAATTCTTCCACAAATCCTGAGGGTGCATTTTTCTGCAAGCGCAAGATCCACTTATTTCATTAGTTGCAACAGCCATCAACTGACCAGATTTTTGTTGAAGCCTGATGTCATAGGTTCAGGGAGAGACACTGGTTCAAAGTCATCCAGCTGGCTTTCATGCATCAAGTGGGGCTACAACTCACAGACTCCTGTTTTCTAGCCTACTGCTTTAACCACTAGACCAAACTGGGTTTATCTACATTACTGTATCTATATCTACATCTTTTCATCATTTATATCTATATCCAGTAGTTTATTTAGTCAATAACCAGAAAAACAAAATACCAAAGTAAACTCAAATAGATGAGATAGCACACTAGTGCAACAAAGATAAAATAACACATAAAAGTGTGATATACACTGCCACAGTAGTGCATTAATTACCTATGCAAGTGTAAATCTAACATACTACAGACTATGAAGTACAATATATGTCATCTAAAAACAACATAGTGTGTATTTCATGTATGTTGAATGACAAGCAAATCCTACGACTACCTATATTTCATGTGACGATATTAGCTGTCAGTCCACGGCTGTCACATGAAATGATAAATTCTCCTTCACTGAAGGCCTTCAAAGTGAAATTGGGTGGTAATCTGTCAGATATGTTATAATGCAGTGTTTATCAACCTTGACATCTTGAAGATGTGTGGACTTCAGCTCCCGGAATTCTCCAACCACATGACTGGGAATTTTGGGAGTTGGTTCACACATCTTGAAGTTGCCAAAGTTAACAGACATTGTTCTAGTGTAATCTGCACTTAGAAAGGAATTACACTACATGACCCATGAAGTGACTTCCAATGTTGTGATTACATACCAGGTGGATATATCACACTATTTTATAACCATTTTTGAACACCTTGATATTAGAATTGTACTTGATATCAGAATTATATTAAATGATAGTTGCTTTTCTGGTCTTTAATATGCAAATGAGCAAGTATGACTTTTTATATTGCAATATTTCTTTTTCCAGCAACACTGCTGTTGGGAAGTAGGATTATAACTCTGTGGAAAATAGACTTCTTGTATTTTGTTAATTTATAGTCAGACTCAGAGGAGATAGTCTTCTGCTATATTGTCAGTTATATTGTTGTAGTCAGCTCAAGCATAATATTATGCTATTTAACTGCTGCTAAGCCTATTTTGAGCCTGAAAGGACTCATAATTCCCTTTCAGCGACAATACTGGCATTTTGCTATCTTCTTTAATCCAGGCTTTGAAGCCATTATCTTGCAATGCAAACTTAAAACATCCACAACAAAGCATATTCTTTTAGCATGGAAATCTCCTGGATTACAGAGGAAACAGTTTTTAACTGCATGAATAGGATCAGGTACCCATCATTCTTGTCCTAAACAATTTAATCAACCCTAGTAAAATTCAGCAATAAGCAATTTATTTTATTTTATAAAATCAAAACAATACCAGTAATGAATATTAACTAGAAGAATTGATGCATTAATGGTGGCACTCTGATTATCATCAGTATCAGTATCATAATCTTTTAATCTATTATCATTTGGGAATGGATATAAGTGTTTCACCACCAAATATTGAGCACCAGTAGTATTTGTATAGATACCCTTTTAGGAACCCCAACCTCCTCTTTTTTTGGATCTGACCATTCCTGGTATCCCTTCCCAGCCAAATCAGCTACATGCTGTTTCTTATTTCAAAAAATAATCCAGTTTTGGGATTTCTGCTTATGCCCTTCTCGTGGACAGACCGGGGACCGTGACTGCCTGTGGCCTCAGTCTGTGCTCTCTTGTCGGAGAGCCCCAATCTTTTTTGGTTAAGGGATGAAGCTGCCTTGGAGGGGTGGCATAGTAAGGGGAAGCCACCAGCCAGGTCGAGGAGAGCTGCATCTCTCCTCTCTGGGCTTGGCTTTTTTTTCCCCCAAAGACGATCGAGCGGTGGTCTAAAATGGCCATCCTGAAGAAAGGGATTTAACTGGACTAAGTTTTGTGCAGGAGAGAAGAAAGAGGTGAACAACATAAGAACTGGGACAATTTGGCGCAACAACTAATCTAAAAGGTACCTTGGGATTGATGCTTTTAAAAGCCTGGCCCCCGATCTTCGCACCTTCTGCCACAATTTGAAGACTTGGCTCTTTTTACAATCTGGGCTGTGCTGATTCTCTGGGGTTGGTCCTATTTTAACTATGGGTTTTAATTTTCAATCGGCTTAACTTGTTTAATATACTTTTAATTAATTTATTTATCGTTGTATTTTTAGCTGTGAGCCACCCCAAGTCCTTTTTGGAGAGGGGGTGGCATATAAGTCGAATAAATAAATAAATAAATAAATAAATAAATAAATAAATAAATAAGTGTTTTATGAAAGAATAAGAAAATGGTGGTTGGAAAAGGAATGAAAAAAAGTGAAAATATCATTTGCAGCTGAGTGGGGCTTTGAACCGGAATAGGAAGAAGCCGGAATAAGATACTTAAATTGTACTAAAGTACAGTGGAAATAAACAGACATAATTTAAAATTGGACTGAAAAGGAGGGGGAAATATTTAATTGGAGATTTGACTGGTTTGGAACATTGAGGCTCGGAAGCCCTGAACAATAAAAATGGGGGGGAAAGGCGAGGACATTGTAAAATGGAGGGTGTCATCCTGTGTCATCTTGTGGACAAAAATCTATGTTGAAAAAGAGAAGTCCCTATTTTTTTTTATTAACTTGATTTGATATACTGAAAAGGAAATATTGAAACAACATAATAATTACCCCAGAAAGTGAAAATTGAACTAAAATAAAATAAAAAATATGGAACGCTGGACTGATTGGTGATTTTGCTGTAAACCCAGTTTTGGAATAGCTGTGAATATAGAAAATTTCAAGAAGAAGAAAAAATCATCCAGTTTTGGGACAGAATCAAACTCCATTACAGATTTTCTTTTCAAATAATGTGTCAAACAAAGAGAAATGTCAATTTCATATTGAAATATATAATATTATAAAGACTATATAATATAATATTTCTGAGTAAAAGTGCATCCTATAATATGTAGCTTTCAGGAAAAGGGAACTTTAGAAAGCACATATTCAAGAAAATTCAGTACAAAAAAGATACTTTACTAGAATGGTTACTATTCTAGGGATTACTGTGTACCAGGGGAAATTATGTGAATTTTGTTTTATTGCTTTAAAAAATGGTACAAATTTGGTGGAATAAAGGAATACCTGAATGCAACCTCATTACATTCTCATAGATAACATTGCTTTCCTTTTCCAGGATCATTAGAAAAAGAAAACATTAAGGCTTTTCCAGTTCCTCAGTTTTTCCTAACTTTTATCCATTACTTGAACAACATAGTAATAGTATAAAACAGTATATTTATTTATGTATTATTTATTTTATTTTTTCAAGAAATTATAAGATAACAGGTATAAGTATAACATAGTTATGAATACATGAAATGGATACATATAAGAAAAATAAAAAACAATAGAACAGGAACGAAAGGCACATTGGTGCGCTTATGCATGCCCCCTACAGACCTCTTAAGAAAGGGGTGAGGTCAATAGTAGACAGTCTAAGTTAAGATATTCATCAAGAACATTTGAAATTGCCTTTCATATGAAACCGAAATGCTGTCTGACTCAAAGTTTAAGGGATTAGTAGTTAGCATGCCAGCTGTACTTCACCATGATTGTTTCATGATGCACCCTTCCTTAAGGGGAAGCTTTCGTAAACATTTCACTAAAATATTTCTTGATCAAAATAGCATGCTAAAACTACCCAACAAAGCAGATTTTGTTGGTAAATTGGTAAATTTATTTAGTCAATTTTTATATACAGTATTCTAAATGTCCAATATGACACCAGAAGAACTGTTGTGCCTGCTCACCTATTGCCTTTGACCTTTCTAACTTGCTATATATTTTTATGTTACTTTCTTTAAAAGATTCTCATCAATTCATGACACCCTAAAAGGGTAAGTTGTATATGGCTTTCATGAATAAAACTACTATGACTTCCTTGGTTATGAGTAATTGTGTTTACTATTTTTATCTCATTTTTATTTTCTCTATATAAGCAAAATCAGACCACTTTTAAAGTTCTCCTAGTGCTCTTGCATTTTCCAGGCAGAGCAGGACTTTTCCAAATCCTCAGATCTTCATGTCAAATGTGGAGGGAGGGCACTGAATTTAGGAAAAGCATATGGGAAAGAAATGCCAGTTCCTGGCAACTCTTAGAGAGCATGGGAGAAGCCGGTGCAGAAATATCTAGAACCCAGCTGGTTTCTGTTCTAATGAAACAAAGCTTTTGTCTCCAAGGAAACACTTCCTCCCATCTCTTCCTGCATAGGATCCAAGCTTCCTGGCTTTACAACTTCTGTTTTTGTGTAATATTGGAATTCAACATATCAACCACCAGCTTTCTTAAAACCATAAACTTATTGAGCACAGTTAGACAGATGAGAGAGAGAAATGCGAAGACAGAAACAGTGATGGATACAGACAGATTGGTCTTTTTCCATGATGATTTATCACTAACAAGGACATTCAGCTCTTGCAATGGTGCCCCCATTGCCACTGTAACTGAGTCTATTTACCATGCTGCTGATCACCCACTTCTCTTTTCTTTACTCATTTATCAGTGTTAGACCTTTCTTCAAAGAGCATAATGTGTCCAAAGTATATAATTTGGGTATAGTCCTTTTCAGGAGTTTTCTCCAAAACCAACACTCAAAAGTGCCAATATTCTTCCTCTCTTGGAACCTGGCACCTGAATATCTTTTTTTTTTAATTACATTTATATGCCGCCCTTCTCCAAAGACTCAGGGCGGCTTACAATTTTTTGGGATACAACCCAGTGTGCTCAGCAATAGCCTTCATTCCATTGTATATGCCTGCTTATTACCAAGCGGCATTTTTACAAAGTCAGCTTATTGCCCCCAACAATCTTGGGTCCTCAATTTACCTACCCCAGAGGATGGAAGGCTGAGTCAACCTTGAGCCTGGTGGGATTCGAGCCTACAGTAATTGTAGACAGCTGGATCTTAAGAGCAGGCATTTAACAGCCTGAGCCACCAAGGCTTTTCCAATGTCTCCATTTTATCCTCATTGTCATTGGTAAAGTTGGTTGTTCTATTTGTTGTAATTAATTTGCTTTACTTTGTATTTTATTTTAATCCCCCAAATGTAGAAAAGTTTAGCAGAAGGTCTGTGAATTTGTCTGTGAATCTCTTACACTTGTCTAAAAGACATACTTTGCATGTTTCTTATTGGTTGGACCTGTGTCTTTTGGGTTCTCTCCCTCAGTCACGAATTCACCATGGGAACCCCAGGAGCACTCCTCAAAAAGCCAGTGCTAGCACATTGCGTTCAATGTGCATTCCATATTATGTGCCTGCTTGCTGTCTTGTAATCCCTTCCTCTCCTGTGAATGTTAGTACAAATATTAATTCCTTGCTTGCTAATTATCCCAGCATTGAGGTCAGCATTCCAAAAGGCTGGGAAGTGAGGAAAAGGAAAGCATGGTCATTTCTCACTTAGCATCCAAGTTGCCAGTCCCAATTGTGGTCATTAAATGAAAACCCACATATTATTCCAAGCGAGTAATGCAATAAAAGCATCAATATCAGAGCCAGAAATCCAAATAAAAGAATAACTGGTACCCCACCTTCCCTCTGGCCTTTTGGAAAAGCTCATAAACATAAACAAAGCAATTCCTGCCACAGCCATAATATTTGGTAATTACAGGCTGTGGTGCAATTCTGCAAAACCCATCCTCTTTCACATTCTCAGCACGTGAGCTTGCAGAATCTATTTGTAAGAGTGAAATCAAGGAAGATAAATGCCTGACTTTGTTCTACCAGGTCACATTCCATGCAGATATTCAACCTTCTAAAAACCACATCTCTAGATGTGGAATGGAAGCAATTAGCAGATTCTAAGCATCTTTAACACTTCGGTGCTTAACAAATGGTCTTCTAACAACAATTGGTTGATTTACTTCTTTTTCTGCCATACATTTACCTTCAGCAGGAACACTACATGCATATTAATTTAGCTTAAATTTATTCATAACAATATCAGCCATTCCTGGAAATAATTTCTTTTACATTTCTTCTCACAGCTACCTCACAAATACTTTTCCTCTCTCTTCCCCCTGCTTCCACCCCTGCACAAATACAGTACTTGGTACCTTTGGTTTTTGATAAAAGTATGATAATAGTTGCTAATAATGCATATTAAATGATATTAAACCAAAAGAATAGCAAAAGCATTTAGATCCCACAGTCCTTTCTTTGCTGATATAAAGCTTAATAAAGCTTCATAAAAAGATTTACAAATTCTTTATTTGCTTAACAATGTAGCAATCTTACCCGGCTTTCACTACATAACAGGCAAGTTCTGATTTGAATTGTAAAGTATCTTCTGATATCTATTTTCATAAGGGAATATGTACGGTTAATCAGCAGAGGGCTGAAATGGGCCTTCAGGAAAAAAAATCAGTAGTCTCTGCCATTAATTACACTGAATATTTCTATCATTTAGAATATTGATTAAAAAATTCACTCCAGAAAAATTACTTCATTTGTGTTTGTGCTTTTGATAGAATTCAAGAGATCCTTGAGAACAATTGATTGTTCCTTGTTTCCTGCCTCCACCCAGCTCACATATATTCTTTTGTGATATATTTGGCAATGTTGTAGCAATGGTAAGGCAGACTTTTTTGAAGGAGGGGTTGGAAAAACATGAATAACAATAACTTCTAAGGCTTCAATATGATACAATTGCTTTTTCATAATTGGCACTGATAATGTAAAAAGTTTTTGTTTAATCTAGGCCAAAACAATATTAGCAAATAAGATGTAATTTAGCTTCTGGGAATAAGACTCAGAAAACTGATATCACTTGGAAATTAAATCTCTTCACCTCCCACTTTAGATAGGAAGACATCTGGGCATTTAAATGTAAAACAAAGAAATGTTAAATGATATAATGCACAATACATATTCATGATGGATAGCTTCTCAGAAACACTTTTTAATTGTGTATCATTTTAAAAAATTCTGATTAGATGCTTTTAGGGCAGGATAGTCTAAGTGTAAAAAACTAAGAAGAAAATCTGTATCAATAGATTACATTATTTCAAATTCAATAATTTTATAAAGAATTTTATAATTTCATCTCATCTGAAATTACTCTGCATTATAAATCTGATAGTAGTTTACACTAGTAGGTTTACATTCCAGTTGAACATCTTATGATATGTAGGCATGTACTGGTATTCTTTTTTTTTTTCAAAAATGTTACACAAATGAATCAGAACTTGCTAAAAAAACATAAGGAAAATGGAAGGAATCAATAAAATACTGCTGATTGTGAAGAATTTGGTGAAAGTCAATCTTCAAACCAACAGTTTAAAGAAATTTAAATTTAATAATACCAGTTCTTGAAAACACTATTCCACATTCTCAATCTTTGGCTTTTCCTTGTTCTAGACAGCTTCTATTCCATAGAAGGTGTCTGTTTGCATTCTTAACACATAACAGATGACAAGGTTGATTCAGCCTTCCATCCTCTTAGGGTAGGTAAATTGAGGACCCAAGATTGTTGGGGGCAATAAGCTGACTTTGTAAAAATACCTCTTGGGGGCCCCAAAAAGCCCTAGTAATAAGCAGGTATATACAATGCAATGAAGGCTATTGCTGAGCGCATTGGGTTGTGCTCCAAAAATTGTAAGCCGCCCTGAGTCTCCAGAGAAGGGCGGCATATAAATATGAATTTAAAAAAAAACAGATAAGGGACCTTGTAGGTCATCTAATCCAACCCCCTACACCATTTCTGACAAATGGCAGTCCAATCTCTTCTTGAAAGTCTCAAGTGATGGCACTCCCACAACTTCCGAGGGCAAGCTGTTCCATAGGTTGATTGTTCTCACTGTCAGAAACTTTCTCCTTATTTCCAGGTTAAATCTCTCCTTGTTCAGTTTCCATCCATTATTCCTTGTCTGGCCTAAAGGCACTTTAGAAAATAGCTTGACCCCTTCCTCCCTGTGGCAGCTCCTCAAATATTGGAAGACCGCTATCATGTCTCCCCTGGTCCTTCTCTTTACTAGACTAGCCAAGCCCAGTTCCTGCAACCGTTCATTGTATGTTTTAGCCTTCAGTCCCCTCATCATCCTGGTTGCTCTTCTCTGTACTTTTTCTAGAGTCTCAACATCTGTTTTATAATGTATTGAACAAAACTGGATGGAGTACTCTAGGTGTGGTCTTACTAAGGCTTTATAGAGTGGTATTAGTATTTCCCTTGTTCTTGATTGTATCCCTCTGTTAATACAATTTCAGATTGCATTAGCTTTTTGGCTGCTGCTCACTGCTGGCTCATATTTAGCTGGTTGTCCACTAAGACTCCAAGATCCCTCTCACAGTTACTGCTATTAAGCCTGGTTTCACCCAGTCTATATGTGTACTTTTGGTTTTTCTTGCCTAAGTGTAGGACTTTACTTTTCTCTACACTGAATTTCATTTTGTTGTTTGCATGTACATCTACATGAAATTAGGAATCCTGATAATATACAATATGCTGTTATGTAGAAGAAACTGCTAAGGGGCCTCTTTCATCTAAGTCATATTTCTTCTATTGTATTAGGCATAATACAACAAAGTACTCCCCTATAGTGACACAGTACTGTCTGGATTATCATTTTAAAAAAGCAATACAATAATTTTAAGATACTAGTTTACTTTTATTCTACTGAAATATTTAGCATAATGGAAAAGTACATATAAATATTTTTTTAAAATCTTATTCAAAGACCTTGAAATAAAAGAAAGAGAGGAGATGTAATTTCTTCTCCATTTTAAAAATGGTTTTCCATCATTGCTTCCAATGGGAGGAAAATGAATAAGCACATCTCAGCTTTGACATAATTACTTTGTCAGAATAAGTGGGGGAAGAGAAAAAGAGTGAGGGCCACTCTTGCAAAGTGATAGCCTCTTTTAGTGTATCATGCAACATATGTGACATATCTCCTTGTGGTGTTGTCTGATTTCACCATTTAAACATCAGAGAAGCTCTACCTGAAGTTATCCAGTTAGAATAATACTTTAAAAAAATCTGCCCTCACCATCTCTGCTTCAGAATCATAACAAAAATTCAAATGATGAAAAGTCTGTCTGTCTGTCTGTCTGTCTAAGGAATTTTAATTTTAATCTTGGCAATAGTTCATCTTAACACAGAGAACTAATTTTGATAGGGAATTAATTCACTCATGGATAACCACGATCAAAATCCAAGTTAAAAGAAAAAGGCACACTACTAGCAGTACATTCATTTGATGATGTTCTGGTTTGATAAAGAACATAAAAGATATAAACATGGCTCAACTGCAGCTTTAGGATAGTTTGGGGTAATGGCATTTTCTTCTTTCCAGAAGCAGAGTTTCTGGGTTTATTTCCCAAAGGATGATTTGATGTAGCGGCCTTCATTTTCTCTCTCTGGAAAAGTCTGCAGAAAGTGTGGCAGAGTTTCAGACAGACTGGCATGAACCTAATGCTAATCCTTTCAAATCTAAACTAGAATTAAATTGGGCATATGTTGACATCAGAATCTGAAATTTAAGGCAAGTGGACATGCATAGAGAACCAGTTTAAATGAATTTCTCTTTCTCATGAGACTGCTGCAGTCTTAAGGGTCATTTCATACAAACACTGACCTGCTTTATTCCTGAGTCACCCTTTTTCTGAAAGGAATTCTGTTAAGATTGTTTCACTGATTCAACAAGATGAAACAATAAAAAATAATATACAAGGAGGAGGGATTGGAGGGTTTAGCAGAATGCAAGGGAGTTAAAAAGAAAAATGAAAGCCATGAAAAGAATCCATACAACAGATAGATTTTATCACTCACACGCAATAGGAAGCTGCATCTAATGTATAAAAATTGCAGATAACAAGAAGCCTGGGAAGCTGGTTGACATTTGTGACAGAAATCTGCCCCGCAGTCTAGTTTGAAAAGAAAGGATTGCTTGCTGAGCTTTCTTTATTACTTGGGTATCTGGTGTCTGTGGTATGTGCGTTAAATAGGGAAAGATTAGCCTGTTTTCATTCTATATCATTTTCACACATGTTTAGTACATTGTTTAGTACATCCATTGTAACTTGTTTCTCTATTAGCCTGCATTTTAAAATCAAACAAAATTTCTTTATATAAATGTGCATTTGGTATACATTTTATCATACTAAATAAACTATGCTGCTCTGAGAATGATAAGACAAAACTTGTATGGCAAAATTTAAAAAGGGAAGAAATAAATACATAATCATTCCAATCAGGAATGATCTTGTTGTGTGTCCATATGTGTGGGGTAGTTAGTAAAACTTAATTCCTTATGCATACAAAACAATAAAGTTTATACTTTAGTTAGCATATTCCTTCTGTTCTTTCCTGCTTAACCCTTTATTTATTTGACTGATTTTTATACTGCTTTATTATTGTTTATAAATAATTCAAGGCAACAAACATATTCTCTTCCTCCTATTTTTTCCCCACAAAAATAATGTGGGATGAGTTGGGCTGAAAGAGAGTGGCCCAAACTCACATGGCTGTTTTTGCATATCTAAGACGGGACTGGTTCCTGGGCCAGCACTTTAACCATACAGTAAATTGACCTTCAGTGTTATTTAGTTCTACTTCCAGGGCATTGCCTATTAATTGGATGACCCAATATCTACCAAGAGTGACTCCCTTGATCTGAATGGATCACTGCTGAAGCCCCCCATTTGACTCCTCCAGGCCTCTAGCAGGAATCTGTAGTCCTCTAACTGATTATTGTGCAGATTTCAATTGTGTTGCTGGCCAAAGTAGACATGATCATAATATTTAAACTTGAGTGCTGGCCCAGTTACACATAACGAAATGAAGAAGCACAAACGAGTTACAGAATTTGCTGTATATTTCAGTGGAAGCACACATGTTGGAAATTCAGGACAGCCAGTGCTTGAATCCCATATCTCTTAGATTGATGGCTTCAAAATTCAGGATACTCTTTTTAGCTGATTGGTAGAATGCTTGTCTGCCTGCCTTACCTGACATGTGTCTGTGTCTACTTCTTTCACCTAATCTATTGAATCTGTTTTTCCTCCTTCACTTCTACTTTCACCCCTGAGAGCTGTGTAATGTTCAGACATTCCATTTTATTGTTGTAACATATTCTGGTTTTAGTAACTGTGGAGAAGAATGAAAACTACAAGCAAAAAACCCTATCCATCCATGAACATTTTTCTAAAATTCTCTACTACTTTAAAAGACATGTGGATGCAAATTGGCTTTTTGCAGAGTACTAGATTTTTTTTTCCTCTCCCTGTTTGACACTCCTGTACTAAATGCTGACATTTGGGGATGTGCAAAATCTGAGGCAGAGCTATGGCTACATATTTTGTCTGTGTGTGCTCACTCTAAAACCCACTAAATTCAGTGGGCCTTAAGTAGATAAGTAAAGGATTGCATGGTAATTTTTAATCTTCAGATTTGTCCAGAGATGCAACTTGCCAGTTTGTATTAGATTTTATAAAAATTTAAACAATGGAGCCTTACTAACATTCCACTCTTTGTTCTTCCATCTGCCTGTTTACAAAAACACTGACATTTCAGAGCTGAAGTGGCTTCAAAAGTATAAGGATACTTCTTAAGACAATAGAAACATGAAACTTGTTTTTTTTTAAAAAAATCCTATAGTCATATATTGCAAATTATGGTGGTAGCTCTCATTCCCCCCCCTCCACCACCATCTCCCTCTTTTTAATATATCAATAAACAGCTTGCACAGAAGTGTAAATTTTGGCACCAAGTTAAAAAAAAGTGCCTGCCTATTCCTTGCTAAAATAAAAGAAAGGCCTAGCTCTAGGCAGCAAGAGCTGATTTAATTGTGTCTTCAAGCGGAAGAGGGGAAGGGTCACTGACAAATTATAATTGCGTTTCAACAGTTCTTCCAAAATTATTTGCTTGATTATCAACAGGAAGGATGGATGGAATGGAAGGAAGGAAGGAAGGAAGGAAGGAAGGAAGGAAGGAAGGAAGGAAGGAGAATTTTTTTCAGTATTGAATATTTAATGGGAATATGTATCATTTTATTCAGTTGTGATAATTTTATCCAGTACCACACTTAAGACAAATCTTGTGTTATTTATAATACTTTTACTGCGATACAAATAGTGTCCGTTGCTTACCCAGTTACCAATAGAAATTGGATGATCTATAGATACTGTAAATCAGAGATTGGTCCTAAGTAATAACATCTTCTGGTCTGTTTGAGCCCAAAGAGGAATTAAAATGTAGTAGACCTTTTTGGACATAGGAATTGTCAAAGGACGTCTCTCCTTCTATACGTGAACCATTCAGACAATGTTATGTTAGATAACATTTTTATGAGAAAATGTTATTTCATAATTCTATCAGAGGCTCTAGTCTAAAACAGTTTTTAAAGCCTAGCAAGCAAGATCCTGGCTCGTCTATTACTGCATGGAAGAGGACAACATAATTATAATAGAATAGAATAGAGTAACAGAGTTGGAAGGGACCTTGAAGGTCTTCTAGTCCAACCCCCTGCCCAGGCAGGAAACTCTACACCACTTCAGACAAATGGTTATCCAACATCTTTTTAAAAACTTCCAGTATTGGAGCATTCACAACTTCTGGAGGCAAATTGTTCCACTGATTAATTGTTCTAACTGTCAGGAAATTTCTCCTTAGTTCTAAGCTGCTTCTATCCTTAATTAGTGTCCACCCATTGCTTCTTGTCCTGCCCTTAGGTGCTTTGGAGAATAGCTTGACTCCCTCTTCTCAGGCAGCCCCTGAGATATTGGAACACTGCTATCAGGTCTCCCCTAGTCCTTCTTTTCATTAGACTAGACATACCCAGTTCCTGCAACCATTCTTCATATGTTTTAGCCTCCAGTCCCCTAATCATCTTTGTTGCTCTTCTCTGCACTCTTTCTAGAGTCTCAACATCTTTTTCACATCATAGTGACCAAAACTGAATGCAATATTCTAAGTGTGGCCTTACCAAGGCATTATAAAGTGGTATTTACACTTCACCTGATCTTGATTCTATCCCTCTCTTTATGCAGCCTAGAACTGTATTGGCTTTTTTGGCAGGTGCTGCACACTGCTTGTCTAAGGATTGTCTAAGCATTGTCTAATAGTCTGAGCATTCGTATGACAGGCATCATTTCCAACTTTCTCTATTTTTTAAACAGTATTTCTTTTAAAAAGTAATCTCTGTTTTAGAGATTTTCTGAATGTGAGAGGGCATTTGAATTTAGCACAACTCTCAACATGATATCTGACTCTACTTTATCAGAGTCCTGGGGCGCAAAGAAAACTGTATCTGAATTCAGATTAATATGATTAACCTTTCTTTAAGGTATAGAATGAATGGAAATTTAGTAGGGCCAATGTGACATTAGGACACAGGTAAGTGTAGCCAATTTGTAATCTCTATATGACTCCAGAACCCACCTACAGACCGCAGAGCATTCCCATACTGCATCATTAATATCCAGTAGAAAATTCGCAAATTATTTAATGCCGACCTTTTTTAATGCTTCTAACTCTCTAACTCTTTCTTCACATTTACTGATACTGTTCAGTAATATTGTAGGGGATAGACTCAATTCCAATCTATAGCTGTGTATTTTATCCAGAGAAACATTAATTGTTGAAGGAATTAAATATAATCATGCATAAATATTGTATTTTACTTCAAAGGAAAACCAGTTTTTAAAATTGTCTTAAAAAAAGTAGGATAATCTTAATGTCATTGACAATATGATAATGATAACATATAGTGATATATTGACTTTTCTAAGAGGGTCACTTTTAAGTAATAGTCATGATCCTTTTAAGTAAATATGACACTGTATATTGATATATATTTGGTTTGGAAGTATTACTGTTTTGGACAGGAAAGCTGTGCAGAGAGTGGTCAGGATGGCAAAAGAGATTATTTGAAGTTCACTTCCTTCTATCCAGGACATAGCATAGAAGCGCTGCTTGATCAGGTTCAGTAGTATTGTCAGGGATGCCACACATCTTCTCCATGACCAGTTTTCTTTGTTACCTTCTGAGAGGAGGCTTTGTGATATCTGAAGCAGAACAACTAGATTCTGTAATAGCTTTGTATCATATAGTATCAACCTTGTTAACTCTCAAGACTCTTTTTTTCTGCTATGTATTCAAAATGAACTGTGATTCATATAGATATCTATATGTATGTGTGTGTGTATGCATATATATGTATATATACAGCAAAGGTATGTGTATGTGTATGTATTTGTGGGTAGAATTTCATTTTAAGTGCATGTATATTTATTTCTAATATAATTAATTTGCTTCATTTTCTTTTAACCTACTATATTTTTATAAAGAAGATCCATATTTCATTACACTTGTCCATATAAAGTCTATGTTTATAAGCAATCCACTCATAGATGGCAAGAGTAATCAGGTCTTCAATCCAGTGAGTGAGTGGAGCCATATATTTGTCTTTCCAGTGCTGTGGTTTATTGGCTATACCCTGTTTCCCTGAAAATACAACCTACCCTGAAAGTAAGTCGTAGCTTGATTTTTACACGTGTGCCCAATATAAGCCCTCCCCTACCCAAATAATCCCTAATTAACATCCCACCCACTCCAGAGTAAAAATTAAGCTAGGATGGGGATGGGGGGGTGGAGCTGCCCTACTACTTACCTTTGGACAGTTGTAGCCAGGCCTGACCCATTTCTTCTGCAGCCTGCAAGGCTGGCAAGGCTTTCCTGAAGGCCTCTGTAACTGATAACAAAGCTCCGGATTGATCCAGAGCTCTGTTATTGGCTGCAGTGGCCTTCAGGAAAGCCTTGCTGGCTGCAGAAGAAGAAGTCCCTGAAGGCCCCTGACTGCAAAAAGGAGGCCGGCAGTGATACACACAAGTGAGGTTAGTCAGTGGATGAAATCCCCTGAAAATAAGACCTGTTGCCTTTTTTGGTGGGAAAAATATAAGACAGGGTCTTATTTTCAGGAAAACACAGTAGTAAAGGCATGGGAATCATTTTACTTTATCTAGTTGTCCAATTCCATGTACCAGATGTTGAAGAGAGTTTATTTATTTATCATATTTAGATGGGTGTTATTCTCACAAAAAGCACTCTAGTATCAGTGTACAAAAAACATAAAAAATAATAATTAAAAAATATAAACATTTAAAATATATGAAGTTTAGCTTTTGTCACACATTCATATTTATATAGTTCACTATTTTCTCCTAGAACTTAGTAGATATTTGACATTGTAAAAATTTTATCTTTATTGTCCTTAACAATATCCTTATTATCCGATAGAATCCTAACTTATTTCTTTTCTATACAAATGTAATGGAGTCCAAAAATTCTAAACATTTGTTGTTGCTGCTGTTGTGTAGGTCATAGTTTTAAGATCCATTGACACTCTTGCTATAGAAGGTAAGACACTGTCCCACTGTGGAGGCATTATAGAAACTGCCAGATTCTCTAAAGACTTTCCTTGTGGGAAACCAGCAAATAATAATGGATATTGTTACAGTGTGACTATGGTTTGCTGCTACTTCTTAATCATGAGTCAGACATCAAGCACTCAGATTATAGTCACATGACCACAGGAATGCTGCAATCTCCAGAATTCTGGTGACCAATTGTGTCTTTCATTAGCACTGTCACTACTTTGAACAGTTGTTGAATGAATGGTCATAGTCCAAGAACCGCATATAATCAATAATTGACACCTATCACCCCCCCTTATGAAGTAGAAGGATGCTGTTTCAAAAAAAAATCCAAACTTTCTGTCACTTGCAAAGGAAATGAAAGTCATATAGCAAGGTTCAATATGCCTAAAGAAAATATTTCACTTTAAGAAGGCTGCCATTTTTTCTGTTAACTTTAAGAGTATATTAGCAGTTCTAAAAGACATTACGATTTTTTTCATCAATCAATTTCCACTTGGAAAAAACATCTGCTTCTTTTCAGTCCTACTACTGTCTGCTTTTAAATTAGTATTGGTTTGCACATTAGTTTTTCCATTTATATAGCTTCCCACTCAATATGCAACTCAGGGAAGTACAGATAATTAAAAGCAACAAACAGTGACCAATGAAACATAATACATAATAAAACATTTTGTTATAATAGGCAGCTCAAACAACCAGAAGCAATCAATTAAGACACATCACAAAATTGCTTGACTCAATGCTTGGCAGAAAAGCCAGATCTTTGGAGCGCCCAAAAGCCAGGTCAGAAGTCAAGTCCATCTGGATGGGTTGTTGCACATGGTAAGCAAAAAGATACATCTGCTTATTGGATATGCAAAGATCATCAGAAACAATGTGTTATGTATGCAGGTTTAAAGTCATTGTTTTAGTTTTAACTGTTCTTGTAAAATGTAAGAAATGATTGGTTTAAAAAGTGCGGGAAAACCCTGCACTCTGATTGGCTGGCAACTGCGGCTGCTGGCTATAAGTAGCAGCCACAGCCCAGCCAAAGTGGGTTCGTTCTGAGCTGTAGTCACTAATAAACAAAGAGCTTGAAGCACTCCGCGTCTGTCTCTTCATGCAAACTTAACACTGGTGACGAAGTTGGGATCTCCCTGAAGAAGAAGGCAACGCGGAACAGAAGAAGAGAGAGATGGCTGCGCTGAACACCCCCCCAGCCCCATTCAATCTGATGGCAGAAGACTGGGAGACATATGCAGATCGTTTCCAAATGTATCTGGAAGGAAACGATCTTGCGACATTTCGAGAAGCGGAAGAGGGCGGTCTTTCTCACGCACTGTGGTTCGGCAGTTTTCAAGATGGCGAAGGCATTGGCGGGAGCTGCAGACGTGAAGGTAATGGAATGGCCTGACTTAGAAAGGTTGTTAAGAGCCCATTACGCCCCACAGTATCGTGCCTCATTAAGAGACACGAGTTTTACCGTCGGGATCAAGGGGAAAGCTAAACGTAAACAACTTCATGGCAAGTTTAAGAGACATTGGGGTGCATGTGAATTTAACAATTTAGAAGAGGCCATGCGCGATCGATTTGTTCTGGGCCTTAAAGACAAGGTGCTTCAGAGCAAGTTATTCCTAAGACCTAAGATCACACTGAAGGAAGCAATAGAAGAGGCCTCTTCAGCAGAAGCTACCAAGTCCTCAGCAGCAGCCATGAAGAAAATTAACAAGGCCACAAGCCATCCTGATGTGGAAAAGTCCACAACAACTCATTGTGAGCAAATAGATTCTGAGTCAGACTGTAGTGAGGTGGAGGAAGGAATTTATAGACTCAGAATGGAGCGGAAAAAGAAAGACCTGGGAAGAAAGAGGCAAGATTTCTACTGCAGAGGTTGTGGGGGAAGCCACCCCCAAGACTGAATGCAAGTTCCTAGATACCATCTGCCTCCATTGTGAAAAAAAGAGGACACCTAGCAAGAGTCTGCAAATCATCCAGAACTCCACCCAACAGAAGGAAGTTTCCTGACAAAGAATTCAAGCCCAACAACCTCAGTGAGAAAATGGGGTGCAGCAGAAGCAAAGGGGAAGAATGAAACTCATCAGACAGTAACTATTGGTCTTCTTCTATCAATAACAGAAAAGTGCATGTCAAGGTACTAATTGAAGGAAGGCCTTGCCAAATGGAAGTGGCACTCAGGCTCATATTTATCTATGGTGTCATGGGACACTATTCACAACTACTCCCAAACATTCAGAAGAAGCATTTCCAGAAGCAAGCACTGACTCTTAAAGACTACCAAGGGAACAAGATTCCAGTAGTTGGAACAAGAGAATTCAATGTGAAGTTCAAAGCCACACCAAACGCTGCCCTGACCATCGTGGACAAGGACCCAAGCTTGCTGGGACTTGAGTGGTTCAATCCACTAGGCATCGAGGTGACTGGCATCAATCATGAGCAACTCTGAATGGGAGGAGGCCTTGAAGTCTGAGTTTCCAGAGGTCTTCAGCGATGGATTGGGCAAGTATATGGGGACCCCTATCACTTTCAATCTAGATCCCAAGGTGCCACCATTCGCTTGAAAGCCCAGAAGGGTTCCATTTGCCTTAAAGAAAAATTGATGCACAATTAGATAAACTAATAGCTCAAGGAGTTTTAGAGCCCACTGACCACTCCAGGTGGGAGACACCCATAGTCACACCAGTCAAGACTGATGGGTCAGTGAGAATCTGTGGAGACTATAAGGGACATTGAACCATGCGCTTCAACAGAGCGCATATCCAGTTCCAGTAGTGCATCATTCACTACATTCACTTGGCAGGGTACAGTCTTTGCCAAATTGGATCTGGCCCAGGCATATCAACAATTAACAGTTGATGATGCCACTGCAGAGGCCCAAACCATTGTGACTCATAGAGGTGCTTTCAAATGTAAAAGGTTACAGTTTGAGTAAGGTGGCACCATGCATCTTCCAAAGCCTTATGGAAAGGATGCTCCAAGGACTGCCAGGGTAGTACCTTTTTGATGATGTGTTAATCTCTGCTGAAAATGACACTCAGTTACAAGAGAGACTCAGAGAAGTCCTTACCAGATTCAGAAAAGCAGGGTTAAAAGTCAAGGAAGAAAAATGCACTCTTAGAACTGACAAGGTTGAGTTCTTGGGCTATATGATTGACAAGCATGGTATCCACCCTACAGATGCCAAGGTTCAGGCAATCAAAGAAGCCCCTAGACCAAAATGTAAAACAGATTTGCAAGCCTTCCTTGGACTCATTAACTTTTATCACATGTTCCTACCTCAGAAGGCAACCATTGCAGAACCACTGCACAGATTATTAGACAAAAAGTCTGTGTGGGTCTGGGGCAGAAAAGAACAATCTGCATTTAACAATATTAAAAGTCTAATCACGTCTGATGCTGTACTGATACAGTTCTCTGAGAATTTGCCTGTTGTACTGACTTGTGATGCATCCCCTTTGGAGTGGGGGGTTTGAGCCACAGGCTTCCCAATGGGAGGGAAGCTCCTATTGCATTTTACTCTTGCACCTTGACTAAAGCAGAGAGGAACTACAGCCAACTGGACAAGGAAGCTTTGGCAATTGTTGCAGCTGTCAAGAAATTCCATGAGTATTTATATGGGAGAACATTTACCATTGTCACAGATCACAAACCTCTGTTAGGCATTGTGGCAGGAGACAAACCTATGCCCACGATCCTGTCACCAAGAATGCTGAGGTGGACTGAATTTCTTGCTGCTTATTCATACAAACTCATCCACAGGCCTGGCAAAGACATTTGGCATGCACTGCCCACTTCCTTCACACACTGAGGACTTTGCTCCTGAGACTTACACCTTTTCCTAGAAACTGTTGCCAAGCTTCCAGTACATGCTGCTGAAATTGCCAGAGAGACTGCCAAAGACACTTTATTGGCTCCTATTATAGGCTGGATTAAGAAAGGTTGGCCTCTTCAAGATCTACCTCAACATGCCCAACCTTTTAAATCCAGGCAAACTGAATTATCTGTATTAAGAGGATGTATTTTGTGGGGTAACAGGGTGGTTATTCCTACAAAACTGCAAAAAGAGGTTTTGGAAATGTTACATGAGGGTCATCCAGGTATTGTCAGAATGAAGGGATTGGCCAGGAGTTATTTATGGTGGCCAGGTATTGACAAAATGGTTGAAAACTGGGTTGCATCTTGTCCCAACTGTCAGGTAGTCAGGCCTGCCCACCTCTTGCCCCCAAACAGGAATGGGAATGTCCTAGGGGCCCATGGTCCAGGATTCACATTGATTTTGCTGGCCCTACCAGAGGGCACACTTTCCTTATTATAGTAGATGCATATTCCAAATGGCTAGAGGTCATCCCTATGGCATCCACCACAACTGATGTTGTCATCAAACAGCTTAAAAAGCTTTTTGTAACTCATGGGTTACCTGATGTACTCGTTTCTGACAATGGCCCTCAATTTACATCCAACCTTTTTGTATCATATCTAGCACAGCAGGGTATCAGACATGCCCTGACAGCCCCTGGGCATCCTTTGGCTAACGGCCGCGCTGAACGTATGGTACGATTTACCAAGGAAAAACTTCAGCAATTGGGTCCGGGGGATATCACTGAGAGAGTTGAAAAACTTCTCAGTGTCCACCATATCACTCCTAACACATCAACTAATTTATCCCCAGCAGAGTTGTTGATGGGTAGGAAACTCAGGTCTCCCCTTGACCGCCTTCATCCCACTTACGCACCCACGCACCACTAGTTTCCACTAGCAAAGTTACGTTCACTGTGGGTGATTCTGTTTATGCTAAGAACCTTATGGGTGAACCTTTATGGATTCCTGCTGAGATAACCCAAATCACAGGCCCTCATTCTTACAGGGTACAAACAGAGGATGGTGTCCTCTGGAGCAGGCACATTGATCAGTTAAGATCCAGATTGCCTCAGGAGCATCGCTTTTGCTCCTCTCTGGTTCCCATACCTACTGCCTCTTCTAGGGGAAGGGAGGATCATGAGTGTAATGAACAAGCAAGAATCAACCCCATGTGTAACGAGCTAACACGACAGGAACCATCCCAAAACCTGTCACAATACCAACAACCATTTTCACAAATGGAAGATTGCACATCATTACCTGATTTAGGTGCTGACATTGGGTTGGAGATGGATTGGGAGGAGAGACCAGGTTGTAGTAACCAAACAGGTTCTACCATTACTACAAGTCCTAGTAAGGAAATGTCAGCAGACACATTTCCTCCCTCACAAGGTGAGAACCTTAAAACATCTGAACCACATAGGTCTCAACGTACAGTAAGAGCCCCACCTATTTAAAAGAATACATTAGATAGGCTGGGGTTTGGGTATGGACTGAACCTAGTGGGGAGGGGTGTTATGTATGCAGGTTTAAAGTCATTGGTTTAGTTTGAACTGTTATTGTAAAATGTAAGAAATGATTGGTTTAAAAAGTGTGGGAAAACCCTGCACTCTGATTGGCTGGCAACAGCGGCTGCTGGCTATAAGTAGCAGCCGCAGCCCAGCCAAAGTGGGTTCGTTCTGAGCTGTAGTCACTAATAAACAAAGAGCTTGAAGCACTCTGCGTCTGTCTCTTCATGCAAACTTAACACAATGTTCTTGCAAGTAATCAATTCTGTGCCATACAGTACCTTACAGGTAATAGCCAACACTTTGAATTGCATCCTGAAGCTGACTGACAATCAGTGTATTTCACAAAGTAATGGTGTTACATGGATGTACTGATGTATATCTATAACTACAAGTGCAACTGCATTTTTGGCTAGGTGTAATTTGTGAGTGGTCTTCAAGGAAAATCCCATGAAAATTGGATTACAGTCTTTCAGAGAAGATGATCAAAGCATGAGTGAGCATGAGTATGGCCTTTTAATCCATTGGCATAGTTGGATGGATAGATAGATTTGTACACAGGGTCTCTAACAGGGGTGGGATTCAAATTTTTTAACAACTGGTTCTGTGGGCGTGGCTTAGTTGGTGGGTGTGGCTTGGTGGTCATGTGATTGGATGGGCATGGCCAACTTGATGTCACTCACATCGAGGGGCACTTCTCCTCACCTGGCTTCTTGTGACTGTGGGGATGCTGCAAGGTCATAAGTGTGAAAAATGGTTATAAGTCACTTTTTTCAGTGTCATTGTAACTTTGAATGGTCACTAAATGAACTGTTGTAAGTCAAGGATTACCTGTACAAAAATACAAAAAGCTTCTTTGCTTGCACAAAGCTTCCCTAAATACCAATCATTAGATTAAAAATACCTGCAAGCCAGAGTTATAAATCAGGCAGGGTGCCAGAGCACTTTGAGGAATTAAAATAGTTAAAATGCAATGATAACTATCAGCAGCCAACTCTTGCTCATGAAGTGAAACCTAGAGGTCATTTAAGCTCTCCAGAAAGAAAAAGCAATCCTTAGAACCATTTGCAACAATTAAAAATACTAGCTGGTCTCACTCACCTCACAAAATATCCTAAGGAAATCATCCAGATTTAAGGAAAGGTCACATGCCCCCCAGAAAGGCAGTAAAAAAATCAGTGCCAAGCTTGCATCCTGCCTCTTGGAAGTACACCCCAAAAGGACAGTGCCAGATACCACTAAAGCAGTGAAGGAAGACCCCCCCCCTCCCCTGATAGAAAAAGAAACCATGAGGCAGGAAAAAATTCAAACACAATACAAATAATTAAATCACAACAGTAGCTGTTGCTTGTTAAACCAATTACCAGAACAAATAGATACAGGAACGAGCAAGATTTCTCAACCCAGTTTATTTTCAGGAACAGAGATTAACCTTTTTCCTTCCAAACAAAGCTGAATAGGGAAAATTATCCCATCAATAAACACAGGATTAAACGTCACCAAGGACAGAAGTAAACTTCACCAAAAATCAGTTTTAGACCAAAACTCGAAAGGGTTTGTAAACTCACGTTTGAATGTCAATCTTTCTAGCTAGCCAAGAAGCCTTGCTAAATGTCACTCATCTTGGTTTCTTGTCATTAAAAGCTCCTTTCCAGTTATTCAATTATTTCTTCAAAGTGCTGATAGTTGCTTGTGGCTGGAAGTATATTCAGGGGAGTATCTCCTCCCAACAGCAGTGTAAAAAGCTTAAAATAACCCTTCCCCTTTAAGAAAGTAAAAAAGAACCTCCTTCTAGACATACTAGCAAGAATGTAATAAGGGTGGGAAAAAAAACAAAAGGAAATTTCTTCTAACTACCAGTTCTCCCAACTGCTTAGAAAGTTCACAAGGGGTTCTATACAACCAGTCAGAACCAGTGGAATCCCACCCCTGGTCTTCAAGCCATAGCTCTTATCTCCTTTTGAAAGAATGAGCTGCAAGTCTAGAGAACTCCTGAAACTAATTTAAAAAAAACCTCAAGAGCTTTGCTTCACAAGCTACAGGTTGAGATACAGAACTCGGTATCATCAGCATGCCAAACATGCCATGACCTAATGACCTCAGTGTTAAACAAGATCCAGAGATAAGCAATTCTCAAAGCAAGGACAAAGAGCTAAACCTCTGCCTCTATCAATGCCCACTGGAATTGGTCATAGAGAGGGGAAAACCACTCTATTACTGTGCATCACACTCCCAATTACCACAGCCAATCCAGAAGGACATCATGACTAATAGCATTGAAGACAACTAATAACTTAAAATGTTAGTATGAGAAATCTTTGCAAAATGTGTTTGATTAGATAACACTCAGATCCCTTAGATCTTAAAGATACTTTATAAGCACTAACCCATTTTATATATCAAGCTGTTTTTATCCTCTGATTTTAAGCTATCCTATTTCCTTTATTTGCTTATAGAAAATGGCAATTAAGGCCAAACTGTATGTTACATTTAGTGTTTGTTATATTCTCTTTAACTAATTATAAATTCATGCAGAGAAAGTGCTATTAGGCTTATAGTGCATAGAAAAGGGAGATTTTCTGTTCTATCCTAGCAACAATGGGAATGAAAAAGAATACAAGCTTTTAAAAAATGTCACATTGATGTCAGTGAGTATTATTTTTGTGGCAGTCAAACTATAAGTTAATTGTTATTAGCTATTAGGTCTGATCTCTGAAGGAGCACTTCCCTTTGTTGAGCAAAGTGTGTCTTCAATGTAAATTCATGAGGTAAAGCAGAGCTGGTTTACCTGTGTTGCTTTAGTTCATGTGTCACATATGATCCTTGACATCAAAACAGCATATCGCATTGAGGTAGAACAACATTGCCTTCATGAAGAACTTCACTGCTTAGGGAGATGGTCTATGAGAAAAAGGTTCTCCTTAAGATAGATTCAAGGCCATTTGCATATATCTAATAGTTATGTTTTTGAACTCTGAGCTAATGGCAAAGACACAGTGCGGACTGGATGAGAGGGCTTTAATCTTTTGACTTTTTCTTGTCATCTTGGCCCAAATACAGATCAGAAGGCTTATAAACTATATCATCAAAATATGAATTATTTAAAGTAGGTTGCTTGAAATACTGATTTCATGTTAGACATGGAAGCCTAACTTCTGCACTAATCCATAACTGGCTTTACTTATAAATTGCATACAAAGCATAGCTCTTACAAAAAAAGGCTGAAAAATTATTCAAAGTGGTGATGGATCCTGGCAAAATATAATAAAGATGATAAGAGGAATTCATTTGTTTTCCAAATTGATTTTCAGCTTCCTGGCATTAGAATCCAATATAACACAATGGTTCAAGAAGATTATTCAAGCTGGGTTCAAAGCAACATAGAAAACCCATATTTGAGCAAAATCCATGCATTATTTACAATGGTGCCATTCTAGTTCTTCCAGTGATATTAATGTACATTGTGTTAGTGGCTTCTATATTTCATATTTCATATTTATGGTACGCTGTAGCTGCTGAACAGCACTTCATCAAAGATACCTATAACCGAATGTGTGTGTCTGTGTCTGTTTCTGTGTGTGTGTGTGTGTGTGTGTGTGTGTGTGTATTCTGGAAGAGTTCATATATATCACACACACCAAAGATTGCTGGCATCTGCTTAAATCCAAAACTTGCAGAGTCTACTGATTATGTCCCTCTCTATCATACCATCCCTGATCTCTTCCTGTCCCAGGGATGGCTCCCTGGAATTTTTTCTCTATATATTATTTGATTATCATTTGAAAAACAGCACTCTAAATATTTGTGGCATTGCTCATTGGCATCAAGCCTTCTTATTAACTCTATCATAATAATTTCTGATTAAATTATGGCCTTGTTTGGCTCCTGCTTTTCGAAATAAGTTTGACAAGATAAAGAGTTTGTGACTTGCAAGAGCAGTTCTGCTTTCAATCACTTCCAGAGGCAGCACTGATAAGGCAACTGTTAACCTTCCAAGGTCCCAGAAAAAGTCCAGTTTATCAATTTTAGACAGGAGGGTGAACATGCTACTCCTTGATATTTATTTTCAAGAAAGAGAACAAAAAAAAAAACCACTCTTTCCACAAAAAGATTTTCAAGTTCTATTCACAAAGCCAGTTTCTTCTATATTATTTTTCAGTTGCCTTAACTTAGAGATTGTATCAATATGATTCCTACAACTACTACAATAAAATTATTCTATTGGCATCATTGGGTTATCCAAGGTATTTGAGGTATCCAAGGTGGAGCAAGTTTTTGAATTCAATGGCTGGGCAATAGTGCCCCATTTCTGAAGCTGTACCAGGAATTCATCCATCATCCATCTTGATGTGGTACTTCATTTTGTAGAGGTGCATCACTGCATTTTAGTTGATCCAGAACAAAGCCACTATTTCCAGGCTGCAGCTCAGAAAATAGAAGCAGGATCCACTTACCTTTCACTTTAAAGGAACATATCAGTTGAAACCTCAACAAAAAGAAATAACTCTTTTCAGAATCTATAGGGCTCTAACAAGCAGCATAACCCTAAAGAGGCACGCTGCCAACTAAAAGACTTTTGTTAGGATTAAATATTATCTGTCATTAATTTATGACAATTAATTAAGGTACCTTAGTTACTCATTGATATGCATACAATAAATTTATCTTATACTGTATCATGCTATGTACAGTTACACTATCATCTAAATGTGTATCTAGTTTGATAGCCTTACTCAGTTTATAGCAGGTAAACTGGTTAGCAACAGTCTCCCAGCCTCACTTTTCAGAATCTTAAATCCAGGTAGAATGAAACAAAGATTCCAGTCCCCAACCAGCAGCTGAGGTAGTATGTTATTGAAAGATGCTATTACCATCAGAACCTGCTGAAAGATCTAGAGCTTCATTTCCTACCACCTCCTTCTCTTGCATAAGTTGTCCATTGGAAAACTAATGATAGTTTTATCCATGTCAATTAAATAGGTTCAGATCATCATATGAAGTGAATAGACAGTTTCAAAGAAAAAGAGTTGCTAAAACACATTCTGGTTACTGATCAACTACTATTCCTTATTTCTGGATTGTTATGAGTCTATGGTGATATGTTGAGATGCCAAATGAGCTGCACAACAAACCACCAAAGAAGGACTGAATCCAAAAGGGAGAAGGCTCTGTTTCAGATTAATCAATGGAATTCAAAGCATCTTTCCCTACTTCCTTTGATGCTCACAGCCTTTCTCCCTCCTTTGCCTGCCTGCATCCAGTTTTATTTTCCACTTGCAGCATATACTCCTCCAAGCTCTTCCTCAGTCTTTCTCTGGTCCTTTTAGCTAAACTATGCCAGGATGTAGACAGATGACAACCATTTTTATGCTGGAAATGCAAGACTTTCATATTGGCTGACAGAGTGCATCAGTTGATTATATCTCTAAAATATTGCTTGCTAAGGAAACTAAAAGATGGGTACAGATGGGCTCATTTAGATAGTTTCATTTGTGTGTTATAGTATTTAATATTGCTAACTACTGAGAAATAAACCTGCCTGCTTATGATGACACATGCTTAATTTTAATCACTTAATATTTTCAGAGACTCTATGTACATTAATTATAATATTTAAGTAAATAAACATCCATTTAACTTCTGTTTAAAAGTCTCAAAAGAATAGTTTGCTTTAAAATTCTGCTAAAAAAGAGAGCCATGCATTGAGTACACAATAATGATACAATGCTACCTCGGTTTAAGTGCCATAAAGCAAGAAAATGCAAACAGAGCAATTCCTGCCTTCTCAAGAGAATGCAAAAGCTGTAGATTGACATTATGCTGAAATTATGATAGGGCCTAACAATGGTGGCTAGAGCATAAAATTGTTTTCAGTTCATACCTCTGAAAAGCATGCATGCTTTTCAGCATATTAATACACTCAAATAATTAATTTCAAATGGGATCCTGTCACTGTATGCATGTTACCACTAGGCAAGCTCTTTATCAATACTGGCTTATCAGTTGTTGAAAGTATCTTTTTCATTTCTCAACTGGAATAATGGCACATAGGAATAACCTTGGGAGTCAGGAGAAAGAGGCATAGAAGATGATGGTCAGAAAAATGGCAACTGTGTCCACAGAAAAAAGAAAGAAGAGTACAGCAAATGTCTTAGAAGGGACCATCCCTAGTTTCTTGGACTGAAAAGGCAAGAGGGGAAAGATGTACTTTCAGAGTTGGAAGATTCAGTTAATGTAACCTTTAGGTAGAGCTAGTGCTTCTGAGTGTACTTCTTTACTGGACAACCTCAAAGGCTGACAGCTGGCCAAGAGATAGAAGTATATACAGGGGTGGGATTCAATTTTTTTAACAACTGGTTCTGTGGGCATGGCTTAGTTGGTGGGCATGGCTTAGTGGTAATGTGATTGGCTGGCATGGCCAACTCAACATCACTCACATCAAGGCACGCATCTCCTTGCCTGGCCTCTCATGACTGTGGGGATGCTGCAATAGTTGCAAGTGTGAAAAATGGTTATAAGTCACTTTTTTCAGTGCCATTGTAACTTTGAATGGTCGCTCCACACAAGCAAAGTACCAGCAAAGGAGGCAAAAAAAACCTCCAGAGAACTTCCAGAGACAGGAAGTCTAGTCCTGCCAAGAATGTAATAAGGGTCAACGGAGAGGCAGTTTCTATAAGCAACACCAGAATGTTTCCTTCCTGCCTTCCTTACAGGATTAGGCCAGTAATTTCTTCTAACAACTGGTTCTCCAAACTGCTTAGAGTGTTAACAACCAGTTCTAGCGAATAGGTGTGAACCTGTAGAATCCCACCCCTGAGTACATACATATTTTATCACTTGGCAATCCAACTGCACAGGTACTATGCTGGCACATAATGATAAGTTGTCACTTGTTCAAAGAGACTCACGTAGAAGTAAGCAACTAATGCCCTCTAAATTCACAGATGAAGTTTCTTAATATCCAGGATATTTCTTTTCCCGAGACAAAGTGTCAAATGGAATTTCTTCATTCCATGCCCAGAAGCTAAATAAATGGATCATTAAAACAATGTTGCTAACAGGGTGGTGATGTACAGTGTAAAATCAAATATTATGCCTACAAGTGGAAAGAAATTCTATTCCCATTCAGAGGGGGAAATGACTATGCTTCATTTGATGATCAGATGGAAGCAACTTCCCAATTAAGCTTTGAATATTCAGTTATTGTGCCTCTTTCATATAATTAGAGGTAGTAGGGATCAGAGTCAGATTTAGGCACAAGATAAACAAGTTTTATTTTAGGATCCCAAAGTCTAAAGGAAACTCTTAGCATTTGAGATTTTGCTTTAATTTATTGAAATATTCTTACAATTTCACTCTGCTGAACATCTAAATCCTGCTGTATGCCTAAGGATATTTACCCATGTAGTAGGGTTTCTTTACTATTATCCTTCTAATCTTTACTTATTACCTTCCACTATTGGTATCTTATGATTATATTACTTCGTTATCTATTGTTTGTATGTGCACTTAGAATTTATGCAGCAGAGACAAATTTATGTGAGTCCAATAACACTTGGCCCATAAAGAATATTGTTTGTATATTGTATTGTATTTAAAGTGTTACTAAATGAAGCCCTCCTGTTTGGATCTCATTAACCCCATTAATTGCTTAAGATATGTACTTTTTGTTTGAAGAATGCCTTTCTCTACCCAACCATAGGTTTGTTATGCATCATGGATTCATTCTTGCCATATTCAGTTGTTAAACAGCCTTATTCTTTTTTTAACTTTTACAAACAGACCTCTACAACTTTCCATCATTTAGGTCGGTGTTCCTCAACCTCAGCAACTTGAAGATATATGGACTTTCATTCCCAGAATTCCTGCCAGCATGTTCATGTGTGAATTCTAGAGTAGAAATCCATGTCTCATTGCTAAGGTTGAAAAACACTGATTTAGTATGTCTAAATTGGGTCCTTTGATGGGTTCCAGGAATCATTATGTTATATAACTGCTATCTCTTACTTCTCTCATTTGCTTTCTCTTCTCTTTCTTTTAAGAACCATAATCATTCAGAGGGGGATGAACAGAAAAATATCTTACTTCTTTACACACACAAGTAGGAAAATGTGTGCCTGGGGTACAGTGGTTCAAAAGCAAAGAATATACTCTATGTACCCCTCTTTTTTCTTACAGTATTTAGCAAGTATTTTCAAGACTTTCAAGACTTAGTTACAACTAATAAACAGGGAAACTCAACTGCTTTGATTGACTCAGTTATATAACTGATTTGTTATGAACTTGGGTGGACTTGATGCCTGGGCTGTTGGGTTGATAATAATTGGATTTAAAACCCAATTGCCAACCATGGTCACATGGAATATATTAAATTTCAATCCATACAAAAGAGGTGAGCAATAGGAATAAGGACAAGTCTCTATGTCCAGTTACTTTGAGTCCAGGAAAAAGATCCTTGTTTTTATTATTCTGTACCATCTGCCAGATGGTAATAGTTCAAAAAAATGGGTTCCCAGGATGAGATGGATCTTTGAGAATGTTTTGAACTTTCTTAAGGCAGTGGGAGCTATAAAGCTCTTCCAAAGAGGGGAGAGGGCAACCAATGATCTTCTGGGCAATGACGTTAACCCTCTGGAGTGCTTTCCTATCTGCCACTGTGCAATTGGCAAACCATACAGAGGTGCAGTAAGTTAAGATGCTCTCTATGGTGCAGTGGTAGAAGGTCACCAGCAGTTTTTCATTCAGTTGTTGTTTTCTGAGAAGTCTCAGGTAGTATAATCTCTGCTGCACCCTTTTGACCAGGGCTGCAATGTGGGCACTCCAGGTCAGGTCCTCTTTTATGGTAACACCCAGAAACTTAAAACTGGCCACTTGCTCCATTTCTGTCATGATGGTGGAGATACCCCATATCCTATAATTTCTGCCTGGAAAATATTGATTGATTGACCAAAAAATTGGTTGATTATTTGGTTATGACATATAATATGTTAGTTTTTTCTTTCAATTAGCACGATTTGCATGCTGTCTATTCATATGAACTTTTGTCTACTTGAGTACCTTTTGTTATTGCCAATGCATTTCTTGGGAGTCAACACACTTCCTAGGCACTTTCGGTTAAATCAGATGAAAATGTCATGAAATAGTTTGTCCTATGAACCATTCTTTTTAAATTACATTTATATGCTGCCCTTCTCCAAAGACTCAGGGCGGCTTACAATTTTTGGGATACAACCCAATGTGCTCAGCAATAGCCTTCATTCCATTGTATATGCCTGCTTATTACTAAGCGGCATTTTTACAAAGTCAGCTTATTGCCCCCAACAATCTTGGGTCCTCAGTTTACCTACCCTGAGAGGATGGAAGCCTGAGTCAACCTTGAGCCTGGTGGGATTCGAGCCTGCAATAATTGCAGGCAGCTGGAATTTAAATGCTAGGCATTTAGCAGCCTGCACCACCAACGCCCTTTTCAACTGATGCAAGCAAAAAATATAAGATGTGGAGTAATACATAATAGTATGTAATCTGCAAAATAAAGAGTATCAAACAGATGGAGACAGCAATACAGCAACATTAATCATCTCATAATTATTAAGTAAAGCACACTCAGAATAAAATAAAAAAACCTAAAATCTCTTTCATGTCTGAAGATAACCTTTCATATATCAGAGGACAGTTTCTTACATAGGAGTACCATAAACATGAATCGAATCTTCTTACATCCAGTAGATAGCATTAAAGGTAGATGAGATGGGAACAGTAAGAGCAACTATATGTTTAGCAGAAAATAAAACTGCTTAAACAATGCATCAAAGCTGGACAGAAGAAAATGGAATTTGCTTAATTTTTAATTAACAAAATAAACTTTACTGGTCAAAGAGAATTTGTTTCCAGTACAGCTTTTCCCAGTCATGTTTACTGTTAAAACATAGGTTTTGATGAATTGTTTAAAGGAGTATAGGCTGCCTTGAACCATCTGTTTGCACATATTTATAGGATATACACCTTAGTGTGAAATGGTCTTTAAATCTTTTGTTCTGACTTTCAGGAAACATTTCTATCAATGCAATGCTGGTTTTAATCATTAAGCAGACACTGTAAGCCATATGCTCCAGGTGCCAAGCAATTTTGTGGAGATCCTTCTCAAGGGGAAAGGCTTAGAACTTATTATAATACAGAGAACGTCAAGTCTAATTGTTCAGTTGCAGTTGGATTGCATAATTTCTACTCATTCTCTAATGAATAATACATAACATTTAAATGGAAACTACACAAGGAAACTTTTTTTGCGGGGGGGAAGTAACATACAAG
The DNA here is from genome assembly GCA_009733165.1 of Naja naja. Taxonomy (NCBI): domain Eukaryota; kingdom Metazoa; phylum Chordata; class Lepidosauria; order Squamata; family Elapidae; genus Naja; species Naja naja. Next base: position 174,638,879 of record CM019150.1, read on the forward strand.
TATTTTGAAAATTGTACATTGACTACTTGCTGCTCTTTTTAAAGAAAGCAACTTAACTTTGTGTCTGCTCTACACAACATCCTAAGGAGCAGGACAGACATTATTATTGTTGGGTTTCCTGTCTCTTACATAATATGCCACATGATGGTGTTCTGAGGTTATCCAAACCTTCCCCAATCTCTAGATCTGTCATAACCTGAATTTTCAGTTTTATCATCTTGGCAAGGAATTCTGTTAGTTGGGCTCTCAATCTTTCTAAGTGGACCAAGTTGGACAGGGGATGAATTTTTTTGTTCTCATTTCTGAGGGTTATAAGAACACATCTAGGGAAAAGATAGAATCGTAAAAGGAGCCAGAAATATTTGGCCTTTTTAGTTTGGCTTCTTGCTTTAAAGGTTTCTTTTGATATTTTTTTAATGAAGGGAAGAGAGATATATTAAGTTTTGTGGTGGCTTCATATAAATATTTTAGCTCCTTACCAAGAAATTAAACTTAATCTGTACTGAATTTCAATGATGTGATATGGGATGTTTTGGAAGGTCCCCAAAAATAAAGAGAGAAAGAGTGCATTTCAGGGTTTGCCAATTCCTGAGGTTAAAGAAATGCTAGGTGTCACAGAGGAGAAAACTGCATCAAACATATATGTGGCTTAGATGCTTTATTACATTGGGTCACTCAAAGGAACTGCTGTCTGAAATTATTGTAGTGAACAGATCAGATGTTGAAGGGAACCATTCAGAGGCCATAGTGAGATGGATTTGCACTGACAGAAGTATATTGGGGCTTTATGCTGCTAGGCATGCTAGTCAGAAATAAACATTATGTGTATAATAATATATTCATTAAAATGTACTCTCATAAACAGGCTCCAATTATGGAATGTTTTATTCAAGTAGGGAAAGTTAAAAGTTGGGTAAAGGACAATAAGTTAGCAACTTCACTTTCTAACTGCTTTCTGAATTTGCCTATGAAGCATCTTAAAACAGAGAGTTTCAGAATGACAACTGTGAAAAATCACTGGGAGAATTTAGTATCAGTTCTGAAGAAAAGAAAAATTAATTACAAGCAGGGGTGGGATTCTACTGGTTCTGTCCAGCTCTGTAGAACTGGTAGCTCTGAAGAGCAGCAGACATAGAACCATCTCGCTCTTCTGCTTGTCTTCCACATCGTCTCTTCTTCAGAGGAATCCCACCTTCGTCGCCAGTGTTAAGTTTGCAAGAAGAGTCAGACGCGAAGAGCTTCAGTGAAGAGTTTATTAAGTGACTACAGCTAGAATGGACCCCACTTGGCTGGGCTATGGCTGCTTCTTATAGCCAGCAGCCGTAGTTGCCAGCCAATCAGAGTGCAGGGTTTTCCCGCACTATTTAAACCAATCCTATTTGACATTTTACAAGAACAATTCAAACTAAACCAATGACAATCAAACCTACATACATAACATTTATACTTATATCTATTATCTTGTAAGCAATTGACAAATGAAATAAATAAAAATAAATAAAATTTATTTTTTAAAAATGGACCTAGAGAAGACTAAAGATTTTAGGCAGAGGGGGAAAAATAGAAGCCTATTTAATTAACTATTTAATTAACACTATTTGTGTTAATTAATTGGAGCCTACAAAAATAACACAAAATGCTATCACACAGAAAATATTACAACAGGCTTTTCAAGTATGGAGACAGAAATTAATAGCCCCAATATCAAGCATTGTCACTCATGATTGCTGCCTCTGTGGATAGACAATGTCCAAAACATGTTATTGCACAAATATATGGGACAAATATAGATGGTAAAAAGTGGATTTACAAATATCATACCAAAAGAATGATTTGGAAAAGGATGTCTCACATGATATACAAAAAAAAAACTGGCTGATGTTTTAAAAGTCAAAAAGAAAGACAAATGTTAAACCAAGAAAGTGGCCCAAATTCTTATAAGATTTAAAATGGAGTGGGATAAAAAAAAGTAAAAATAAATCAAATTCTATAATAATATTTGAATGAACTAAAGATTAAAGCTGTTAAGAAGGAATATAAAATTGGTTTATTTGATCAAGATTAGAACAAGATATGTTGTTACTTTGGGCAACCCTTTATGGACTTTTGCTGATACCAGGATTGAAAAGATAATGACATATTTATTTCTTTTTTTCATTGCTTATTGCCATTGAGCTAGAACCAATTAACTATATTTCCTACAGAAATATAACTTTGAACAGTGTCTTTCAAACAATGCAACCATGTCTTGGAATTCAATAACCACACTGATTGAAACCTACCTGTATTTATTTTCTGTATAGCACTGCTCACCCTGAATAGAATCAGGATAGATAGAGCTATATATATTTTATGAACCTATGCACATAATTGTTTAAAATAATAAAATACACAACTGTAACTATAGTATGCCCAACCAGCTGTCCCATGATTATCAAATTGGGTAGTAAGAGAAGGAAATGTTGAAATTATTGAAGCAAGTAACATGACCCACTTGGTGAGAATTCGGTGCTGCACTGGTCCTCTTTTGTTCATTCAGTGGTCATTTGGCTACCTTTCTTGATAAAGCTCTGGGTTTATAATAAGTTTAGGCCTCAGTTCATCACAGCGGTTGATTCAGACAGCAGGGCTGTCTATGGGTACTTTAGTAAACAGCTGTTTTTCAGTGTACAAGTCAAACATTTTCCCTCCATCAGTTGATAGAAGGCACATATGTGCAAAGCAAAAGTGTTTGGATTTGTTGATTCCATGTAAGTAAATTCTATGTTTTGAGAGCTTGGTTGTTAGACCTCTGATTTTAGGGGCCATGATGGCACAACAATTAGAATGCAGTATTGCAGACTAATTCTGATTGCCAGCAGTTCAGCAGTTTGAAACCAGCTCAACCTTGACTCAACCTTGACTCAACCTTCCATCCTTTCTGAGGTCAGTAAAATGAGGACCCAGATTGTTGGGGACAATATGCTTACTCTGTAAACTGCTTAGAGAGGGCTGTAAAGCATTGTGAAGTGGTATATAAGTCTAAGTGCTATTGCTACTGCTATTTTACCCACACTCCACAGGCAAGAAATTCATATTATGTTATCATGGTCATTAAAATTATTTCTATATAAGTAAAGCTATGTATGTGAAATATGATGAATTTATCTGAGTTCTGTAAAATGAGAGAAAAGTGTCTCTGAATTTTAAACTTGTGCAATGTCTCAGGGGGATTATTTGTTTTGACAATGATTCAAGTGAGGCATTATTCTGAAGTTGTTTTCCAAAGCAAACACACATGTGCTTCTGAAAATTACATGTATTTTGGTTATTTTAGCTTTTTATATAATTTTATTTTTGTATTTTTTATATATTAAATTTTTGGGTATCCCATCTTCCTTATGCCAGTCTTTTACCACTATACATTAATACCTGGTCATATTGCTTTGATATGTCTGATTTCTGAGGCCTCCTCTAGCAATTTTCAGCTCCTGAAGGCACAGACTTATTGGGATCACTAGAACAGGTTTCTATGTGCCCTTTGCAAGGCATGTGTAGAAACCCTTTTTATTTAATAAAACTGCCAAATGAAATTTCATAGTGCATCAATATTCACTGCATCCATGACACCGAATCCTTCATCAATGCAAATTATAGCTCTTTTGCACATCCCTACTAAATGTGAAAGGCAATATTCTAGATTTAGAAACTAAAGGTGTAGCTGCTTGACACGTCTCAATTCTGTTGGAGTTCAACTAATAGATTTGTCAGCTTAACTTTCAAAGAATCAACTGAGAATTAGTACAGAATTATTCTTTTTTTCTCTATTTGCAATTTTCTGATTGATGTTTCTCGCCCAAATGAAATCTTCCCACTTTCATTTAAAATGTTTAAAGATATCTTCACAAGTATAATAAAAATATTCAAGGTGATGAAAGACCAGGAATATGATGATGTTCTTGTAATTATTGCAGAGCTTGCAGGTACAAACCATCTGGCAGAACTGTTAATAGCAGCCTGTTCTATGAGTGTGTTAACTTTGTGAAAAGCTTTCAGAGGCAGCACTCATTTATATTCCCAGCTATCTTTGCAAAGGTCAGACTCATCAATAAACAAAGGCAAAGGACCTATATGTTTATTCACACATTGGCCACATTAGAAAAGCCATTTTGAAATGTTTAAGCAATTAACAAGGCTGTTGCTCTTTGATATTCTGAACTCTTTCAATTTTCAGATAATACAAAGATGAAAATCTAATGGCATTTTTTTATCCATGGAAAAATGGGTTCCAAAAGCCCAATTCACGTGCATTAAAGCAATTTAGAATTTGTCTTTGTCTACATCCACTTGAAGGAGGAAATGTATATGCCAACAAGTCTGTACAGTTCTCTCTGGGTATTTTTGTATATAGGTAGACAATCCATGACCTATTTTGTCATCATTTCATAGATATTTCCTTACTTAAACAGAATTACCACAGGCAGCCAAAAAATCCTTCCGTCCTCTTCCCTCTTCCCTAATATGCCTAAAATAATTGTTAAATATTGTTACATTTTAATATTATTATACATAAAAACTGTCAAAATTCTATGGAAAAGTTTCATATTTTTGAACTGGCATCATTCTTCCTCCTCCAATTTGCTCCAGAAGTAACTTTCTGGGGTGCTGAAAGTTGTGCTTTGCATTCCTGTCAGTGTGTGTGCATGTGTGTGTGTGTTGACCTCTTTGCACAGTGGGTGTGGCCCAATACCAAGCTCACACAGAGCTAGTAGAAATGGCGTAAGTAACCATTGAAGCACAACATGCAAAAAGTCTGAAGTGTTTATTAAAACCAGATGATCTATAGTTTATTTCCTTGTAGAACCTTGTGTTTTTCCTACAGACAAAGAAATGAAAAGCAATTTTCACAGCTAAAAATTACCCTTCCATAGAGGCTCAGCCGCAATTCTGTTATCTTTATTTTTCCTGGAGGCACAGACTTTTTTTTTTTTTGGATGAAGATGAAGGGGAGAAAATCACTATAAGACCATTTTTACCTTCTATCACATTGTGTTTTATTTTGATGCATGTGAAGTCACTGAATCCCTGTTGATTACCCAGTCCTCTTCACAGGAGCTCATTAGTTTTCTCTTGAGTGTATTGACTATTCTCTGGTATTTACGGCAATCATTTAGACACCCAGGACAGCTTTGCCCCATATATCCACACTACCAAATAATCTTTGTATTTGTTTGAGTGAAGCATTTGTAATCATGACTGATGCTTGTTTAACAGCACTAGAGACTTAAGTACTCCATGACTTCATAGACTGAGCAATTCTGTGGTACACTTTGAAATGATAAGAATATAGGGGTAGTTGGCTATTATTATTTTTTTAACTCATCTACTTTCACCAATCTTCTGAACTTTATATTTTTTATTATCCATCCTTTTTTTTAAAGTGAAAACCATTTTGTGGTTTTTTTAAAAAGACATATAAATACCAACTATGGTGCCTTTATTTTATGGTCCTCTGCTGCCTCCCCATTAAATTTCTATCTTACAGGATTCCTTTGAACAAAGCATGGTGCACAGGAGATACACATGAAGGCTGCTAGTGTCCTCTGATGCAGGCATCAGAAAGGACAGTCATATGTCTGTCCCAGTACATTTATGCTGAGAATAATTGCTCTAAATGGCATGTTAGAAAGTAGATACAGATATTAAAATCCAGTGTCCCAATGTCTCCAACTACAAGACAATCTGTCATTAAGACCAAAGATATACAACACTTCTAAATATGTTGAGCTCACATGTCTCCAAATGAACAGAGATGACAATTAAATTTGGTGTTCCTATTGTTTTATCTGGGCTTGTTCAGCAAGATTTTGGTTATTTTCACTGAGTTTTGAAAGCTGTTAGTGGTATAGGAATCAGAAAAAAACCCTAGATATGTATGCATAGTTTGCCCACTATGTACTACACCATAATTTAGAACCATATTCGGTAAAATAATATATAGGGGGGGAAAGACATATTCTGATTGAGAGAGAAGTTCCCTGAGGATGGGCTCTAGCACAAGTCCAAAAGTTTGGAAGACTAAACCTCTGGTCCTGGTGACCAATCCAGATTGGATCCTGCAAGGGGAAAATATTTGCAGAGACTACAGAGCTTGTGGATTCTCAAACAGTAGGTGTCATGATCATTTACTTTGTATTTGTATTTACATAGCCTTCTGATAATAAATATTTTAGCAGTAATGTAACTGCTAAAGCTGGATGCTATATCCAAAAGAGGCCACAGTTTCTTTCCTTGCACAGAACTGTAAATATTTTGCTTTAACATTGATGGAAATGTAAACCAAACTGAAAATGCAAGGTAATTCTAATTTGCATTTGTTGTATCTTGCTTTGTCATTAGAGAAAAAATTCCTCAGCACTAGGCCCAAGGCTCTGTAACTTGATAAAAAGCTGGATAAGATGGGAACATATAAACACCGTTAAAAATGACACTTGCATTTTAACTAGACCAATTTAATATAAACCTATTTATTGAAGTTCCTTTTCAGAAAAGAATGTGCAATAAGCTGAGAAAATGAGGAACAATGAATTAATTATTGTTATTAAGCTAAGATGGTGTAGACTTCAGAATTTGGTCTCCCAAGATTCTTCAAATAACAAGAACAGCATGTATTCTATTCGTTGTTATTTATTTATTTATTTCCATTTATATGGCCACCTACCTTAGACAAGTGGCTCTGGGTAGCTCAGAACAATTAAAACCAGCAGAAAATACATACAGTACAACATAAATATGCCATCTCGAACCAAGATTAAAAGCAATCACCATCAATACAACCACTTCATGGTCTCCAGTTTGATACCCCAACCCCATACCCAGGAGCAAATCCATATCTCCAGGGCTTTGTGAAAGGCCAACAGGGTTGGGGCCATTCTGATCTCTGAGAGATGTTGATGTATGGGGCAGGCAGTCTCATTTCCTGACTCCTACCAGATGACACTCTTTAAGGGATAAGACCTGTAACATGATTCTTCTGAGAAATCTGATAGGATGGAAGAGGAGGGAGAGACTTTAGATGAGATCAGTTTTCCTATTCTAAAACAGCTGGCTTTTATTATATTTGAGGCCTGTGTCCATGTGTTCACTGGACTTTCTGAGCAGGTTCAGTTAATTGCTGGACCAAACAGTCTATTTTTATCATTACACAAAAATCGGCATGATTTCAGATGTAATCTAAATAAACTTGTTTCAATACAGCTCATAGAGAACAAGTAGATCTTCCACCTGTTCCGAGAGAATTTACTGTTCTGACCTATAAACTTCAAACTGGGATATTAATTCTATCTTTAGTGTTCATTCATCCTGGGTAACAGATGGAACAAATCTCTGTGTTTTGTATTATTTTAGCTGTCATGGCTTTCAAATATGAACAACACATTGTAATATGTACAGATATACACAAATGTTTAGGGAGGCTTATAAACCAATTTGCCCCTTAATTATTTTGCTAAGCTATTTTTCTATTTAAAGCTACAGTGGAAATATTGTAAAGAAATCTGTTGCATATTCTTTCCATCCTGTTTTTTCTTTTCTTTTTTTCTTTTTTTCTGGCTCTGAATTTGCTTCACCCTATGCTGAATACCTTTATGTCTTTCCCTATTTGATAATTCAGGACAATTAGTAGATATTTTAATTAGGTTTTACTAAAGATATAAGACAGCCAAGCTGGTGTAGTAGTTAAGGCACCAGGCTAGAATCTGGGAGACCATGAATTTAGACATGCCTTAGAGATGAAGATAGCTGAGTGACCTTAGCTCAGTCAGTCTCTCTCAGCTCTAGGAAGAAGGCAATAGCAAACCACTTACCAAAATCTTCCCAAGAAAACAGGGCAGATTGTCCAGGCAGTCACCAGCAATAAGTATTGACTCCAAGGCATTATACACATACTTACATACATATAGTCAAATCGCAGGTCCAGGTACTGTCCTAAAGTAAATTTTAAAAGATGTGGAGATCATTGGCTGAAATAGAATTATATATTCCTTGATTGCTTGCAACAAAATCTATTGCCTTTGTTATTTGTGGTTGCTGGGTTTTTTAATTATATCCTTCTCAACATGCCAGATGCTCCATCAAGGTTTAAGTCTCAGTTTCACAAGCATTCAGATTCTATTTGGCAAAAATATGTATACACTTTAACAATAGCAATAGCACTTAGACTTATATACCACTTTATAGTACTTTACAGCCCTCTCTAAGTAGTTTTACAGAGTCAGCATATTGCCCCAGCAATCTGAATCCTCACTTTACCCACCTTGGAAGGATGGAAGGCTGACTCAGCCTTGAGCCTGGTGGGATTTGAACTGCCAAATTGCAGGCAGCTGATAATCAGCAGAAGTGACCTGCAGTACAGTACTCTAATCACTGCACCACCAAGATTCTTACCTATTTTATTTCAAATTATTTCCCCTAGTTTTGTCTACTACTCAGATAAAGCATTTCAACATATTCCTGCTAAAATGGCAGCTATTCAGAGAGACTTAATAAGTAATTAATCAGAAATTCCAATTTGCTCATAAAACCCTTGGGATAAGTTTTCACCTTTCCTTTAAAGTATTGTCATAACTTTGCATTGCATTGTTCATTTGGTCTACTGCAGTTTACCCAGCATTACACTCTCCTGAAGGATTGCATCTTCAGTTCCCAGATTCACCCATACCTTGTGGTTTTTTTCGTAGGGTTCACTAGACCCAGACTTTGCAGCACCATCTGTCACACTTTTTGAAAGCCTGAGCTAAAATTTTATTTTTATTAAATTTGAAAAACTAAATATCTTCATTGGGGTACATTTTTATTTTAATTGTCCATACAATTACTTGCTCGGCTTAATTTATATTTATATTTACTTTACTTTATAGAATTTAAATGTAAACAGATTGCTTGAATTTTTAACTTAGGTTTTTGTTTTTCTTTCTTTTTCTCATTCATCATATAAAAATTGTGACTTTGTAGATTGGATAAGTGTTAATTGATTCCCACAGTTTCTTCCATGTTCAGTTTGAGTCTTAGTTGAAGATACAAAATGATGACCACTGCTGAGAATGGTAGGATCTCAAAACAAAATTGAAAATAGAACACTAATAACACAATATTGAAGTCTACCCATGATAAATAGCTGATTCCTTTTTCTTTTTCTCTAGTAAAAAAAAAATGACATGAATTGGCCTCCCTGTGTTCCTTCTTTGCCTATAAATAGAATAGAGAAATTAGAGGTCCATTCTTCAAACCCTTTATTGATATTTTGAATAACAAGGTCTTCATTTCTTAATAAGAAATGGTAATGTTAGGAAATGATAATGTTAGGAAGCTTCCTTATACTTGTGGAGTAATTAGCATGCAATTAATGAATCTTATGTATCCTTGTTTTATTATACAGTAGAGATCAAAAACCACTGAAGCAAATACGGAAAGATGTATAATAACTCCAATATGAAAGTGTAATTTGTAATTATTCTATTCATTCCTAAAGTGAATTGGGATGTTTATGTTCCATCAGTAACCTTAAGTCATCATAGGAGAAATGTAAGATCTTGCATATTCTTCCTGCATCCAAGTACAGAATATCAAGAAGGTCATGCCCAGTAACTCAGTAAAATGTTAATTCAAATATAAACAAAAGCCAGTTTCTTATGCAGTAGTTCAGGAGTAAAACAAAGGACTCTAATTTAAAAAAGTTAGGCTTGAAGTCCAACAAATTGCCAAGTAATCGTTATATGGAATGCATTGTTGTTGCTCTAAAATATTAGGATTCTTTGACTTTGCATCTGTTTACACATTTCTGCTGATGAATCACTGTAAATAATTTTTCATAATTTAATATCATCCTCTGATATACAAATATTACCATGTGTTTGCTTCTTAGTGTTCACTCTGTGGAACATTCCTTCTTTTCCTTTGTCTTATATTCAGCTTTTCTGCTATACAACTTGTAAAAGACGATTATTGTTCTTCCATTTCGTTCCCAGTTTGGCTGTCTATGAACAAGGTAATATTGATCACATGACCATGGGGATACTGGAACAGTTGTTAGTGTTAAAAAGTCACTTTTTTCAGTGCTGTTGTAACTTTGAATGGTCACTAAATGAAGAGGCTCTTAGATTGGCTCTTAAATAATCAGATGCAGAATATAAACATGTACTAATTGCCATTTCTGGCATAGGTCTTCAGATCATAACTGCATTGGTAAGCCATGTGAAGTCCATAATTTATCTATTGCCAAGAGTGGCCTCTTGCTATTGCCTGAGTGATACAGTAATAACTATGCATTGGAATTTGGGGTTTGAAGCCATATGCTATATTAAAATATACCAGACAGCTTATAATTAGAGACAAATGGAAGAGAGGCATAATCCAATTTATCTGGTCATATTTATTGATGATGGTGATAATATTGAGGTTCGGAAGAGAGGCAGAGTTCTTACACAACAAATAGGAAGACTGCAATTCTAAATCTGCAGAAATTGGTTAGGGAGGGAGGGAGGGAGGGAGGAGGCTAAATCTAAGTTCCCTTGGGACAAAAATCTGGTGGTTTATCATATGCAAGACATTTTGTAATACAGCTGTCCCAAATACTAATGACAGCTGTTTATAATTAATGTTGCCACTTGCAAACTTAGTTGTGTTTATTGGAGAGTGAAGGTATATGCTCAATAGCATATGGTAATAGATAAGTTTTAGTATGTTCCTGTTTAATTTTGCACTGGCTTGTTGATATCTGTGGTGTGACGTGATACAGGGTGCTAAAGTGCAACCAGAGAAGCCTTAGGCGATGCTGCAGCAGAGTTACAGGATGTGAAGCTACCCTTAGCTGTATCTGTCCTGCTTAATCTTGTTATGAAATTGTCTCATAAATATGCTAAACATGACTGGGTGGGGGCAGGAAAAAAAGAGGAGTAGAGCAGAGTTGCAGAATTATTTACAATTTAAATATTGCCACCCAAATGCATATTAAAATTAATGACTTCTAGCCAAAGCCAATGAATAAGAAATAATCCTTTTTAACAAAATGGGAGCAAAATATATCCTGAAGTCTTTAGGCTTGTATTAGTGATACTATACAAACTATGTGGTTTTATTGCTGGCTAAAATGCAGACATCTAGAGAAAATTGGCCTCATTAAAACCATTTTGCACAGAAACTACAGTATATGCAATCTTTTTATATACATAGCTGTACTTTGCATTCTCTTTTTAATAGTAATTTTATTAAAGATTATGATTACAACAGAAAAAAGGAACACAAATTGAAAAAACATTAAAAGATGAAAAAGAAAAGAAGATGCAGAAAATAAAGGGAAAATGCAAAATAGAGAAATGGGGGGGAATCAAAAGAAAAAGAAAATAAATCCATGAAGAAATGATTTTCCTCTTCATCACCAGTATAAACTATTTTATAACACCACTTTTTAAAAAAAAACAAATGAACTCTTCTTTCCTCCTATTTTGTATCTGTAAGCAAATCCTTTAAGCCTTCTAATTTCAGTCCTGATCTCAGCAAAAGTCCACTAAGAGTTACCAAAGATTACAATGCAGTAGTCCTCAACTTACAACCATTCCTTTAGCAACTGTTCAGAGATGCAACGGCACTGAAAAGAAATGACTTATGACTGGACCTCACACTTTGAACTGTCACAGCATCAACGTGTGTTCAAAATTTGGGTGCTTGGCAACCAACAGATATTTGCAATGGTTGTAGGCTTCTATTTGGACCTTTAGTCTGTTTGTAACATTCTCAAATTAAAGTTTTAATCACCCTGTTGCTGTTTCCTAAAAAAATAAAGTTGTTAAACTGGTAGTTAAAACTTGTTTCACTGAGGATTGAAGGAAGCTCATCTGGAGCTGTGAAATCGGTGATCCCAAAGGATTCTAATAGCTAAAAAGCAGCTAACAAGCAATTTTGAAAAGTAGCACGGCTGATGTTACCTAGTTTGGTTAATGAAACATCTGCAAGAAACAACCAGGCTCAGAGACCACCAAGGACTCCTCATTTCAACCCTTTATTGGATTTTGAAAAGCGATTAGAAAAAAAAAAGAATGCAAACTTAGCGTCCTTTCAAATGCCCTGATTATATATTTTTTTTAAAAAGATGTGTGTCAGCCTTCGGACAAAAGGATAAGTCAGTGAAATAAATTTTGGTATGGTAGAAAGAAAGAAATCTATACTCCTTTATTATTTTATGCACAGATGAAAGTAAAACTAAATAGTTATATAGATATACATCTGCCTTACACATATTTATTTGAGTTTGAATATCAATGGGATTAGCTATTGGAGACTATTCACGTTGACCAGTGGATGCTAATTTTTTTTCTGAGGATAGAAGAGACATTCAAAATATGCATATTCATTAAAGAGTCTTGGAGTGTTTGTCCAAAGAATATGCAGATTTGTTGAAATGTCCCTGAAGAATGTAAATTTTGCAATCACAATGCAAATAATCCCATCACACATTTTTAAAGGAACTGAGTTTTAAGATCTATCAAAATGGATTCCTCCATGGCATGGGGAACTGCACTGAATCAAATTAGCTAGCATCTGTCTTCCTCTAGTTTAAATCACACCATCCACTCATACAGTCAACTTGTTCATAAGAAGCATCTTTTTAACATAAATCATTCAAAATCAGGAACCAACAAATCAAAGCTTTGAAGGACTGCTTTTCTTCAATAGTACTTTAAGTGAAGCACCTCTTCAAACATACTTTGTGAAGCAAGGCAGATTCCAGTTTCTAAAAATAAAAGAAGTTGCTGAGTTGCTTCCCTTTACAACACTTAAGGGGCTTTCTCTGGTACTTCCAACTTCTGGAAGTGCGAGAAAAGATCCCAAAGCAATATGAAACACCTCAGACCGAATACTTTTGCCTTCACTGTACAAAATATTCACTGAACAAATTGTGGTGGCCTCACATAGGCTTAGCAGCATGTAGATTTTAAAAGAGCTAACATGGTGGATGTTTATGTTCTAAAATCCTGCGTTGGATAACTGTACACCAGGAATAATGACATATGGGAAATAAGAATTCCATTTCTGGTTTCTGGAGGACATTACACTAACAACTCTATAGTTTAATGAGAGTTGCATATCATAATGGCATACAGGAAAAGTTACAAATGAAAACAAATATAAAGTGGTTCATATTCCACAAGGCCTGCTGGGATAATTAGATCTGAAATATAGTTGAGATATGCACAGGCTTACTGGTGCATGTAAACATGCCAACAGAAACAGAATATGCTAAGTTTTCTTAAATTATTCTTTTAAACTTAATCTATTTCCAACATGTGGAGAGGAGGAGATTAGAGTAGATTAGAGGAGAGGAGAAGAGAGGAGAGGAGAGTTGAAGAGAGGAAAGGAGAGAGGAAGAGAGGAGAGGAGAGTAGAAGAGGATAGAAGAGAGGGGAGGGGAGAGGAGAGGAAATACACTTTTCTCTTTGCTTCCTTCCTTCCACTATGAACCTGAAATAAATTCTTTTTTACTTTTGATGTCCTTCTACCCCAGATTAGGTCATTATTACAGTTATTCTGTATGGGAAGAGAATATATTTGATTTTGAAAAAAAACAGCTTCATTCACAGAAGACCTTGACTGTGATGACTTCTGCTTTTGGAAACTGAAATAAATGAAACTAGTGAAAAACAATTTGCTATAGGAATGATAGCCCAAACTTTAGAATTTGATTTGGTTTGTGATAAAAACACTCCAGTAATCTTTTTCTTGAAAAGATACCAAAGGACAGAAAAAAACCCCGAAGTGTTCAGTAAGTCATAAAATAGCAACAGACTCAAATGTGACAGATTATAAAAATGAAAGATTGTATGGTATGAAGAATCTGTTGCAACTTGAATTCTGTGATATAATAAACTGGTGCTGAATATTTTACTATCCATTGGTACTATCAGTCACTGGTTTCATGTCTGTGAAATTCAAGTATGGAAAGTTGACACTGAAGTAGGAAGACAGGGGTTTACTATATTTTATTCATTTATTTCTAAAAAAACATATATGTTGACTTTAATAGTAAATGGATGGATCAGAAAGTCATTATAAACTACATTTTATTCACAGAGAATAAATGAAAAACTAAATCTAGATATGTTAATTGTTAGATTTGCATGAAGAGTCAGACGCGGAGTGCTTCAGTGAAGAGTTTATTAGTGACTACAGCTCTTAACAGACCCAATTTGGCTGGACTGCGCTGCTATTTGTAGCCAGCAGCCGCAGTTGCCAGCCAATCAGAGTGCAGGGTTTTCCCGCACTATTTAAACCAATCATTTCTGACATTTTACAAGAACACTTCAAACTTAAACAATGACATTCAAACCTGCATACATAACACCCCTCCCCACTAGGTTCAGTCCATACTCAAACCCCAACCTATCTAATGTATTCTTTTAAATAGGTGGGGCTCTTACGTGTACATTGAGACCTTCGTGGTTCAGAAGTTTTAACGTTCTCACCCAGTGAGAGCGGAAATGTGTCTGTTGACATTTCCCTAGTTGGGCTTCCTGTGAAAGAAGACCCTGTTTGATTGTTAGAATCTGGTCTCTCCTCCCAACCCATCTCCAGCCCAATGTCAGCACCCAAGTCAGGTAGTGATGTGCAATCTTCCACTTGTAAGGATGGATTTTGGCATTGTGACAGGTTTTGGGATGGTACCTGTCGTAATGGCTCGTTACACATGGGGTTGATTCTTGTTTGCTGATTATCCTCATGTTCCTCCCTCCCCCTAGAAAAAGCATTAGGTATAGGAACTAGAGAGGAACAATTGCGATGTTCCTGAGGTAATCTGGATCTAAGCTGATCAATGTGCCTGCTCCAGAGGACTCCATCCTCTGTTTGTACCCTGTAAGAACTAGGGCCTGTGATTTGAGTTATTTCAGCAGGAATCCATGAAGGCTCACCCATAAGGTTCTTAGCATAAACAGAATCACCCACACTGAACATGCGAACTTTGGAAGTGGAATCTAGTGGTGCGTTGGGTGCATAAGTGGGATGAAGGCGGTCAAGGGGAGACCTAAGTTTCCTACCCATCAACAATTCTGCTGGGGATAAGTTAGTTGATGGGTTAGGAGTGATGTGTTGAACACTAAGAAGTTTTTCAACTTTCTCAGTGATGTCCCCAGGACCCAATTGCTGAAGCTTTTCCTTGGTAAACGCACCATTCGTTCAGCCCAGCCATTAGCGAAGGGTGCCCAGGGGCTGGCAGGGTATGTCTGATACCCAGTTGTGCTAAATAGGATTCAAAAGGGTTGGATGTAAATTGAGGGCCATTGTCAGAGACAAGAACATCAGGTAACCCGTGGGTTACAAAAAGCTTTTAAGCTGCTTGATGACAGCATCAGTTGTGGTGGATGCCATAGGGATTACCTCTAGCCATTTGGAATATGCATCTACTATAATAAGGAAGGTGTGCCCTCTGGTAGGGCCAGCGAAATCAATGTGAATCCTAGACCATGGGCCCCTAGGACATTCTCATTCCTGTTTGGGGCAAGAGGTGGGGCAGGCCTGACTACCTGACAGTTGGGACAAGATGAAACCCAGTTTTCAACCATTTTGTCAATACCTGGCCACCATATATAACTCCTGGCCAATCCCTTCATCCTTACAATACCAGGATGACCCTCATGTAACATTTCCAAAACCTCTCTTTGCAGTTTTGCAGGAATAACCACCCTGTTACCCCACAAAATACATCCTCTTAACACAGATAATTCAGTTTGCCTGGACTTAAAAGGTTGGGCAAGGTGAGGTAGATCTTGAAGAGGCCAACCTTTCTTAATCCAGCCTATAATAGGAGCCAATAAAGTGTCTTTGTCAGTCTCTCTGGCAATTTCAGCAGCGTGTACTGGAAGCTTGGCAACAGTTTCTAGGAAAAAGGTGTGTGCCTCAGGTTCAAAGTCCTCCTTGTGATAAGGAAGTAGGCAACGACGCAAGGCATCAGCAAGTCCTTGCCAGGCTTGTGATTAAGGTTGTATGAATAAGCAGCAAGAAATTCAGTCCACCTCAGCATTCTTGGTGATCCAGGTTCTCTCAGGAACATCGCACTTGTCTCTCTCTAGTTCCTCACCTGATGTCAATTCTAGGGGAAGGGAGGAACAGGAGGAAAATCAGCAAGCAAGAATCAACCCCATGTGTAACGAGCCATTACGACAGGAATCATCCCAAAACCTGTCACAATGCCAAAATCCATCCTTAGAAGTGGAAGATTGCACATCACTTCCTGATTTGGGTGCTGACATTGGAATGGAGATGGGTTGGGAGGAGAGACCAGATTCTAACAGTCAAACAGGGTCTTCTTTCACAGGAAGTCCCAATGGGGAAATGTCAGCAGACACATTTCCTCTCTCGCTGGATGAAAATGTTAAAACTTCTGAACCACGAAGGTCTCAACGTACACGCAAGAGCCCCACCTATTTAAAAGAATACATTAGATAGGTTGGGGTTTGGTATGGACTGAACCTAGTGGGGAGGGGTGTTATGTATGTAGGTTTGAATGTCATTGGTTTAGTTTGAATTGTTCTTGTAAAATGTCAAATAAGATTGGTTTAAAAAGTCCTGCACTCTGATTGGCTGGCAACTACAGCTGCTGGCTATAAGAAGCAGCCGTAGCCCAGCCAAGTCGGGTCCATTCTAGCTGTAGTCACTTAATAAACTCTTCACTGAAGCTCTTTGCGTCTGACTCTTCATGCAAACTTAACAGTAAGAAAGACCGCCCTCTTCCGCTTGTCGGAAATGTCGGCGAGATCGTTTCCCTCCAAATACATTTGGAAACAATCTGCATACGAGTCCCAGTCTTCTGCCATTGGATCAAACGGGGCTGGGGGGTGTTCAGCACAGCCATCTCTCTCAGCTTCTTCTCCGCGTTGTCTTCTCTTCGGGAAGGATCCCACCTTCGTCGCCAGTGTTATATTTGCATGAAGAGTCAGACGCAGAGTGCTTCAGTGAAGAGTTTATTAGTGACTACAGCTCTTAACAGACCCGATTTGGACTGGCGCTGCTACTTATAGCCAGCAGCCGCAGTTGCCAGCCAATCAGAGTGCAGGGTTTTCCCACACTATTTAAACCAATGACATTCAAACCTGCATACATAACATTAATGCCATACCCTTTCAAGACAAAAATGGTGGGCTAGGAAAAAATGTAGAACTGATTATGCTTATTTTGTCCAGATTTTCTTTTCTGACATAAATCTGAAGTCCCAACAGAATCTTCTGCAGGAGATTTACTGATACAGCGGTTAATTCAGAAACTACTCAAATTACAGCTTAACCAGAGAAGGCTTTCATTTCCTGTATCTTATGATGGTGGTGTTCTTTATCTGTTTAAAAAGGAACATGGATTGGCCACCTAAATCAACCCACTGCTTTATTTGACACATAAGCATGGCCCTTGAATTGGTCCAGCTCCAAATTTTAATTGGTGCTGGCAGCCCAATCCTAGTGATCTTTTCAAGTTCCAATAATTTTATCCTGGCCACTTGGATTCCTAAATAGAAGTGTCATTGTAGCCTAAAGCCTCTTCCATGGTTCTAAAGTACTTGGGAATCCACACAAGTAAAGCAAGTCCATCTTCAGTCTTTGATGTCTTTGATGGAAGTCTTCGGTGATGACAGCAATGATATAAAATGGGCATAATGAAGACTATAACACCACTCTGTTTACCCTCATTGTTGATTTGCAGATGAACATCTAACAGGACTATAATAATTATACTGAACATATTATTTGTCTCTGCAACATAATATCATATCTGTTAACTGTGGAAGAAAACTGACAAAGATAGCAAAACTATCTGCTAAACATTGCAAATTCCGCTGGTCTGCTATAAATGTACTCCATCAACAACACTATTGCTATGTTTTTTCATAGCTAAACATTTCCAAATTATTCATATATCAACTGTTAGAATATTCAATTTTTTAATAATTAAAAAATCCCTGAATGCAATTAAAGTTGAGAATCAATTGTTCTAGAAAAGTAAGCAGCTAAAAGTAATAAATAGAAAAGACTTTGAGTTACTAACAGCTGTGCAGGAAAATGCATAGAGGGTGATTTGATCATTGAGATTTAGATGTTACAACATGAAATAGGAAGCAAAAGAGCTTGTGTGTTGTGAGGAAAGGAAGCTGGGATAAACCACTGAGCCAACCTGAAACACTTCCCGTCCCATTTTCCCACCCAAAATTCAGTACAGCTCATGCTTTTTCCCCAAAAGAAAGCCCCCCAAAAAAAAAAGATGGAGAGGAGATCTTCTTCTTCCTCGGGTCATTGAACACCACTTTGCACAGTCAGCTGCATCTCCAGGGTGCAGCCCACAGCTTGCATATATTTGTTGATGTTTTGCCATCTCTGTTTTGGATGCCCGCGAGGTCGCTGGCCATTGACTTCTTGTTGGTAGGCGGTCTTGGCAAAGGTAGAAGGTGCTGATGTCAGGACATGTCCATACCAATGAATGCAGCCTTCTCTATAGTTGGTGCCACACCAAAATGTTGTTGAGTGGTGTCATTTGTGATGTGGTCAAGAAGGGAGATGCCTGATATCCAATGGAGCATTTTCATTTCCATGGCATGGAGATAGCTTTCAGTCCCTGTTGTTGCTGTCCAGCATTCAGTGCCATACAGTGCAATAGGGTGGATAGTTGTCTTGTAAATCTTAGATTTAAGACAGGTTGGCATTCCTCTGTCACATAACACACCAGTGAGTTCTCAAAGAAACTTGAGAGAGATGGAATCATTCACAGTTCACTCACAAGCATCCATGGCAGCATTGCAGCTATGTGGCAAATTGAGACACACCATGCCATTTTTAGATTCATCTCTACATCCATACCTCACCAAGCCTTTGTCACCTTTGAAAAGTGATAAATATTATAGCCGGGCAAAAGGGCTGTCGGTCAACCACAACTTACAATAAGCAGCATATACTGCTGGGATTCCTACTTTGAGCTTGGCTTGAGAGCCCAACTGGAGTACTCAAAAGTAACATTGCTTAAGAGCTGAACTTGGAGCTAGGCCTGGAGGAGAGCTTGGAGCTTAGCCTGGAACATGGCAGCAACCCAAAAGGAGAAACTACATTTCCAATTAGTAAAATAGTTTTGGAAGTATATTTTGGATTATATGCCATTTTACAGACTTTGATGTATTGATGTGGCTATATCAATTTGAAAGGCTTAAGAAAATGGAGTTAATCCAGAGCAACATCCTACTGTTAGGAAAGATTTATACCATAATAAAGTCTGCTCTGCTATAGTGTGTCCAATCCTTGGAAAACAAAGAACTCTCACATGTGTGTGGTTGTACATGTGTTTTGTGGAGATGTGAAGATGTGAAGATGAACCATAAGACTTGTCTGCTTAAATCCAAGGGCAGGTAAAAATAACCTTCAAATTCTTTGAAATGTAAAATACTGTATGTTCATATAGAATATGTGTCTAGAGACAGAGAAAGGTCAGCAGAAAGAAGACTTATATCATTGCTACCTTATGCCAGGTTTTTTTTTAATGCATAGCTTTTGTGATATGGGCAGAACCAATGTTTTGCTGAGATTCTGTTTTCTTGTTGGTTTTACCATTCTCCCTCAAGTTCACTTTAAAAAAGTAGTAAATCTTCATGACTGACGTGTTGGCCTTTTGCTTCAGTTAAAAAAGAGTCAAGATGAAAGTATATGAAAGTGCTCTGTTTTTCATTGTATAACTGTCTCCTCAGAAACCTGCTGATTCCTGATCTTCCCACATTTGACTTAAATTCCATTTTGATGGAACTCTTTTTGATATCTTTGTTCTTATCAAGAAGAGGATCAGCCAGGGAGGCTGTAAAACAAGAAAAAGATAGGCAGAGGCAAAAAGTTCTACTAGATTGAAAGTATTGCCCTTCCTATAAGCTTATCCAAAATAAATTCTAAAGCACTGCAAAGGGGGAAAATGAGAACAAAAACTGTTTTGATAGAGAAGAAATTGGAGACAGATTTCAGCACAGAAATTAGTAGAGACAGACGACCCTCTTTGCCTGCATTTCTCTTTAACAACAGTTAACACTATTTACTGGTAGATAAAGATCAGGTTTGATATTTGTAGCAAAGTGTTAATACAGGGGTTCTCTCTCTCTCTCTCTCTCTCCTCTCTCTCTCTCTCTCTCCTCTCTCTCTCTCCCTCCCTCTCTCCCTCTCCCCTTCTTCTCTCTCTTAAAATTTGCTCAAGTGCACTTTCATTATCAATGGTTATTAAACCTCCCATGAAAAAATACATGAGAAATTGTGTGGGATACAATTGTGAGGAAACAATTCATCGTGCTTGATAGATTCTTCAAAAAGAAACTCTGGCTGTCTCTAATCTAATCTATAGATTAGATGTCTGTCTCTAATCTATAGCTGAATATATTTTTTTCCATTTTTGCACTCTGCTAAAAAGCACCTAAATTAGTACTAATAGGGAAAATTATCTAATTTACCCATGGACAATGTTAAATTTGCATGAAGAGTCAGACGCGAAGAGCTTCAGTGAAGAGTTTATTAAGTGACTACAGCTCGAATGGACCCCACTTAGCTGGGCTACGGCTGCTTCTTATAGCCAGCAGCCGTAGTTACCAGCCAATCAGACTGCAGGGTTTTTCCCGCACTATTTAAACCAATCCTATTTGACATTTTACAAGAACAATTCAAAATAAACCAATAACATTCAAACCTACATACATAACAGACAAGATAAATGGTCTCACGTTTCTAAGGAATGGGAATCACCATTAGCCATGCATAACTACTTCCTTTTTTCCTAAGGGTTTTTTCTTGTTTTGTTTAGCTTGTTTTGCTATAGCAGCATTTGTGTTAGCAGCTGGGTTATTGCTTTGCATTAAACTAAGGCATTATGGAAGAGAGAAGGTTTTTTTCCCCCTGTGAGCATGAAAAACACAACAATTATGATTAGCACTGAGGGAAGTCTGCCCAGTTCTAGGGCAACCATGTGAATCATTGAATTATGACACTTTCTGTACTTAGGCAAAGTTTTCTTGCTCTTCAGTTCTAGTGACAAAGCCATAATCACTTTGAGCCATACTGTCTTAACTGCACTGGAACAGAACTGAGAAATCCCAATAGATACAGTATGCTTTCCTGAACTACAGATACAGTACTTTGGCACATAATTTGCAGGTACAAGCATTCATTAGGAACTAGACCATCATATTTGAGAAAACAGACTTGTAATTGCTGATATATCGAAACAAAACAGAGATGTCTCCACCTGTTTTTGTGAAATACAGTAAAGTTGGAAAGTCCAAACTGCTCATATACTATATCTCCAATATATGGCTAAGAGGGAACACAGAGAGAAACAGTTAAACACAGCTTTACGGTTATTTTTACACACATTTGAAGTCGCCAGCAGATAATGCCTGGAACAGCTTCAGCTCCAGTTTTAAAAAAAGCACAAGGTCCTACAAAATATATTAAACTTCCTTAAGAAATATTGCTCAACTGAATTTTAAATCAAGTTACAAACAATAACTAGCTTATACATCATATTAAATGTTTATGTGCAATAATCTGCAAGCCTAAAGGTTATGTTCAATAATGGTGCTTCATGTGCTCCTGTCAAATGATACAAATTGTATCATCATGACTGATGAATATCTTTCTCATGGTGGCTCCTGTGTTCTTAATGGTCTTTTTGAAGTCTTCACAATTTTTATTTTAAAATAATTGGCTTGTAATAACAGATGTGTACTTCTAATAATCTAAATTGCACACTTGAGGAAGGGAGAATTCTATCATTAAAATATCCTCTTTTTAAAAAAAAATGTTCTAGATTATTCTTTTTGTTAAATCAAATCAGACTCAAGCTTGAAGAGTTCTTAGACTTAAACACAACCATGTCATTTTCTTGAAGACAACAATGAAAGTGGCTTGTTTCTGCTTTCTTCAACTTCCCACTGTTCCTTGCAGAATTGCCTGGGATAGTCTGAACCCCTTAAAAGCTTTGAAACTCTTAAAAGATTGGTTAGTTGTTGGTTCTGCAGAGACACTTTCTATTGTAATTGCTACATTTTAATTATGTAGTCTAATATTGGTTTCTATTTTTATGTTGTATGGGCTTCTTGGAGCAAATTAATAGATGGGTAACCACAGAAATTGCTAAGCGTATAAAACACAACACCCTTTTCTGTAATGGAAAAATTTCCCATGCAACAGATAATGTTAAATTATTATTATTCCTAAATGTTACATCTGAAACAGTCAATGTGAATGAACGTAACTAAAATAGTTTCCTATGGCCTGGTGACAATAGCATTGCCAAAAAGATATCTCTAAAACAAATGGAGCAACCCAATGTTTACAAAGATAAAAAGAGAGAAAAGATAGAGGGAGAAAAATGGGGGACAGCGGGAAGGAGTTCATTTGACATTAAAATGCAATAATTAAAAATAGGTTATCCCATGTTTACAATTCTATTTAAAGTTTAAAATGTATACAGTATTCACCACAGGATAAATCCTTATTTTACAATATAAGATTCCAAATATCCCTAGGATATTCCAACTTAATTATATAAATCCTACCATAAAACAATAATCAATAGTCTATTTAGATATGCAAGTATTAAATCAATTGTGGAAACTGTTGTTGTGAATTGTAAGCTGCTTCATTCTTTCTTCAAAAAACAACAGCAATGGGGTACCTCCATTTCAGCATTTTTTCCAATTGTTATGATAACTCTAGTATAAAAATAGAGGTTCTTCCAGCAACCTTCAAACCATAAAGTAAATCAGTGGTGGGATTCAAATCTTTTTATTACCGGTTCTGTGGGTGTGACTAGGTATGCGTGGTGTGGCTTGGTGGGCATGGCAGGGGAAGGACACTGCAAAATCCCCATTCCCTCCCCACCCCACTAACCTGCTTTCCAGTTCCGTTTTCCCGTGCAGGGCAACCAAAGAAGACCCAGCCGATCAGCTGGGACTCAGGAGGCAGAGAATAGATGGGGGCAGGGCCAGTCAGAGGTGGTATTTGCCGGTTCTCTGAACTACTCAAAATTTCTGCTAGCGGTTCTCCACAACTGGTCCGAACCTGCTGAATGCCACCTCTGAAGTAAATCCTTTTTAGTCTGTCTGCCACTCCTGTAATTGAGCAAAGTTTTCAATACTGTTATTCTGAGATAAGGAGCAGTAAAATAACAGTGAAGGTCTTCTGTGTGGCTATCAGACCTTCTATGGAACTCTTCTCACTTTCCCCCCAAAAAATCTGCCAATGAATTAATAAAACTTCCTAGTATTATTCCCCTGCTTAGGTCAAATTTATTCATTTTCCTTAAGTATAGTTCTTGAGCAGATCAGAATTTTGGGACCTTAAATCCTGCTACAGTATTTATTGTTCAAAACTGGGCAAAGTTAATCCATATTAAACAAATATCCTGAATATCAGTATTTGTTTACTTATTGTATTTGTAAAATACAGGTTTGTATACAAACTAATAATCAAAAGGTATAACACAATTATTCACTTACTGAAGAACTCCATGCACCAAGCAGTTGGCACCGAAAAAAGGTTGGTTCTTGAAAAAAGGAAGGTTTTATTGATATTTCTGAGAACAAGAACAAGAAATGAAAATATCTTCTGACTCTTTGAAGAGGGTAATGTATTCCATAATATGGAACTGTTGCAAACAAGGCACATCACCTCACACTTTAAAGAACCATGGCAATATCCTTTAAGGAAATATTCAGAATATTCAGATACAAGGCAGAAGTATTCTTTAGAAGGTTATTATATTAGCAAAAGACCAAGGTTAATTCCTCTCAGCTTCCAAAGGGTATAAGAAGAAGCTAGAACACCAACAGGCTAGCAAAGTTCTGCTACTATAGTTTATCTCAATAAAGCATAGTTCTAGTTCTTCCTGTGCAGCTTTTTCTTGGTCTGGTCCATCTTACAGGACTGGTACATACATTCCACAAACCTTATAAGGAGAAGTAACTCTCATCAGGCCTCCTCTAAATATTGGAACTGACTGAGTTCAATTTGTGACAATTTACATAAACATTAATTTCATATTAAATGTGCAAAGTAAGTATCAGAGAGATCCATATTTTTGCAGCAACAGCATCACAAGCAGATGCCAGAACTTTTGTAGAAACTTAGAGTTGCTCAAGTAAGCACTTCCGAAGAAGGTACTATATGGGCATTTCTTTAAGGTTAAGCCAATAATTAAAGACTAGTTTGTAAAGGTCTCACACCTATAAATAGGTATCAATTTTTGATAATAGCTAATAGCTCTGAAAATCTATTGTCTTCTCATAGCCAAACAGGCCATGGAAAGCAAAGACAAAATTTTCAGCAGAAGTTCTATTCCAAGGACAATGTTAAACATCACTGAAAGTACAAGATTTTTTGATATTAATCCTGAAAAGTCCAGAACAGAACAACACATGCTAAGATACATAAGGAAAAGGGAAGACAGGCTATTCCTATACTGTTCCTGGTGAAAGAAAAAAAATCAATCACCAGAAACTAATATCCTTATTTTAAACTAGACCAAAAAACCTGATTGACTCTTCCATTGCCATTCAGCCCTCAAGGTATACTAGACTAAAAAAACAGACACCCCAAAGGCCTAAAACTGCTTTCATTAGAAAGGCTATAATAACAGGATCTGTTCCCTTCTATCACTTTTATCTTTTTGAGAAAAAGGAATAGTTTTTTGTAAACGTCTCTCCTTTTATGAGCTTAAGCTATATTTATCTGTTTGTTGCCTACATAATGGATCTTCCGTTTCTCCATTAAAGTCATCCTCTATACTTTCTACAGATATAAAATCTCTTGATCTATCACACCAAGGATATAGAGAGATTTTGTTTCACTTTTTTACTTTTGTACAAACCACCTATGTTCTATGAATAAGTTACAGAGATGATCTCTGATTCCATCTAGGGCTAGAAAAACTTTGGCAAAATCCTGAAGGTTCACTTTCAGTCACTGTTAAAAGTGATGACTGTAGTATGCTGAATGAATCAGTAGTCTCTCAGTACAAAGGCAGTTTCCTGTGATTCCTATAAGTGAAGCCAATAGATGTAATAAATCAATTGAACCTCAAAAACAAACCACAGTCTTGAAAAAGGCTGCAGGTTCTACTCTCCATTTTATGAACAGAAACAATCAAAGCCAAGTGTTAAAGTGAAATAACATAAAATGCAGACAATCCCAAAACCTATGAATATAAACTACAAATCCAAGCATAGTATGGAAACAGTACTGGTAAGTTATGCTGTTTAGATACCAGATCAGAAATACAACTTCAGCCTCCTACTATTTCTTACTGATCTAAACTCCCTGTTGAAACAAAGTTACAAAGCCAGCTAACTTCAGGAATATTTTAAAAAGAAAAAGAAAGAAGGAAAACTAACCAACAACATTAACAATTAGAAAAGATCTTGCAGTGTCTCAAGGAATTCTTGATCTTTTCTTATCAAAAGGGAATTTTTCGACTAATTTTTTCCACAAAATTGTCTTCAATATAAGTTTTCACAACAACCCAACATTTTTGTGAGAAGAATCGTAAAAGCTGAAAATTAGTCAATTAAAATTATAATAAATGAAATGGACATTTCAAAAGAAAGTTTTGCAGGCATTAACATCAATCAAAATAATAGATATTTGGATATTTGGGGGAGAAATGACACAGTTTTAATAAAAATTAAAAGGAAGCTCAAAGAAAATAAAATGTTTTATGGTGCTTAACTTTTACTTTATTTACAGTCAAAACAGAAGTAGAAAGTAAATGCTTTTATGATAGAGAAGCTTTAAAGTACAGGACTGTGACAAAGACATTGAAGTAGATGAAAGGAAATTATATTCTCAGCTTAATAATTCAACATATCTTTGCAAAGCATGATATCTAGATCAAAACATATACTTTATTTAGAAAAGTACTGCAGGAAAAAAGAGCAGCTGAACAGAGGCTCTGTAGAATAAATACAGAACTCCAGAGCACAGTCTAGTGACTGCATCATTCAAACATTGCTTTCCAATTCTTAATAAATTTGTTTAAAAGATATTCCTTTTCTCAGACTGGTAGTAGTGCTGCTGGAGCTTGCCAATTATAGTCCCATCCAGCTCATGCCTTTAGAAGGAGGCAATATCCTCTTGCAAATATTCTGATGCCTATCATATCATGAGGCCTTAATGATCATTGATGGCAGACAAATGATAAAAGTTGTAGCTCTTTTTTGTTCTCATTCATCTTTGTCCAGAACAACAAGTGGGACTCCTGTGTGTTCCATCTGTGGGTCACCATTTTCATCTACTGGAAACAAAGAGTTAGATAATTTCTTAAACAAGAACTGGCTTCTCAGAGCTGAGATTTTGGCTAAAAATAACTTACTTTTATTGCAAAGTGGATAGTCTATAATAAGGGATGAGACAGAAGGAGAATTAAAACCTAATAAAGATAGTCCTAACTAAATAATCAAAATATAAGTAAATAAGGCTTCATTTTTTCTCTGGACATTCATCTGGGAATGGCAGTTTCCTTTGTAATAAACCAGGAATTCCAAGATGACTCTGTTTTCATATTTCAAAGAGTTTTTAACAAACTTGAATTGCCGAATAAGTAGGTGAAAAGTTCAACGAAACACCCAAATCAACTTAAAATTGCTTGAGTCCAAGAACTGTACCTCTGAGTACAATAACCCTTTCCTTATCCATAATGACATTTTAGAAGAGCTACTTTAATGTTTTCTGAAATTGATGATCTCCCCATTTGATTAGCGCTTTGGGCCATTTTTGAAACATATTGTTCTGCTTTCAATGAATGCCTGGGTATTTTTCAGCATGCCATAGACTAATACCATGTAGTGCATTGACCCAAATCCTACCTATCTTTTCAATGGGAAAGACTTCTTCCATTAGACTGACACTATACTGGATTCAGACCCTGCTTTAAAAACTGAAACCTAATGAAAGCATATCAGTTATACCAAGAATAGAAAACCTAAACCACTGCTATCACCTATTCTTCTCCTCCTTTTCCCCTCTTCCTGTGGTCCCCAAACAGTCCTCTATCTATGCCATAAAATTTTGCCACCTTCCCACAATCCCTATTTTGAAAAATGAAGCATATGAGCATTATTGCATCAGCCCTAAAACAAACTAAACTCATTTTGAACTCAAGGGAAAGTATCCAGCCCCTTAACTAGAAAACCAATGCTCATGTGATGCTCTGAATTTAACCCATCGTTGTTTAATTAGAAGTGCTGCTGAAGTGTTTGTCTATGTCTGTATGTCTGTGATTATTTTTCCTCAGGAATTACCTGAAGTGGGACATGACCTTTTCTCCACATTGCTTGCTAAGGATGATAAGATTTAGATAGCTGTGCAAAAAGAAATAATCAGCCACTGCCACTATTGTTTTGTTGTTGTTGTTTTGAATGAAACACAAACTAAGGATAGCATGGAACAGGATAGCAGGATAGCAGTGGGATTTGAAATCTGTAAATTAACAACATTTTTAAATGCTTTCATTTTCTGGAACTCTATCAGTGGTCCACTTTGCTTTCTCAAATAGTGTTATTTGTAAATTATCTTAAATATTCAAAGCATTGTAGCTTCCAGTTAGTTCTGAGGAAGTGTTATATCCCAAGTGACATTTTACTGATCTAAAAATATTTCAATAGCTATTATATATTGAAGATATATGAAAATGTTAACTTCATAGGAAAACACCAGTTATAAAAAGCCATCAGCAAAATACATCATTAGTCGCTTTCTGTTCCTTTCTCTGGGTTCTCTATTTGTTTTGCATATATGAAACAACTATCAGTAGCAAAAGGGAATTTTTCTCCAACACACATCAGATTAAGTTCTTAGATCTGAGAATCTTACCAACAGAACAAATATTCAGTAACAGCAGCAAAAACAAAAAAGTAGTGCAATCTTATGTATTCAAATACAGCATTTGCCAAACTACAATAGATTAATAAAGCCAAATAAAGCCAAATATAATATACAAGCTTGCATAAACCTATAAAATGTGTAACAAACCTGGTGCAAATGTATTTCTGTACTCTGCAATACGGTAGATTCATATATCATTATGATTTCATATAACCTTTAAACAGTATTATAAATCTTTTTTTAATACTGTTGGGATTTTTTAAAAAAATATAATTATGCCCATAAGGCAATACCAGATTTTCAGTGCTATTTATGGCTTCAGGGACCATTAATTGCTCATAGAATATATAGCATAAGAGACTCTCATCATCTGAGATGTAAATCATCCATAAAAGTATCTTAAAAGTTAGCAACATATCTTGTAAGCTGAATATTGTTGGTACTCATTGCATGCACCCACATACACACAAACACACACACCTCTGCAGAAGACTCTAAAGTTGGAAAAGGGGGAAAGAAAAAGGAGGACAACCAGAAGCAAGATAGGTGGGATTAGTTAGTGATGAAGGGTACACTGGTGGAAGACTTGAAATACCAGGTTAGGGAAACGATGGTCATGGATAAAAATATATTGAGATTCAACACCAATTTGATAGTACATAATCAATCAATTACACACACAATGGGTATACAGTAAAATTTGTTCTACATAAATCCATAGCACGTTGAATAGTTATGAGCCAGTATACTATGGACTTCTTTTATGATGAACTTCTGCAGAGAGATGAAAACTTATGTCTGGAAGTAAAAAAAGGGGGGGGATCTGCCCTTATAGGATTATGTCATTATAGTATACTTTGTTTTCTGTCTATTCTGTTTTTAATTTCTATTTCTACTGTACAAATAAATAAATCTTTTTTTTCTAAGGAATTCCACTGAATGGTCATAATTTTATTCATTTTAACGTAACTGTCAGGGTTCCAAGCAATGCACCCAAAGAAATGACAAGTCCAAGGCAGGCATGTCCCTCAAAGAACATGTTTATTGGATACATCATATTGGCACAGCCAGTGAAAACTAACTCTGAAGTTTGCCGCTTTAAAAGTATAATTAAAAGAATAAATGTTTCCCTCCCCCAGTGTCCCAAGTCACATTGTCCAATTAAAACTAACGACAGCTCCCCAATTACTTCTCTCCTCCTTCCACTGCCACCTGTTGGGATGATCAGCGGTGTAACAACTGGTTCAGTGAGCACACACGCATGCCAAATGCACACTACATGTGTGCGCTCCACATTTTAAAAAGTCAATTTTCAGCTCTAATACTTACCTTCTACTGCAGCCCGTGAATAAAACAGCTGAGGCATGGCAAACCACTCTGCCGCGCGAATCAGCTGTGCTCTAAAACAATGAAATAAAGCACAGGAAAGAGCAGGGGCAGGTGGGCGGGGCCAAATGCTCATCAGAACTACCGGTTCGCCCAAACCTGTCTGAATCAGTAGAATCCTACCCCTGGGGATAACCTTGGTTCCCACAGGAAGGCTTGTTGTTTTGTCTGTGAGACAATCTACCCACTCCCAGAGTACATGCCAACTATGAAGCAGGAAAAGATGGCTTCAGCTAGGTTTGATTCAGAGTTGACAGTAACTGTTACTGAATTTGTTATGTATGTAGGTTTGAATGTTATTGGTTTATTTGAACTGTTCTTGTAAAATGTCAAATGGTATTGGTTTAAATAGTGCGGGAAGAATCCCTGCACTCCCATTGGCTGGCAGCTATGGCTGCAGGCTATAAGAAGCAGCCGTAGCCAAGCCAGGATGGGTCCATTCGAGCTGTAGTCACTAATAAAGTCTTTTGCTGGAACTCCTCGCGTCTGACTCTTCATGCAAACTTAACAGAATTCATGACATCCATTATTAGTTTTTTTTTTTATTATATTATATACAATCTTGAATTTGAAGGGTCCTTGGCATTCTCTGAGCTTGGTTGTTTTCTTGTAGATGTTTCATTATCCTAACTAGGCAATATCCTCAGTTCTAGTAGGAAATGGGATTTGCTCTGATTTTATATTTTAGTAGCTTGCCCTGTCAGTATTGGTGGGAAGTGGTCTTGGTAATTCTTTGCTTGGGCTGTTTAGGGTTAGCTTGTTTAACAGTTCTTTGATTGGGACATGGTTTGCTTCTTGATTGTTAGTCTACTTTTAATCTTGGTATTAAGCTCTGCTTATCTGGGTATTGATTACTCCTGAGGAGATATTCTGGTCTTTCTATTCCCTTTTTTACTTGTTGATTGTTTCTTTTGAATGGCATGTTGTTTATGTCTATGCCTAATTATGTTGTTGATGGCTAATTTGTCAGAGTGCAATGCTTTCAGGGATTCTCTAGAGTTTTTTGGACTTGACTTGGTCTAGGATGCTCACAATTTCCCAGTTGAAATTGTGGGTAAGTCTGTCCATGTGTTGGGAAGTTAAGGAGATTTCATCATGTCTTCTGATTGCTAGTTTGTGTTCATGGATATGCTCTGCTAGTCTTTGTCTGTTTGTTCTAAATAGTGGCTGTTGCAGTCCTTATACTATATGTTGTAAATGACTCCTATTTTTTCTTCTTTTGGGAATGCTGGTCTTTTGGTTTATTTAGGATGTTTTGGAAGGTTTTAATTTGTTTGTATTTTATAATGATACCATGTAGTTGTAATAGTTTGTTGGTTTCTGAGATGTTTTTGATGAATGACCATGTTATCTTTTTACAGCTTGTGTTGGTTGTGCTGTACTGGGTTGAGTGGCCAGGAACATTGATAAAGTTGCATGGATATCCATTTTGTTGGAAGATACATAAATTATTAGTTTCCTTTTTCTGATATTCAAAATTGCATAGTGTGTTTGTACTCATCTAAGTAGTGTTCTTTCATAGCTTCTCTAGTGGGAGGTTGGGTTGTTATTTGGTAGTGAAGCAGTTGGTGTGGGTAGTTTTTTTCAAAAGATTTGTATTTCTATTTTGCCATCACTGTTTCTGCCAGTGAGGATCCAGGCATGTTGTTTTCTTCTTCCCTTTTAAATTGTATTCATTTATAGATGCTGTTGATGCTTTCCTGTGTGCGTGCTTCTTTTTTATTATGACAAAGGTGTCATCTATATACTGGAACCATATTTTGGGTTGTATGCATGGGGGTGCTATTGATTCCAGGTATTGCATTATGGCCTTTGTTATGAGTCTTGAAAGCAGTGATCCCATGAGTGTTCCTTTGATTTGTTGATATATTTATCCATTGAATTTAAAATATGTGGTTAGGCAGAGTTGATAAATCCATGATTCTGGGTGTTTAAATCTTGGTGTACTTGGTAAAGTCAGGTAATTTGGGTAATGAAACATCAGCAAGACTAAGGCCAGAGAGAGCCAAGGCCCTCATTTCAACTCTGAGCTACAATTATTATTCTCTATCAGAATCTTGAATTTGATAAACATGAGGTACATTTTATGTAGGACTTTCTGTTGGCACTATAGAATTCCCTGGGTTCAGTTCACATAATTTAACAGTAATTTGTTTCTCCTGATGCTTGTTCCTTTCTTTTACTCATATAACTAAGGATGGATTAAAAAAACATTATCTATTTTGGTAATTGCTTTCATTATAAAACTATTCTTACTGTTAGTTTTTCCTAATATTAAGTGAGCCTGAAAGTAGGCCACATTAGGAAACACACATCACAAGAACATTGGAACTTTATTTTATTTTATTGTTATAGATATAATAACAGAATTGTGAAAACCTTCCAGGGTTTCTTTCTGTCCATTCTCATACTATGCAGAATCAAGGCATTATTATTTTTAGTATCTTTCTCAGAACTAAGCCTTAGTTTGCTTTCATTTTTACTCTCACTTCTGCTAATGCATCGTCATTCCTTCATCAATATTATCTCAGCATTCTTCTATATTATTTATTCAGTTGAAATCTGATTTCATATAATTGCTTGTAATCTAAAAATGCCAGTAAAACTTTCCCAAAAGTTATTCCATTGTTGTAAAACAGTTCAGGGGCATTTGGAATCAAAAGAAGAATTAAAAAAAGAATAAAAATTATTGTGTTCGGGCCCTGACTTTAAGTAATTGCAAAAATAATATCCATGGTCAAACCAAAAAGTTCCAAACCAAGGGCTGGGTAGCAAAACAGAGCTGTTGGTTCTTGCTGGGACTGGTCTTCCTAGGTTGGGGAATTATAGATTATGTTCTTAAATAAATAGCTAGACATTTGCTATGATGGAACAAATGTTAGCAATATATTATTCTACAAGCCACTCTTAGGCCCTATAAACTTCTCTCTTAAACAGATGGTGCCTCTTGCATAGGAGTCTGTATTTAAAAATACAGGTTCTAATCAGCCTCTCAGTGAAATCACTGCTTCACCATCATCCATCTCTTCCTCTTCAGACAATGAATCTTTCATAAGCTCTACCTGTCTTCAAGTATCGGAACAGCTGTCTTCATGTATCTGAAGATCTGTCATGTAGAAGATAAGGTAGAATTGTACTGCCAGAAGACAGTACAAGAAGCAATGGACTTAAATTGCAAAGAAATAGATTTCAGTTGGATATCATGAAAAAAATCTTAACAGGAAGATCTTTTCACACCTCATGTGAGGTGGCAAATACTTCTTCACTGGAGTTATTTAAGCAGAAATGTTATAGCTATTGTCAGGGATCTTGTGGTAGCAGATTCTTCATTGAACCAAGGATTAGATTAGATATTCTCCAAATTCCTTCCCAATCCTTATTCCATTATTCCATCTTTTGAACTTGAAGACAATATAGAATAGGTCACAGTCTTCTTTGTGGCATTTCTTTAATTGCTGAAAGAGTGCCAGCCCTTTTTCCAAGACTAAAACTTATTATCTTTCTTGACCCTATTCCAATTTTTCTAAAACTTTCATAAAATATGGTGTCCAATTACATATACCCAGGATTGAAAACAATAAGTCTACAGATCATTTCAGGCACTATGTCATGTGGAACACTAGTCTATTGTTACTTAGGTTATCTGCCCTTCCTAGCCCTCTGCTAACAATGTTTTAATGATGTCTGCAGCAGAAGAATCTTTTGTTTGTTTCTTATTGTAACTTTAATAATGTTCAGAAGTGGCTCGAGTAGACACTTCCTTGATTCATTGGAGTATAAAGTTGTGGGGTGATACAGCATAATCAGATTTACAAGATTTTGTTATTATAACCAATAATACTGTATTTCCTGGTCTAGTCTGCCTAATGGGGATTGACATCTTCTACGCTCTTAGTTATGGTCACTGATATCATCTGCAAATCTAATAATTATTCAGTTCATTTTGTCACCTATTCTAAAAAGAATGAGGCTCAGAGCCAAATCCAGATATCCAAATTGATACTTTTTAATGATTAACCCAGTTTAATGAAGAACCACTGATGAACTTGCTTTGATTACTATTGTGAAGTTGTTTGTGGATTTATCTAATATTCATTTGTTTTTAGATCCTCCCATATTGTATTGTTTTATCCAGGAGTGGGATTCAATTTTTTTAACAACCAGTTCTGTGGGCGTGGTTTAGTTGGTGGGTGTGGCTTGGTGGTCGTGTGACTGGGTGGACATGGCCAACTCACCATCACTCATGTCAAGGAGCGCTTCTCCTTGCCTGGCCTCTCATGACAGTGGGGATGCTGCAATGATCATAAGTGTGAAAAATGGTCATAAGTCACTTTTTTTCAGTGCCATTGTAACTTTGAATGGTCACTAAATGAACTGCTGTAAGTCAAGGATTACCTGTACAAAAATACAAAAAGCTTCTTTGCTTGCAAAAAGCTGCCCTAAATACCAATCATTAGATTAAAAATACCTGCAAGTCAGAGTTACAAATCAGGCAGGGTGCCAGACCACCTTGAGGAATTAAAATAGTTAAAATGCAATGATAACTATCAGTGGCCAACTCTTGCTCATAAAGTGAAACCCTTTAGCAGAGAGGTCATTTAAGCTCTCCAGAAAAAGCACACCCAGGAAAAGCAATCCTTAGATCCATTTGCACCACTTAAAGATACCAGCTGGTTTCACTCACCTCACAAGATATCCTAAGAAAATCATCCAGATTTAAGGAAAAGTCACCTGCCCCCCCCCCAGAAAGGCAGTAAAAAAATCAGTGCCAAGCTTGCATCCTGCCTCTTGGAAGTACACCCCAAAAGGAAATTGCCAGATACCACTAAAGCAGTGAGGAAGTCCCCCTCCCCAGATAGAAAAAGAAACCATGAGACAGGAAAAAATTCAAACACAATACAGATAATTAAATCAAAACAGTAGCTGTTGCTTGTTGAAGCTGAATAGGGAAAATTATCCCATCAATAACCACAAGATTAAATGTCACCAAGCACAGAATTAACCTTCACCAAAAACCAGTTTTAGATCAAAACTCAGAAAGGGTATGTAAATTCACATTTGAATGTCAATCTTTCTAGCTAGCCAAGAAGTCTTGCTGAATGTCACTCATCTTGGTTCCCTGTCACTAAAAGCTTTGCTCCATTATTCAATTATTTCTTCAAAGTGCTGATTGTCCAGGGAAGTATTTCCTCCCAACAGCAGTGTAAAAATCTTAAAACAAGCCTTCCCCTTTAAGAAAGTCAAGCCCTAGAAGCTCCGGAAACAGGAAGTCTAGGCATACTGGCAAGAATGTGATAAGGGTGGGAAAAAACAAAAGGAGATTGCTTCTAACTACCAGTTCTCCAAACTGCTTAGAAAGTTAACAAGGGGTTCTATAGAATTGACAGAACCGGTAGAACCCCATCCCTGGTTTTATCTCCAACTCACTATCTGCTACAGATTTTAGTAAATATAAGTCTTGACTCACTAAACAGCTCTGTATATGTCCGGTTGGGCATTCCAGTTGCAAATTTTTGAATACTAAATATGAATGAATTTTTAGCTTCCTCAAGTTCTTATTGTTCCAATTCAGGTTCCTATCACTGACACTTTGTGATTTTAAAAAAATACGCAGATAAAATCTATTTATGTATTTACTTATTTAATTTTTATGCCAGCCATCTCCCCTATAAGGTATATATATTTTCATATGCATTTCTCCATAACTTGTCATTATTTGTTCAGTATAGTGCATTTTTATAGTACAAGCATTTTTAAATGTGTACTGCATCATACCATTTATAAAAAATGTGAGTATTAGTGATGGGATTCCATTTTTTCTACTACCGGTTCTGTGGACGTGGCTTGGTGGGCATGGCAAGGGAAGGATACTGTAAAATCTCCAGTCATAGGTGGTATTTGTCAGTTCTCTGAACTACTCACAATTTCCGCTACCAGTTCTTCAGAACTGGTCAGAATCTGCTGAATACCACCTCTGGTGAGTATAATATATAATATAAAGTATAATATAAAGGCATTCTACTTATACAAAAATTCAGCAAGTTTGAATTTAGTGAGTTCATATCAAAATATGAATACATTTTTCCTCTTTCCAGTTAGTAAACACATGTGGTCTGTATCGCAGTGGCAAGCTAATTACTAGTTATGCTTGGAATGAATGCGTCTGCTAACATATTTATCAAATGCAGTATCTAAAGTTGAAGGGATGCTTGTGAATTTGCTATCCTACCCAAAGCACTTAACAAACATTCAAATTCTTATGTCTTAATCAATTTTGCCCTTTTCTTTACAAGGTGATATGTATCCTTATACTATGTTATAATCTTTTGAAATATTTATAACAAATAATTTTCAGCTCTATGACTAAAAACTCCAAAACAGATTCATCCAGCTATATTTATTTTTGATAAAAGTTCCATCTGTGATTCATACAAAAATAGAAAATTCTAATACAAATGAAGCTGATTATTTCTCTCTTTTATATGTCAGGTCATCACTACTTACACTCCAGACCTTCAGATAAGCTTGTTTATTCCCATTATAGGCTATTCTTTTCATTATTCCTAGTGCACAGAGGGCATTCAGTAGAAGGAAGAAATAGCTTAAATTTTAATGAGCTGGTAAGATGGGTTAGCTCTCTGGCAAAAATACGTGAAGAAATATGCACATTCTTCCCAGAAGCAATAATGCTGGGAAGCTTGTTCACACAGAAAAAAGAAAGGAAAAGTGAGAAAGTGGGAGTCAACGGACCACTTAATTTAAAAGGCCAAATGATGTGTAGTGATTTACTAGTATATATTTTTCAGGAAACTAACTACTTCTGAAAGGGCCACTCCTACCATTAGAGAAAGTGAAGTACAGTAGTTGCCTCAGGCAGTTGAATTAATAAAACTGTATGTGTCTGACTTCTTCTGAGCTGTCATGGCATCTTGCTGTATTCAGGGGCAGTGAATTTTGAAATGTGGTGGCAATGGTAAAATGAGGTTCTATTACTATTGGTTAAGTTTTGCACATAAGATGTAAGCAAAAGGCAAGGTTCTTTGTTCTCTTTTGTTTCAAGCAGTAAAATCTTCTTCGTCTGGTACATTTCTACCTATACCTAAAATTGTCCTCAGAGAACTTTTTCTGTATTTCTTCCCAACCTGAGATATAGTGACAGGCTCTTTAAGTTTATTTACCCTCACCTCAGAATTGCCTTCCCATAAGATATGCCAGGCACATACTTTGTCTTTCTGGTGCTAGGCTTGTTAGCTTGTCTTCCTATATAGATTTAAATATACTGATATAGTAATAGTTTAAATTTACAGAACTTTTTAAAGTTTTAATTTTAAAACCTGTTTGAGAGCCACTTTGGTCTAGTAGTTAAGGCACCAGGCTAGAAGCCAGGAGACTGTGAGTTATAGTTCTGGCTTAGACATGAAACCAGCTGGGTGACTTTCTGCTGTCACTAAGTCCACAGGGTTATTGCTGTGGAGAAAGTAGAAAGAGAAAGGAATATTGCGTGTATTTGTCACGTTGGGTTATTTATAAAAAATAATAAAGACATGACATGAATACATTTTATATGTAATTTGAGCATTTATCTAGTATGTTTTAATTATTATTTTAGATTCAATAAGTTAATAATATGTTTTTAAAGGATTGGCAGTCACTGTACAAGAGGTTCAGTTTCTAGTGGGGTAGGATAGAAATGCAATCAACCAGTTAAAATAATTTTGAAGGGCAGGAGACAAATACTCAAAGTAAATAGAACAAAACCCCAACTCATAGTATAATCAGTTTGCCTTCCCAGTTTCTCCTTTGTCTCCAGGAAAACTGAACTTGTTTGATTTGAATAGTTACATGATTTACAAGTCAGTCCTATGATCTTGATTGGATATGTTTCCAACTGAGTATGAATTCAATTGCAGCTTGGTTCAACTTCTTATATGCATTCTGTATTATCTATTTCTAATTTGCAAAGATTCTAAACTTGTTAGGTTTTGTTTCAACCTCTGTGAATGAACTAACAGCCATGAACTGTAAGACCATACATAGTCTATCATCTACTCTGACTTTTTCAGTCCAAAGCAGCTTTCTTCAGTCTAGCTTTCTCTCATAAATCCTAATCCAAAACATCTGGGATACTACATCAGGGAAGAATAGTCTAAAATGCAAATGATATCCTGCATATTTAAAACAGTATGTAAATTCACACACATGTTTTTCACGTTTTATTTTTACACTGACAGCAAGGCCCAAATAATCAATTTGAATCAGCAGTTGATAGATTTATCTAGTAATAGTAGTAATTTGTGTTTGGAACTCTGGTTTTTATATGGCCTATAGAATAATCAATAAACTAAACTAACTGTAAAATGTATCACTTCATTTCATATTTGGAAAACATATTTTTGTCTTAGATTTGACATAAATGATGCATAAAAATTAAATGTCACATATGAAAACCTTACCAAAGAATTGGAAGTTCCAGGGGATGGAAAGATGCTGCTATTGACATGGGTCTACTCTACAAGAACTGCAACCTATAGCATCCCATATACATATAAATGTCCCGTGCCATAGTATAGTAAACATGACATAGTATAATAAACATTTTATTTCTATCATAAAAACATTTATTTATTGATTTATGAGTTAGTTGTTTATTCAATTTTAGGCCACATGCCTCCACAATTCTGTGCAACTTACTCTTAAAAATAAAATCATCCAAAGCCTACTTACTAATCTTGCATAGTATTTTAGCAAGTACAGTTCAGCTTCCTAGGTTCCTGTTTGTCGTTTCACAGAAGGCTTTCATTCAGCATTGATATTTGTAATGGCAGCCTTCATCTTTGTGGGAGGTCTTTTTTATTTTCTGATAGAGGGTGGTAGCAATTGTTCTGTCAGAGAACCATGCTGAGTTCTCCAGCTTTCATCAATAAAAGTTAGCCACATTAGGAGATATTTTGTTTTTCTATCACTGAATTCATGCTGGTATCCTGAGTTTGATACTTATGACCATCCATGTGGATACTTTCAGGAACATCTTTATTTCCAAGAATACATGTCCTCTCTATGTGGGACCCATAAATATTCTTTGGGAGAAAAAAATGGAGTAATTATGAACACTTTATTTGTGGGTAAACAAGCCTCACACCATTACCAAGGACAAAGTCAATTAATTGTGTGACTAGGATGGTAGAAGATTGTACCAATTGGTCTGCTGATAAAGTTCCTTGTGATTGATTATACCCAATATGGCAGCTATTTCTGGAGACAACCAATTATATGCTAACAAATTCTAGCTATGCCCCAAAAATGTAGGGGCTGGGGAATGACTTAATGTGTTCTCCAATGAATTCACAAGCCAGTCTTCCAAATGCATTACTCTCTAGCAGCATTTTCAGATTACAGATAATTTATTTATTTATTTATTTTATTAGTGGGACTTGTATGCCGCCCCATCTCCGAAGACTAGGGGCGGTTCACAATTAAAACAACAACAATAAATACTTCTAAAAAATTAAACTAAACAAACCCCAGGACATAATTACAAAATACAAAGATAAGAACCACCCCACCCAAAGGTCACCCCCAGATTGGTTAAACAACCAACCACCCCACCTTCAGGCCATGGCGGAAGGTGCGGAGGTCAGGGGCCAGGCGAGTCATGGCTCAAGGGAAGCGGAGATTCCAGGGGGTCAGGGACTCGCGACAGAATAAGCACGTCATCGGGGACCGCAGCCGGCATTGCCCGCCGACGGGCCCCAAGGAGAAAACCCCTGTCCAGCCCCTGAGAGATCATCAATCAGTGTGACCAATGCTGTCTCCATGCTGTACCCGCCCGGAAGCCTGTTGATTGAGCGGATCCAGGTAGTCCGAGCTCTCCCTTCCAGGAAAAGTGGCAATTGCTGTGCCACCACTTTCTCAACAATCTTCGCTAAAAGCTTAAGGTTGGAGACCGACAAAAGTTGTTCACCATGGCTGGGTCCAGGGCAGGCTTCTTCAGGAGGGGCCTCACCACCTCTTTCAAGGTGGCAGGAAACAACCCCACTCTTAACGAAGCATTGACCACTGCCCGGAGCCAGCCACACGTGACCTCCCTGGAGGCATAAACCAACCAGGAAGAGCACGGGTCCAACAAACATGTGGTGGAGCTCAGCCACTGCATAATCCCATCTACTTCATCCTCAGAAACAGGATCGAACTCAGTCCAGATCTCATTAGCCAGACCACTTGCACCCCCGTCCTCTGACCACTGCAAGTCCGAGTGCAACCCTTCCCGGATCCAAGAGATTTTGTTCTGCAGAAACTGACCAAATTCCTCAGCTCTGCCCCGCAGAGGGTCCGCCATCTCCCCCGGCTGTAAGAGGGAGCAGGCGACCCTGAACAGGGTGGCTGGACGGTTGTCTGCGGATGCTATGAGGGCGGAGAAATAAGGCCTTCTCGCCGTCCTCATAGCTACCAGGTAAGTCCTAATATGGGGTCATAACTGGGCTCGGTCAGATCCGGAGCGGGTCACCCTCCACCTGCTCTCTAGTCCCCTTCTATGACACTTCATCTCCCGTAGCTCCTCGGTGTATCACGGAGCTAACCGGGATCTGTGTCGAGAAAGGGGATGCAGGGGGACAACCCTGTAGAGTGCCCTGTGGCAGACTGTTGCCAGGCAGCCGCAAGGACCTCAGCAGGGCTGGGGGTAAGGGATGTAGGGAAAAACCCCAGTTCTGCCTGGAACCTCTTCAGGTCCATTAGGCACCTGGGGCGGAACCATCTAAGTGGCTCCTCATCCCAGCGGTGTGGGGTAGCTTGGTGGAAGACCAGCCATAGGAGATAATGGTCCAACCATGGAACGGGATGGATGATTATATCACCATCCCCCAGACCACTATGCCACTGCTCCGAGACAAAAACCAGGTTGAGCATGTTGCCCCCCTCGTGAGTCGGGCCGCCTATTATCTGGGTCAGACCCATGGCCTCCTGGGCTAAACCCGATGCCACCCCCAGGGAGGGCAGGTTGAAGTCACCCAGAACCATAAGCTCTGGGAACTCCACATCCACCCGAGATGGCGTCAGAGCAGCAGCCCAGGCAGGACGGCTGATACACAGCTGGGGGACAGGTGTGTAAGCAGCATTCCCATCTGACCCGTAGGCCCACACCTCAGGAGGAGGGACTCACACCCACCTGTCTCCAGAGCAGGGACCTACCTTGGAAACAGGGTCTCCCGAATAACAACAGCCACCCCTCCACCCCTTCCCTGGAGTCGTGACTGGTGCAACACCTGAAAACCTGGGGCATATGTCGACCAGAGGGGGACTTCCTCGGCCCCCCCCCAACCAGGTTTGGCGTGATGCAGGCCAGGTCCGTGGCCTCCTCCTCAATCACTTCACGGAGGAGAGATGCCTTTTTAACCACGGACCTGGCATTAAGATACACCAGCCGGAGCCCAGGGTTCCTAGATCCCAAAACCCCCAGGGATTGAGAAAAGGCTGAGGGGTTGGAGTGCACCACAGCTCGAATATATGGCAGCAGGGCGCTCCTAACACGATATGGCCCCCCGCCTCATCAACTCCTGCCTATTCTAACCACCCTGGAGATTGCAGATCACACTATTCCGCCCGGAGTCCTGCAGGCCCCCCCACCCCCCAACCACAGCTCTGTCTTGGGCTGCACTGAGCTCCTGCTAAAAAAAACCCTCCCTTCCCTAACCCCCTTAAGAATTGAATCAAAAATTTTAACAAAGGAGCCCTGGGTCCTTTCCTTCTATCCCTCCCCGAACCCTGACCCCTACCCCTTCCCACGCCATGCCATCTCTCTGGATTCCATGATCCAGCATCATATCTGCTCATGGGCAGCAATTTTTTTTAGAAGCTCCAATGCTAGAGACAAGAGCCTATTCTGTGGCGGTCCCCATCCTGTGGAACCAGCTACCCCTGGGGCTCCATTTCGCCCCTGACCCGGCTTCTTCGCCCGCGACCTGAAGACCTGGTTATTTGACCAATCCGGGCTGTGACTCCCTCTCAGGGGGGATGGGATGGTTTTAATTCATTTTTAAATTTTAAATTTGGTATCATTGGGCTTGTGTTTGTTTAATTCTTTTTTAGCTATTTTTAGCTATTTATTGTTGTTGTATGTTTTAGCTGTGAGCCGTCAGTCTTCGGAGATGGGGGCGGCATACAAGTCCAATAAAGAAAGAAAGAAAGAAAATAAAGAAAAATAGCTGTCTTGGTAACATTAGAATTAGAATTCTTTTATTGGCCAAATGTGATTGGACACACAAGGAATTTGTCTTGGTGCAAATGCTCCAAAAGATACATTTGTCAAGAGTCAAGAATCATAAGGTACAACACTTGAGAATATCATAGGGTACAATAAGCAATAAAATTATACTAGGAAACAGTCAATATATATAATTCATTTTGTCATAAACACATTTCTGATTATGAGAGAGACTATGATTTCTGTTTGTCACTTTAAGTTCAGTAAGAGTGTTTTTTGAAAGGTATGCTTAGAATTTCACTCTTAGAGATAGTTGTTCATGTTTGTAATTTATTCACATAGAGATGTTTCCCCTTCTTTCACCAAACACATTTCTGATTATGAGAGAGACTATGATTTCTGTTTGTCAGTAAGTGTTTTTTGAAAGGTATGCTTAGAATTTCACTCTTAGAGATAGTTGTTCATGTTTGAATTCAGTAAAAGTTAATGCTGTTAAAAATACAGTAATATTAAGTAAGTGGTGCATAAAATATCCCTAAGTATCTTGCACTGAAATTAAGATTTATGTTAATATATTTTTAATCACTTGAAGGTTAATTTTAAACTTATTGTCAGTGATAAATATTTCTTACTTGTAAACATTAAATAGCAAAAGACCCATAGCTTGCTGTAACCTGCTTTGATAAAAAGATCATTGTATTGTCTCCAACATGCTTTAAGTGAATTTGTTTTCTAACACAGACTTATTGAATATGTAAAGCACTCATAATTTTATCATTTCTTCTCACAATGTGTGCTAGACTGAACTCTAGCATGAACATGAAAAAACAGTATGTTAATGCCATGGCTGCATGCAGTGGTATTGCTCCCTATTCCCATGATTTATCCATCTTTAATTAGAAAGGCAATAGAAGTTTTATTACCTACTTCCACAAAATGCTGACAAATGATGCCTATTCATTTTGCTGGATGGAAAATACCTTGAAAAAGAAGTTCTCTTAATTCTGATTCAAAATATGGTAATAATTAACAGATAAAAGACAACATTTAGAAAATGAATGTGCAATGTCATAAGGGCCAGAAGTGTTCATTGATCATTATTAAGTTACAATTTCTTCCTCAGCCAGGAAATTCTGACATCACATTTGTCATTTGTTCTAATTTTAGAATTTTAATTAGCAGATCACCAGACTCATTAAATCAGCTTCAGCAAAAATATTATTTTTGGAAATAATAGCTAGGTTAAAATAAACAACCCTGCCTATTTCTTAAACTGCTAAGGAAAAAACATGCTAAACAAAGAGGATGAGGAGAAAAAGCAGAAAAACAAGATTTGACACAATGGCAGCTTTTTATATTCTTAGAACTGTCATTTGCATTTCATTCCTTTGAATATATTCCTTTCATATTTTAAGGCAACCTTTTCACTTTCTAATTCATATTAAAAGTGGTTTCTCACTGACTTTGAAAAACTGCATATTATGATATGCTTATTATTACACTTTTTCTTTTTTAACATTGAACATTGCTGATTAGATATTTGTATCTTTACAGAGATTTTAGGCAGCAGGGATAGTTAGATTTTTAAAATAAAAGAGAAAACATCAAGACTTTTAGGTAAAGCATTCAAAATGTGGTAATATTCACATTTGTGATCTGTGAACTATGTCACATTAAGAAATTTATAGGAAGCCACTCTGGCAAACCAGTGAAGCAAATCTTGGACAGATGGTTTCTTATGAATGTGAAGCATTTAATTCACTTCTCATATCTCTAAAAGAGATTTTCTAGCAGTCATGATGGATTAAAGTAGCTCTAGTACTATACTGTTCTGAAACTGGATAATTATCTTCATAATATATTTGCTAGAATCCTCACCACATTCTTTTCAATGTTTAAAAGAATTCTTACTTTCAACCTATAAGGTTAAAGAATTGTAATGAAATATGGTGGCAATGAAAATATGCCCCAATTATGTCTCTGTCATAATAAAATAATGAAATGGCCAAAATTTGCTCCTATGATTTTATCAGTGTTTTTGCCTATTATAATTGCTTCAAGCCAAAAGCGTTGAATATAAAAGGTGCTCATATCATGCAGAGAATCTAAATAATTTACATTAGAATCTTTAACACATTTCAGGCCCTGTTGTCAGTACTTGATGGAACACTTCAGACATAATAAGCCTTGGCTTTATTATATACCCTAATTGTATACTTGACAATTAGTGCACCAGAAACTCAAGACATGTTCTAAGAAGGTCAGAATTTTGACATGGAAAGTGCCTTGTTGAAAAGGTCAGCTGATTATTTTTGAATTTAATGATATGTATTGCTAGGAGTAGGATGTACCTAGGTACCAGTGTCTAATTAAAACTAATAGCAGCTTTGTAAGACCAGATCATTTGTAAATATAGAGCTACTTTTATCCTTAGGAAACCCTTTGACTTGCAGAAAAAGAAAACAATGATGGAGAGAAAAAGTGAACAGCTGTCTTGATGAGAAAGTGTTAGATTTGCATGAAGAGTCAGACACGGAGTGCTTCAGTGAAGAGTTTATTAGTGACTACAGCTCATAACAGACCCGATTTGGCTGGGCTGCGGCTGCTACTTATAGCCAGCAGCCGCAGTTGCCAGCCAATCAGAGTGCAGGGTTTTCCGCGCTTTTAAACCAATCATTTCTGACATTTTACAAGAACAGTTCAAACTTAACCAATGACATTCAAACCTGCATACATAACAGAAAGCATCAGCCAAGAACTTATCATCTCATCACTAGGAAGCACAATAGATGACAAAATGAGTTTGGATGAAAAATATCAATTGCTGTAATAAGACAGAGGTATTTTAATTGCTA
Organism: Naja naja; assembly: GCA_009733165.1. Classification (NCBI taxonomy): domain Eukaryota; kingdom Metazoa; phylum Chordata; class Lepidosauria; order Squamata; family Elapidae; genus Naja; species Naja naja. The sequence goes on from CM019150.1 coordinate 174,683,227, forward strand.
TAACCACTCAGTGATTAGACTAAGTGCACCACATCTTTCATCTGGCTCCATAAAACATAATTTGGAAATGGCTGTTTGAACCTTCCTTTCAGCAGTCCCTCTGAGTCATTTAAAAAAATACATAATTCTTGTGCTTTAAAATTAGTCACATATCAGTGAATCCAAAACATATTCATTTTTCAGTTACTGTGTGTGTGACCTAGTTGGTAAGACAAGAAAGAATTTTTCCAATTCTACAGTTATACTTGAAATAAAACCCAGCTGTGCTAGTTTGGCTTCATAAACTTGTTTTCCTCCTTCCAAAACTCTTCATAGAAAAAAGGCAGACAATGCTAACAGACAAATAGACTCTTTCTTTTCTTTTCCTGCTATGAAATATTGATTTATTTACTGCTCACATTTCTTTTTTGGTTTGCTTGTTTGCTGGTCTTTTAAAAATTAATACTAGAATCAAGAGTACAAGTAGTGGTCACAATTGGGACCAGACTTCTGGTTATAAGTCATTATAATTGCAACTGGAGGCATCCATGTGAATAGATTCAATTTTATATTTTTTGTGATGGCCATTAAGCAAATCTCTGCAGTCATTAAGTAAGCACTGCAGTTGTAATGTAAACCCGTTCTGCCAAATGGACATTTTTTGCCCCCCAAAATTGCAAATTATGGCCATGTGACCATGGGATAATCTGTCATAAAGGTGATCTGGTTGCCTAATGCCTGAAATGCAGTCACATTACCACATGGAGGGGAGGAAATGACATTTTATAATAGCAGAAATGCTTTACAAGCCATAAAGTACCCCATCATAATTCCAAAGGGTCGTTAAGCAGCAGTTCATAAGTTGAGGACCACTTATAATACATAAGGATTTGGAACCACAGAGTCATCCACAAGGCTACCATATCTAGTGAGCTTCGCAAGTCCAAAAGATCACTTGATGACTGTAAAAAGAGATAGAAAATGCCTCTTATAGTTGCCTACATTTTTACAGATATGGCATCCCTACTAAGTTAGGCTTTCAGATCAAACTCTTTAAAGTTTTTTTCCTATGCATAGCTGAACAATCTTCTCACCATTTCTCTTTTTAGTATTTTATCATCTTTATTTTTTACTTTTCATTCCTATTTTACATATCCTAAGTTTTATCTTTTGGAGAATATTTACCTAATGTGTAATATGATGGAGTATTTTTTTTTCCTTTCTCTCCTTTTTTTGTTATCTCTGTTTTGTACTAGTTTGTATTAGTTTTATCTTTTCTTTAAAACTTTGAATAAAATTTATTTTTTTAAATGCAATAAGAGAGCCAAAGCCTTATAGATATTCAAAAGGTAGCCTATTAAATACTATTTTTCCTTTTTTCAAAAATAAGAACTGATTATGTTATTGTTGTTTCTTCCTTCTGAAGAAAACTTCAAAGTGTGTGTATGTTTAGGTGTGTGTATAATTGCCCTAAATGGAGTAGTAAGAGAAAGATGAAAAGATGGTAAAGAAAGTAAGCAAGGAAATGCTGTCCTTTTGATGAGAAAAATGCATTATATATAAACAGTATATTGGTCAGAATAGTTTTATGAACTTAAAAGTTACAATTTTGAAAAATATATAATACCCAGTTATGACACCATAGTTAAATAGGAACAAAGATTCTACATACGCCATCTCACAAACTGGCTGCTCCTTTATCAGAGGCTCCATGGGCCTCGGTTACCCACGGTTATATTACAGAAAACCTACAATGTTCTGCTTCAAATGCTTCTTTGGCTGTTTAAACCTTCAAACAAGATGGAGATGATTATATCCAAGATATGGTTCCTCTTTCCATATTTGTTTACAACAAAATCAAAAGATGCATATAATTTTTATCTTTTTTCTTCTGAATCTTTCTGTGTAAAGTGAAATGATGGGATTCAATGTTCCTTTAGGTAGAACACTGGAAATAGAATTATGCTAATTGATAACAGTCTAATACTCTGTTTAAACTGACTTTTTTTTTTGGAAGTACCCATTGGTTTGATAATAAAATAATTTTTCATCCTTCTTTAAGTAAAATTTTACTAGAAATTTAAAAAAAGAATAAACACTAATAAGAACTAATATAGAAAGAAAGGGAAAGAAAGAAAGAAAGAAAGAAAGAAAGAAAGAAAGAAAGAAAGAAAATCAAAAGAAAAAAGAATTCTAAAAAGCATTTTCCAATTTTGCTTTACAGCAGTTTTACATATAATTATAAATTTACTTTATGGTTGTTTACATTTTGTCTATAATCTATTATTTTTATCTTTTTCATAAGCATGTAGCATTTCTTTTTTTCCTGTTTTCCACAAAAAACAATAAGGAGTTTCCAATCATCTTAGGCAATGTCCCATTTCTAATTCAAACAGTCATTGTGGCCTTTTTCTAATTCAAGTTCCATCATGCTCACTATCCATTCCTCCATTATCATCTTAATGTGCCAAATAAAAGAGAGAAAGAGACAGAGACAGAGAGAAACAGAGAGATGGGTTGGATAAGTCAAGTTGAGTTGACAGAATTCTGAAATAATTATGGATCTTCACTCCTGATTTTTCTATTGTGCTATAGTGCCTGGCATCACCATCTTCTTCAGAGAATACTAAAATGTTCCCTTTATCCATGTTTTATTTTTTATGCTTGTATATTGAATCAAAATATTGCATCTGCCAAAAGATGTCAAGTATTAGCATAGCATGAAAAAAACAAGCCTTCACTTCAAACAAGAAAGAAAAAACATTTTCCACATTCCTGTGACAACACATATTGCTTAGATATTTATTTAACTAAATGTATTTTTTACTTCTGACTTAGTTCCTTCATTATGTTTTTTTTAATTGCAATCAAACATTCCAATTATTGTTCACTTTTTATTTGGCACATAAAGTAAATGATTAAGATTAAAGATTCAACAAAAAGGGACTTAAATGAATCATTTAATATACTGAATGTTGAATAAGATACAGTAAACAAAACCAAGAAAGGGAAAATAAATTGTAACTTTTTAAATTAATCTAAAGATGCATCCTGCTAAAAGGCACTGTTTTTATCATAAGCAATTGTGATATTCTGTAAAACATCCTACAGTAAGTAAACCAAAAGATTTAGCAGCCCCAGAAGAAAAAACAGGAGTCATCTACAACATACAAGGACTGTAACAGTCATGATGTAGGACAAAATAGACAGAAGACTAGCAGAACACCTCTATGAACACCAATCAGAAGATATGATGAAAACTCCTTAATTTCACAACATATGAACATATGTTACAATATTTTCAACTGGGAAACTATGAGCATCCTACACCAAAACCACAAGATAATTCCTGAAAGCCTGGCACTCAGACAATTAAAAAGCAGATAGAGATAAACAACATCTACATTCTATGCAAAAGAGACAATCAAAAAGCCAAAAAGGAAACAAAAAGACCAAAATGCTTCACCAGCAATCAACACCAGAGGTGGTATCCAGCAGGTTCTGACTAGTTCTGGAGAACCAGTAGCGGAAATTTTGAGTAGTTCAGAGAACCGGCAAATACCACCTCTGACTGGAGATTTTACAGTATCCTTCCCCTGCTATGCCCACCAAGCCACACTGACAGAACCGGTAGTAAAAAAAAAATTGAATCTCACTACTGATCAACACCCACAAAAACAGAAATTAACACCAAGATTAATACAAGAAATAAACAATAATCCAATCAAGGAACTATGAAACAAGCTAACAATAAAGAACAGCCTAATCAAGGAACCACTAAAAACACTCTCACCAATACTGTCAGGGCAAGCCACTAAAGAGGAAAGAAAAACCAGTCCCTTCTAGCATTGAGTTCTTCAGAGCAAGTTCAGTAAGAAATGCCCACTCTAAAACAAAATGGGTTATTGCTTCAATTCTTGTTGTTCTGAGCCCTTCACCAGCAGTTTGAGTAGCCAAAAGATGCTTCTATGCATGTTGTGCAAACCAAACTTACTTCCAATTCTTCCAATCAGTTACTGAAACTACTAGCAAGGTTTTGGGAGGACAAAATATTCTCTTCTGCAAAAAGAATCATATTACCTCATTGTTGCAAAACATCTACTCAAGGAAAAGCACAGTTAACTGCTAGATAATAAAAACCCTCAACCCTTTCATTCCAATAATTCCTTGCTATATAAGCTTGTTTTTTTTTTCAAAACAAAGGTACAATAAACAATATTCTTCTAAGTGTGAACCATATATAAAATTTTGTTTTGATTAAACAGTATTGCATATCCTAGCTGAGAGTCCAATGCTAATATCTGGGGTACTTAAGGTGACCAGATTTTAACATTGGTAAAGCGGGACACCATTGACCGGAGGGAAGGTTCTTGATTAAAAATTTGCATGTAAAAATTTGCATTAATTATAAAATTAACAAAAATAATATAAAACTCATATCCTGGCGAAATAGCCACATGGCCTTAAATCCGCCACGTAACACCTTTCCACCACATAACACGCAATCGCCAAGGTCTCCGCTACCCATTTCTAGCTCCCCACAGCCAACGTCGCTCCTCCTCTGTCACGAAATTCAGGGGTTAAAGTCACAAGCACGTGCTAGGTTAGGATTGGGGCGGGGGGAGGTGTCCATGGGTTCAGGTCTCCATTTAGCCACCAAGCTACCAGCAACCTCTCTTGGGTTCTGCTCGAATAGATGTTGATTCCCAAACCAGCCTGTAAAAACCAGCGGATCCTGCGAACCAGGCGGTTTATTATTTATTTATTTATTTTATTGGACTTATATGCTGCCCCATCTCCGAAGACTCGGGGTGGCTCACAATTAAAACATACAAATACAATAAATAGATTAAAAAAGAATTAAACCAGTGTGAAGTCCAATAAAGCCGAATTAAAGTTAAAACTATCCCATACCCCCCACGAGGTAATCACAGCCCGACTTGGTCAAATAGCCAGGTCTTCAAATCGCGGCGGAAGGTGCGGAAGTCCGGGGCCAGATGGAGGTCCAGAGGCAGTTGGTTCCATAAGTCCGGGCACGCCACAGAATAGGCTCGCCACCGGGGGACTGCCAGCCGACATTGACTTGCCGACAGGATCCCAAGGAGCCCCTGCCTGTGTGTCCATACAGGGCAGTTGGTCCTTGATATCGGCAGGAGGCGCTCCCTTAAATATTGTGGACCCATGTTGTGGAGGACTTTGAATGTTAAAGCCAAAACCTTGAACCTCACCCGGAGTTTAACTGGCAGCCAATGCAGGCCACGCAGGAGGGGGGTAATATGGGAGAATCGGGTAACTCCCATCACAACCCGTGCAGCCGCATTCTGCACCAGCTGCAACCTCCAGATGGTGTGCAAGGGCAGTCCTAAATAGAGAGCGTTGCAGTAGTCAAGTCACGAGGTAACAAGGGCATGAGTGACTGTACGCAGGGCATCTCGGTCCAGAAACAGGCGAAGCTGGCGAACCAGCCAGACCTGGGCAAAGGCCCCCCTGGTGACGGCCCCCACCTGCTCCTCCAACTGGAGCCGTGCATCCAGGAGGACCCCCAGGTTCCTTGCCCTATCCACAGGGGCAGCACCACTCCCCCTATGGTCAACGATGGACAATCTTGACTGGACCGAGATGCCGGTATGTACAGCCACTCAGTCTTGGCCGGGTTGAGCCGAAGCATGTTTCCGTCCATCCAGGTCCGTACCGCATCCAGACAGCGAGTCATCACAGAGAGGGCATCACTGATCTGGTTTGGGGTGGAGATGTATAACTGGGTATCGTCAGCGTACTGGTGATACCTCACCCCAAAACCACGAATGATCTCACCCAGCGGTTTCATGTAGATATTAAATAAAAGGGGGGGAGAGGACCGACCCCTGAGGGACCCCACAAGTGAGGCCCTTGGGGCCGACCTCTGTCCCCTGTCAACACCGATGCGACTGCCCGAGAGGTAGGAGGAGGGCCACCAAAGAACAGTGCCCCCACTCCCAACCCCTGAGGCGTGCAAAGGATACCATGGTCGATGGTATCGAAAGCCGCTGAGAGGTCTAATAGGACCAGGACAGAGGAAAAACCCCTGTCCCGGGCCCTCCAGAGATCATCCATCAGTGCGACCAATGCCATCTCCGTGCTGAAACCAGGCCGGAAGTCCGATTGGTATGGATCTGGGTAGTCCGCTTCATCCAGGAAAAGTGGAAACTGCTGAGCCACCACACTCTCAACAACTTTCGCCAAAAAGTGAAGGTTGGAGACTGGGCAAAAGTTGTCTAACACGGTTGGGTCCAGGGCAGGCTTCTTCAGGAGGGGCCTCACCACCGCCTTTTTCAAGGCAGAGGGGAAGACACCCTCCCTTAACGAAGCGTTGACCACTGCCCGGAGCCAACCATAAGTGACCTCCCTGGTGGCATAAGCCAACCAGGAAGGGCACAGGTCCAACAAACATGTGGTGGAACTCAGACGCCACATAATCCTGTCCACTTCATCCTCGGAAACAGGATCGAACTCAGCCCAGATCACATCGGCCAGACTGCTTGCACCACGATCCTCAGACCACTGCAAGGTGGAGCACAACCTGCCCCAAATCCATGCAATCTTATCCAACAGATATTGACCAAATTCCTCAGCCCTTCCCCGGAGAGGGTCCACCACCTCCCCCGAATGTAGGAGGGAGCGGGTGGCCCTAAACAGGGCAGCTGGGCGGTTATCTGCAGACGCTATGAGGGTGGAGAGATAAGACTTTCTCGCCACCCCTACAGCTACCAGGTAGGCCCTAATATGGGCTCTTAGCTGGGCTCGATCGGTTTGGGAGTGGGTGGCCCTCCACCTGCTCTCTAAGCCCCTCCAACGGCGCTTCATCTCCCGGAGCTCCTCAGTATATCAAGGGGCAACCCAGGATCCATAGCGTGTGAGGGGACGCATGGGGACAACTCTGTCGAGGGCAGCCTCAACAGCCTGCTGCCAAGCGGCTGCCAAGTCCTCGGCAGAGTTGTGGGCAAGGGAAGAGGGAAAAGACCCCAGTTCCGCCTGGAACCTCTCAGGGTCCATTAGGCGTCTGGGGTGGAACCATCTAAGTGGCTCCTCATCCCAGCAGTTGGGAGCAGCCTGTTGGAAGACCAGCCGTAGGAGATAGTGATCAGACCAAGGGACGGGCAGTGTTGTACAACTAGCCTGCCCTATATCACTACACCACTGTTCCGAGATGAAAACTAGGTCGAGAGTGTTTCCCCCCTCGTGAGTCGGACCTTGAATTAACTGGGTCAGGCCCATGGTCCCCATGGAGGCCATGAACTCCTGGGCCAAACTCGACACCCCCCCAAGGGAAGGCAGGTTGAAATCCCCCAGGACCATAAGCTCTGGGAGATCCACTGCCACCCCCGAGAGGACACCGAGAAGCCTAGGCAGGGTTGCTGCCACACAGCTGGGGGAAAGGTATATCAGCAGCAAACCCACCCGACCACCAGGCCCCCACTTCTGGAGGAGGGTCTCACTTCCGCCTATCTCAGGAACAGCGACCTCCCTTGGAATCAGGGTCTCCCAAAAACCACAGCCACTCCACTACCCCTCCCCTGAGCCCGTGGCCAGTGCAAAATCTGAAAACCTGGGGGGAATAAATCAACCAGAGGGACTCCTCCCTCTAGGCCCAACCAGGTCTCGGTGACACAGGCCAGGTCCGGAGCCTCCTCCTCAATCACCTCGCGGAGGAGGAAAGACTTATTAGCCATGGACCTGGCATTAAAATACACCAGCTTGAGCCCAGGGATCCCCGTTCCCCTGCCCCCAGGGGAGAAGGTCATAGGGTCGGAGCGTGCCACCACTCGGAGATAGCGGGGCGCACTCCCAACACATGATGTGGCCCTATGCCTCGTCATCTTCCACCGATCCCAACCACCCTGGGTTTGGTTGAGGGGAACCCCCCAGATTGGGCGAGGGTGCCATCAGCGGGCGAGGGTGCCGTGAGGGATTCGTTGCTGGAGGTGCCTAAATCAGTTTCCCCCTGGCAGCCATGTGTCTCACCCTGGAGCCCAATCCCAGGCAGCTCCCTTGTCTTTCCCGCGCGGTTACATGCTGCTCCAGGGTGAGCAAAGAGGAAAGTCGGGTACGCCTGTGATCCCGAGCTACCTCGCCCCCCCGTCCCATCCCACACGGTCCATTTACCCCTGTCCAGCTAGAGAGAGAGAGAGAGAGGAGCGAAGAGTGAGTCTTCTCCCTGCCCGGCACATCCTTCCTAACCCCCAGTCTCTGCGCAGGGCTCGCTTACCTGCCGAAGTGGCTGAGGGACTCAAAGAGCAGTTCGAAGTTGCGAGCCATGGCTGGGGACGTGCAGTTGTGTGTGAGGCAGACAGTGTCCCATGGCAAGTTCCCTCCTCCTGCCCTACCAGAGCCTGCCTGTCGGGAAGGGCATCACCTTCACCCTTCCTGTCCAATGAACCCTTCAACCGGGCGAGTGGGCTGCAATATCCCAAGCCCTGGCAGTGTGGGGGGGCACCCCTCCCCACAGGTGCTCGCCGGCCGTGACCCCACCTCTTTTTCCCGCGCAGGGGATTCGACCCATGAGAAGGAGCGGGGGGGTTGGGAAGATAAGCCAAGCAGCTTTCCAAGAAACGCCGTCCCTCCCTAATGCTTTCACCAGCCCAAGCACAGGCGTGGGGGAGAAAAAGCGTGGCGCACCGCGCGAAGGAGGCCTCTGCGGTCACGTGTTCCGAATTCTGCGCCTGAAAGAAGGCCCAGGTAAAACTTTTGGAATCCTGGGGATTCCATTACTTGGATCGTATTCTTTCTAATAGATGAGACCACAGACTCATAAAGTTTGAAAGAGCTGCTTTCACCCTAAATAAAACGAAGTAAGTACCTGATAATCTTCTGCTTAAAATCGGGACTTTTTTAAAACACCATGGGACGCGGGACAAATTGGTAAAACTCGGGACTGTCCCACCAAAAGCGGGATGTCTGGTCACCTTAGGGATACTCCTAGATCTGCTTCTCCTTCTCTTTAATAAAATTGCATGCAATAAGATGAAAAAATGGCATGTTCTTCCTTCTGAGAGGTCTTGATACGCTAGTAACCATGCAACCGTGGTGATGAAGAAGAAATAGAGACAGTCAAATGAATTGCAATCTTGCCTGATACCAGACTTTCCAATAGTCCTGCTCTCCATCAAATCTCCCCAAAGTCTATAGATAAATTTTAAGATTCCACCATAACCTAAAACAAACCATTTTTTGAATGACCTTGCTAAGCACTTTTCATATAAAACATTAAAATATTACATTTAGGTGTTTTGTGCTTTATAGGTATAGAAGTAATGCTAAAATGCTGCTAATTTTTGGTCATGTGGAAATCCAAACTTGCAGCCCGTGGGGTGCATAGATCTGGTCCACGGCGCCACCCTGGAAACGGCAAAGGACTGGCTCGCAGTGCCTCTGCCAGTGAAAATGGAGCTCAGGAGGCCTATGGGTGATCTTCCCAAATTGTGTTTTTGCTGGGAGAGGGTTGCAGGAGACCATTGCAGCCAAAAACAGAACGTGGGAGCCCATTTTCACTGACAGAGCACTCAGGCCACCATAGGCTCCCCTGACATCAGTGACATCAAGCTGGCCAAGCTCCCCCGCCATGCTCCCCAGTCCCTCTGAGGTCAAACACAACCCTGATGCAGCCCTCAATGAAATTGAGTTTGACACCTCTGATCTAGAACCAACCATAATAATAAACTACACAAATGGTGTCTGCCAGGACTCATTGTTTAAGTGGAGTCTTGTCTCTACCCATCAGTGTGACTGGGGTGCTCCTTGACAAACTATCCATCACATTGTGTCCAAATGTCTATCCAGAGCTTATACCAGCCCAATGTCTGATTTTTTCAACATAGACCACCCCATCCTTGAATGGCTGGGTGGAGCTACTATAAGTCCATGTATTTGCCACATGCTAAATAAATAAATAAACTACACAAATTATATCACCAAGAATTATGCTGATACATCAGGTAATTTCAAGAGGCATTGATAGGAAAGAATGGGCCCTTGATGCCTCTCTTGGCATGATAGATAAGACTCAAGTACAATACAGGTTGTTGATTTGGTGGCTATGCATATATGTCAGGTTTCAGGTGTTACACAGTAGAGGACACTGTGTGCTGTCTTAAACACTCTAAATAGGCAGTTTAGCCATTCCTATCAGTAATCATGATTCTGTGGTCATCCCCTTTAGAATAATCACATGAAGAGTCTCTGTAACTTATCTGGAGAGTTCTTAAACAGATTTGTTTCTCTGCTAACAGTTTCTTTCCAAGGGCAAAGGTCAGGAGCTATGAAATTACTTTTTTTAAGCTACCACTCTTTGCAGTAAAATGGCTGTGTCTGAACAGTATTAATTTGGTGGCTGGCTGTGAATTGGTGCCCTAAAATAATGGACTAAAAGTTCATTCCTGCTTCATTTTATGAATGTATTATTGTCACAGCATGTAATTACAATCATTCACAGTGTGAACATGGGTCTGAATAGTAAATTGTCCTGAAAACAGACTTCTCTTGTGAATTTATGAATTTTTGCAAGCTTACCTTTCATAATGATTAATATTGTATCACTATTCACTTGCAGTTCATTCAGCAGTGCAACCGCCATATCTGCAGCCCCCAGAAGTAAAAAAAGCATCTAACGTACAGTTGGAAATAAAATCTTATGACAACCTAATTAATGGATATTGTTCCTTTTAGAATGAAGATGCAGAAAACTATAAAAAATTGCTATAAGATTCAGCCTCCAATACTATTAAAGCTGAAGCAAAAACATGTTCTGAAAAGTAAGTCACGTCTTTTCATTTTCAGTTTTTCTCACTTGCCTCCGTAATAGTAGTTTTTAATAATAAGAAAACCAATGTCTATAGATAAAGGTCATATTCACTGATGACCTCTAATTCAATCTTCTACAGATTTATAAAGAAAAAATACCAGATACATTTGCTGTTTTACTCACAGTGCAGTATAAGCATGCATTTTTAAATCACTTAGAAAAAATTATCATGTAATGAACAACTCTAAGTGTTGCCTTTGTAGTGAAAAGGATGAAACAATTGACCATTTGATCAGTGGCTGAAGCAAAATTTAACAAACTGATTCTAAGTAGCATCAAAATTTGTCATTGGAAGCTTTGCCAATAAAGATCTAGATTGAAATATAGCAAGAACTGGAACCATCAAGTTGTGAAGATTTTGGAAAATAAGCAGATTAAGATTTTATGGGACTTTAAGATCCAAATAGAGAGACATCTCATCTAGAACATGCCTGATATACAATCTTTGAAAAGAAGAAGGTTTGTCTGGTTCATTGATGTTGCTATAATAGTTAGTCTTCCCAGGTAAATCAGACAAGGAACATGACTAGATGGACTAATTCTACTTTCTGTAAGGCTGTATTATTAGAATTCTGCAAGTATGAATATACCAATCTTCCACTTCCACTTTTAACAACTTGATCAATAAGAGCAGACTCTTCCAAAGTTTCTTCCTCTGACCATAAAGCCACTGCCCTTCTGTCTGATTAATTCCTAGGAAACATCTCTTACCCTCATCCCTCAAAATCTTTCTCACATACCATTATACCACTGGTGATACTAGGATTGAAGAAAAGCAATAAAAAAAATTAAAATACTGGCACTTCCAAATTGAAGTTGAACATTTATGGAAAAAGAAATCCACTGTTATACTAATCATGACCAGAACCCTTGAATCAATACCTGGGGACTTTCTCACTACCTTGAAATTTTGAATTTATCAAACCTAAACACCCTACTTTTACCAAAGGAAAAGAAGTCTTGCTTGGCACTGCCTGTATCCTCAGATGAAAATTTAATCATTCTTTAATTATTCTTGACTAGGACTTGAATAATTAAATCTTCAGCAGTCTTGAACTATGAATTCAATTATATCTTACCAAGCTAATAATGCTAATATAATAACATCAATGATATCATATTTATTATAAAATGTATAATGCTAGAATAATATAATAATTAATAAGAACTACTGTCTAAAAGAGACATGGTAAGGCAAAGTGTTACATGGCTAATGCACTCAAAAAAAATAGCAAGCAAAGACCTGGAAATGGCTAAGAGTAGGACAATTGAAGAAAGAGACAGAAGGCCTAATTCTGGTTGCACAAGACCAAGCCTTAAGAAGAAATGCATACCAAGTCAGAATCTATAAGATAGTAACAGATAGCCATGTGCTGTCTCTGCAAAGAAGCTGAAGAAAAAGTGGATGACCTAGTCTGAAGATTACACAGACTGACCACAAACAATGGAATAACAAAATAACAACAATGGTCCATGGAAATATCTGCAAGAAATGCCATTTGCTTGTAAGCAAGAACTGGTGGGACTACAAATAGGCAAAATAACAGAAAATAAAAACCTAACAAGTGCCCTAAAATTTCAGAATTCAAACAAATAAGCACCTGTCATTTAACATCCTAGATTTAACATTTGTTGGTAAGAAAGGTTTTTAAAAAGTCTAAATAGTGGATGTGTTTTTACCCGGAAATAGCAGAACAGAAGGAAAAGAATTGGAGAAAATCACAAAATGAAAGACTTGCAAATAGAAGTAGGATGATTGTGGCAAAAGAAACCAAAGATAGTACCAGTAGTAACTAGTGCCTTAGGTACAATCCTAAAACATCTGGAGTTTCACTTGAACATCATTGACATTGATAACATTACTATCAGTCAATGGCAAAAAGCACTTTTACTTGAACCAACTTTCATCCTGAGGTGCTAACTTTAACAACAACATCTGTCTAGTCAAAGTCCTTTGGAAGGACTTAATAGATGGATAAAATGCCACTTCCAGTCTAAATATCTGGCCTACTGTGCGACCAACCATAATAATTGCTTTTAATGCTTAGTGATATAATCCTGCTCTGTCTCAATAAACTAATCTCTGATATTTTCTATTTTTCTTTATTCCTATCATATCCTTCTGGTAAGTGGGGACCATGAATCTATCCAAGGTACAACAAAGACATCTCTCTAACACTTACAATTTTGCAACCTTCAAAGAAGCACTGCATTAAAAGAAAATATGTTTTTAGTCTGAACATACTTTGAAGCTATTTTCAGACACAAGCCAAGATAACCAGCTTCATTAAAATTAATAGGTTCAGAATAAGTTCTATTTATATAGAATTTGCCCTTGTCCTAAATAAAGTTATTGGAATGCAGCAAAAAAAAGCCACTTATAAGTTTATTTTCCAAGAATTAGGAGTTAATTGTTTTCCTAAATCAGAGAAGAAATAATGAAATGGTTTACTTACTAGCAAGAGTGGACACAAATATTGTAGGAGAGTCAACTTCAAAGCTTAACTGTTGTTTGTTGTGTGAAAAAGTAGGACTTTTAAAAGAAATCTTCTCTAGCCCCATAATTTAGCTCTGAGAATTGGGAAGAGTGAAAAGGAGGGAACAATGAACATAATGCTCTGTGTGTGTGTGTGTGTGTGTTAGAAAGATTGAGATTGAAGTATGTTGTAGCTAGTTTTCAGGGACATGTGACACATATGAAAAGGAAGTTTTGATTTGACAGTCATGATCATCACCTTGACATTGTTGACAAACACACACACACACACACACACACACACACACATACAGATGGCTTTGTCATTTTTATTCACATGGTATGCCTCCAGGAGGAGGTGAGCATATTTTGACTTCTCCTTTCTGATACACTATCATACCAAAATTTACCCTTTTTTATTAATAGATCAGAAAGTATTGGAGTCTTATTTTTTAAAAAGATCAGATGTAAGGAAAAGTGAAACTGATAGATTTGTCTATCATCATTTTAGGATGATCAGCTCTAAAGTAAAACATTCTTGGTATAAAATGTTGGGTGACATAGGAAGATGGCTAAGGAAGCACTGTCCTCTGTTATGCATATGCCAAGAAGCTGCAAAACTAAAGATGCTTGATTGCACATAATGAAATCAAACTACATAATGAAATCAAACTATATAAACCTAACCCTAACCCTCACAAAAATCATCATAATGATGGGATCCCCAATTATAACTTTAAAAAAGCCAACTATGATCTTATAGACAACGATCACTCATCTCTTGATTGGCAAATTCTATTCACTGGATGCAATACTGCGAAGACCATTACAACATATTTTACTTGAAGTCAACAGAGTCATCAAATTATATGTACAAATAACAACTCCCAAAACTAGAATAAACAAATTACCCATAACAATAAGGAAGTTCTAATCCAAAAAGAAATCCCTTTGGTGGAAAAACAAATCTGGCAATGTTGCCAACTTTAAAAGCTGATACAAAAATTTATGCCACCAGACAAAGACTGAATGCACCAATTATCACATTAAACAAGAGGAAAGTCTACGCGCAAATTCCACCCATGCTTTCAACAATTTTGTAAACAACAAAATTGTTTACAAAAGACTCAAGGTCCCTCCCTTCCCTAAAAGGACCTAATGGTAAAGACTACAATGATGAAACCATTAAAGTCAACCTCTTTAACACATTCTTTGGCCCAGTCTTTATAAACAGCAATGGATCATGCCCAATATTGCCTAGTCAAACCACAGACAACTACAATGATCTAATAAATCATCGATTTTACAGAAGATAATGTTGAAAAAGCACTACACAATCTAAAACCATCTCTATCTATTGGACCAGATGGACTATGTGCCTACTTCTTTAAAAAGCTATCCACTGCCATAGCAGAACCTCTAAGCATAATCTTTGAAAAATCTTTCAGGACCAGCTCCTTGCCAAACCTATGGTCACTAGCCACGGTCATCCCCATCTTCAAAAAGGGGGACCCCAGCCTAGTTGAAAATTACAGACCAATCTCTTTATGTGTCACCTGTAAAGTCATGGAATCAATTATTAACCAATCCATTATCCTCCACTTAGAGACAAACAACCTACTCTCTAATAAACAATTTGGTTTCAAAAAAAAATCTATCCTGTAATCTGCAACTCTTACACTGCAAAAACATATGGACTACACAACTCGATCAGGGCAAAGCAATAGATGCAATTTACATAGACTTCTGTAAAGCCTTTTTTCAGTGGTACCTGGCAAACTACTCCTAAAACTAAAATTTTATGGTATCTCTGGACACCTGCATAACTGGATAGAAGCATTCCTGTCAAACAGACAACAAATGGTCAAAATTGGGAGCATCCTATCAAATTCTGTACCTGTCAACAGTGGTGTCCCCCAAGGCAACGGTCTTAGGACCAGCTCTCTTTATACTCTACATAAATGACCTCTGTGATCCTATTAAGAGCAACTGCATTCTTTTTGCTAATGTTGTAAAGGTATTCAACACCAGTGACAATACTGCTACCCTTCAAAAAGACCTCAACTATGTGTCAGAGTTGTCAAACAAGTGACAACTTCAAAACTCAAAAAACAAATGCTCTGTCTTACATATTGGCAAAATAAATCAGAAAATAAAATACAAGCTGAATAGTCAAGACCTTGTTGATGACCCCCACTATGTCAAGGACCTTGGAGTACTCATCTCTAATGATCTAAGTGTTAAATCCCACGGTAACTACAATGCCAAAAAGGCATTAAAAGTTGTTAACCTAATCATGTGTAGCTTTTTCTCTGGTAATATCACACTACTAACTAGAGCATACAAAACATTTGCTAGACCAATACTTGAATACAGCTCATCAGTCTGGAACCCACACTACATGTCAGATATTAATACAGTTGAGAAAGTCCAGAAATATTTCACGAGAAGAGTTCTTCATTCTACTTGTAGCAGAATACCTTATGTCACCAGACTTGAAATTTTAGACCTAGACAACCTAGAACTACACTGCCTTCGGTCCTATCTAAGTGTAGTAAATAAAATTATATCTTGCAATGTCCTACCTGTCAATAAATACTTCAGCTTCAACCACAACAATACAAGAGCACACAATAGATACAAACTCAAGGTAAACCATACCAAACTTGATTGCAGGAAATACAACTTCGGCAACAGAGTGGTCAATGTTTGGAATACACTACCTGACTCTGTGGTTTCTTCCCCAAACCCCAAAAACTTTAACCTTAGAGTTTCTACTATTGACCTCACTCCTTTCCTAAGAGGTCTGTAGGGGGCTTGCATAAGCACACCAACATGCCTACCGTCCCAATGTTTTTTTTATTTATAACCATTTTATGTATTCATAACCATATTTATACTTATACCTGTTATGTAATACTTGCTTGACAAAATAAATAAATAAAATATATAGGCTTCCATAAAACTTTCCTGAATAAACAAAAAAAAA
The DNA here is from genome assembly GCA_009733165.1 of Naja naja. Classification (NCBI taxonomy): domain Eukaryota; kingdom Metazoa; phylum Chordata; class Lepidosauria; order Squamata; family Elapidae; genus Naja; species Naja naja. The sequence continues at coordinate 174,699,508 of CM019150.1, forward strand.
GAATCAGAAGAAAGCAAAAGAAAACATGCATCCCACTATTGTGAGAAAACTGAAGCATAGTAGAATAAATATGGGCTGAGGGCACAGCTACTGACATAATGTAGTATTAGGAGACAATGATCACATTATCATTTGAAGCCAGTATGCATGAGCATTTTTCTGATACAAGGAATACAAGGAACTAACTCCTGCAATAAGTCACATTTTTTCATTGTAACAAGTCTAATATGTATGAGGTCAAATGCATCCTAGAAGACTACACAAAATGCTTTTCCATCTCAAGAAACATAAGTGCTACATTATTCACTGAGTTTAATCCATCTTTCTCCGTTTCTGAATTTTTAAAATTTAAATGCAATGCTTGACATACAGCACTGTGTGGCCATGAAAGCAGAGCTGTGTTTGCAATCCAATTGTTAGATTCCTGGAATAACTCAAGTTGAATTTAGTCAATAATTTTAGGCTTCTGCTAGCCTGCTGTGTTTTGTGATGTATTGATCCAGATGTGGATCAAATCTTCTATCTTCCATCTTTTCAATATGTATTTTAGTCTACCAGCTAAATTTATCTGACACAAATATGTCAAACCAAATATGCCAAAACATGTTGTATTTTCCTGTTACGTTACTGATAAAAACGTGGAGTCTAACAGCGAGAAAATGGTGGCCCCAATTCCAAATCACATATCTGATTAAATATTCAGGTATCCAACCCTAATCTTTTAAGTGCTCAGCATTTAATGACTCCTAAATGGACATGTTATACTTTTTCTCACATTTATACAAACAAATTATTTCTATTCTGTTTGTGAAGTCATTAAATGTAGGTAAATGGAATGCTAAACCAGCTGCCTATCTCTGTATACAATGAGGTTCCCCACCCCATCCCACCAGTGGTTATTGGAATGCCTTGTTTCAGCTAGAAGTGGACACAAAAGAAGACAGTAATGTATATCCGAAGGGCAGGTTGGTGGATCCCTATTCATTCTTTTTCAGACTACCAAAGGGTCCTATTTGCTCTGTCCATCTATTCAAAAGTGGTAAGAAACAACATTTATTTACAATTTACCAAATTGGCTTTGGGGGCTGTGTTCAAGGCACAGTTTTCTCACATTCTAGCATGCTATAGAGACGTGTTTTCAGAGCCATTAGAATGTCAGAGTCCTTGTCCAAAGGATTACAGCCATTATTCAAAAGTCTGACTCTGATATATCTCCATTCTACGATGAATAATGTTTATTTTCAGAATAAAATTTTTATGAATGGATTTTGAGATGTGAAAACATCAACCTCTTTTCTCATGAGGTTAGAAAAACACTGAATTAACATTAAATAACAATCCATTTGGATTATTCATTCAGCACAGTATATTTACCAAAAAAATTAATCAAACATGTGTATTTTAATATATTTCATGACTTCTTGTTGGTTTTGAGTAATAGGAAAATATCCTCAGATCTCAGTGAGGAACTGTCTTGAGATAAAGACCAAAATATTACCTTATTGGTTTAATTAAAAGCAAGCATATCTGCATGTTTCACTGCCTTTGTCTAGAAATCAGCAGGATACATTTTAATAAATTCTGTAATTATAATCAAGGATCTACTAGACTGTTACATGCTAAGTATGTTATTTAAAAAAATAACTGGAAATGAGAGGCATAATGATGTCAAATTATAGAATAGTGCCTATTGCATATTTTCCTGTCTCTATAAAGTTCCAGGAAAGACTATAGCCTTTGTACACAGAAGAGTCTCATTTTTCCATTTCTGTTTTTTTTAATAGATTTTTAAAAACTGCCAGTAAACCTAAAAAAATCTTACCTTTCAGAGATATAAATGAGATCTACCAGAAATTAATATAGCAAGGACTAACAAAATAAACAAAATACATTAGCATTATTTTTACTCTGTATAAACATGTTTAAGAATACACTCTAAACATTGTGAAAGATGCATCTAGAAAATAATATTTTTGAAAACTACATTAAAAAAGAGAAATTATAGTTACAGGCTTCTTTTTAAAAAACATTAAACCATGAAAATTTATTTCAGAGAAGTATCAGGGATTTATGTAACAAAACACAATCAAGAAAATTTGCATTTAAAAATTGTTCCTTGGCAAATAACAGTTTGCTATTCAGGCAAAATTGCATACAATAGTTCCATAGATTAGAGAAAGTGAAAATAAGAAAGGATATGTCTTTATGGATTTAAAATTAAATGGGACTTTAAGTTAAAACTGATATATTAAAATACACAGCAACAGTGAAAACTACTCAGTTTATGGTGAACTGCTTTTATTGAGTATATTCTTCATTTTTTTATTCTTTTATATCAGGACATACATTACAGTAATATTAACATTTATAGATTTACTTCCTTTTAGTTGAACTATTCTCATGGTGTTAAGAAAAGGAGATCAAGGAGATCTAAAGGAGAAGTTGTATGCTTTTTTTCTACCAACCTTTTCTATCAAGGTTATGCAACATGATTTGAGTCAATATGCTGTAACTTTGATTCTTTATTAGCAACTTTTAGCCGGCTGCTTTCATATTTGCCTTCATTCACCTAAATGCTACTATGAAAAATGCAATTCCATAATATGGAAATATTTATCACACATTTGGTAAACATCTTCCCCAATTATGATCTCAGTATCAAAAGGGATTTAATACTAGGATGTACTCTTTAAAAGGCCTCCTAAAATCCAGGTACAATCTACTTGACTCATTATAGATAAGGAACTCCAAGGGCAGTACTAGAAATACTATTGGATTATGTTTAGCTTTATTGACCTGATTGGTAGCTTTGTCCTTAAAGGCAAGTTTTCAAATGATACATCTGGTGAGCTCACTTATGGATTAGGGCAGGGGTCTTCAAATTTGACAGCTTTAAGGCTTGTGGACTTCAACTCCCAGAATTCCTCCTCCAGTCATGTTAGCTCATGAATTCTGGGAGTTGAAGTCCACAAGCCTTAAATTTGCCAAGTTTAAAGACCCTTGGATTAGGGTAAACATCAAATGTTTCATTTTGTTGTTTCATGACACCTTCTTAAAGCAATGAATTATACAACAATGAATAATCATCTAGATCAGTGTTTCTCAACCCCGGCAACTTTAAGATTTCTGGGATTTCAACTCTCAGAATTCCTCAGCCACCATAGCAGATTGGAGAATTTTGTGAGTTGATTCCACCTATCTTAAAGTTGCCAATGTTGAGAAATACTGATCTAGATAATAACTAGCCTATGATGTTGCTTTTGAAATCCTGTGAAGATCTGCTTCTGCAAAACAACAGCCAATGTTGGAGATCCTCTGGTTCTCATCCCAACACTCCAACATCCTTTTATATTTTCTTGTGATCCAGGATATTGGTCCATCCCTCTGGAATAAGGTAATTTAATTGGTGTTTGTCTACATAAAATTTCTCTGACAAGCTTTCAAGATTATGTTATGTTACTCTACTAGCAATAACATTCTTTCCAGAAATCCACAGGTTTCTTATATTCTGAGTTTGCCAGCCTTGCAGAGCTAGGCAACTTTGGCAAACAATATGGAAAATCTTGAACTCACCCAACCAAGAAGTATTTTGTCCAGTGCTGGGAGAAAAGCTAAGAAAGGGGCCACCTTTGTTGAAGTAAATCATGTCATCTCCACAGCATGAATCACTTTATTAAATGAATCTAAGTAATGTCATACAGACACACAAAATGTGAAGATCCCAAAAGCAGTTTAGTTAAAAAAATCTTGAAGGCTTTTATGTGGATTTTTGAGAGCATCTCTATCCATTTATATGAAAAGTTTTCTCAATTTTCAGGCAATAAAATAATTATAAATAAGTATTTTCTATACATAGCTATTAAATGATAACTACCAGAATAGCAACTTTTGAAGCAAATCTGATTTCTTGTTAAGCAACTTTAAATTATGTGCTGAAATAAGCTTTAATCAGGCAGGTGGTGTTTATTTCCTTGTACTGAAAAATTCTGATCTATTTCTTTTATAATTTTATTTACTTCTTTTTCCTATTTTATCATTGCTATCTGTCCTGAGCACTATTTTTACAGGACCTTGGGATATAAGTGGAAGAGATGGACGTGAAAATATATTCCTACTAAGTGAACATCTAAGGATCATGCTGGTGAAATATTAATAAACCTTGCTAAACAGAGTCAGACTTGGATGTCGCCATTTTAAATTGATGTACTATATTCTATATGGTCATTTTTATTTATTTTTATTTTATATTGGGATTTCTATGCTTCCCTATCTCCCAAAGGATTCAGGGCGGCTCACAACAATAATAAAAACATTCAATACAAATATTAAAAAGCCAATTAAACAACATCCCAATATAATAATTAACATTAACAAACCAGCACTAAAAACCCCACCCCCTCCATCGGTCCAGGTCAGCAAGCTGAAAAAGACATGTTTTCAGGCCACAACGGAAGGATTGAAGGTCAGGAGCCACCTGAAGCTCCAGGGGCAACTGATTCCACAGGGTGGGCGCTCCCACAGAAAAGGCCATACCCCTAGGGGTCACCAGCCAACACTGTCTGGCCGACGGCACCCCAAGGAGGCCCTGTCTGTGTGAGCGCACGGGACATTGGGAAGTCATTGCTGGCAGCAGTATATCATATAGTATATTGGCTACTATTATGGGCATCTCATTCTAAGAAAGAATGAAAGAGATTAGAACAGCCACAAAAAAGGCAATGATTAGAGAGGAAATTAGTCTTGGGAGGAGAGTTTGAGAACATAGGTTTGTTTATCCTGAAGAAGAAAAGTTTGGGAAAAGATCAGATAGGTACATCTGAACCAAACCAATACCAAGAAATTTTTCTAACTGGATGGGTTCTAGAAGATGCGGACAGCCATCTGTCAGAATGCTTTAAAATAAGTTCCTACACTGGGTAGGGAAGTGGACAATAACCTAAACCATTGTTTTTTAACAACGTTAAGATACATAGACTTCACAGATCTTTAAATTGTCAAGGTTGAGAAACAATGTCCTAAACAGTCATTTTAAACTCTATAATATATGAAATTTCAGAAGAAAAGTAAGGTATCTCTGGAATCCTACATAATGAGGATGCTCATTTTACTATTTTCTAGTTTTCATTTAATAGCTTTACAACAAATAACAATACCTGTGATGACTTGGGGTGTGGCACATAAGTAACACAGTCAAATAATCAGTAGGAGCCCCTTTATTAGCTCCAACTTTACCCCCAATGTCCTGGTTACTTTCTGGCTGGAGAAAAACTCTCCCAGTCTTTGACTTCAGAGAATCAAATCCAAAGTATAGTCAACAAAAACTGTAACTATAAGTCCAATCAAGGCAAAATGAGATAATTAGTTCAGCAGGGCAGGAGCAAGGATTCCAGATGTGAAGACACAGCAATAATTCTACACAGTTGGGAAGATGCCAGGAACACAGATAATGTAAGCAAAGTCAACACAAGATAAACTCACATTTGCTCCCAGCAGACACCACACTCAGCATGCATCTCTTTTAAACTCCCTTCCCAGGTGTGCTAATGAAAGGAATCAGGGCTCTTTCCTCCCTTGTAAGCCACACAACCCATTCCTCCTTGCATACCCTAGGATGAAGAGGGGTGGGCCTGGGTCTTCCTCTGAACTCCCTCTCCCTAGTTCTACCTCTTCCCTGCTCTGCCCAGCCAGACTTTGCCCTTTCCAGTTTCCTCCACAGCCAATGGAGCCATACTCCCACTCCCTGTCAGTTGTTCATCTTCCTCCTCAGATTCAGACTCCGACAGGGGCGTGACAATACCATTTCAGAAAGAAATTACAGAGGTGCCTTACCAAACTGCATCATCATCATCATCATCATCATCATCATCATCATTGTTTGGGAATCCTCCTGGCTTTCTAGAGATTCAGAAAGGCTCTTCCAAAACTGATTAAAACAATGGCACATTTGCTGAGTTGACAATCCAGGAATAGAAAAGCAAAATTTGATATCCTTTTAGAAATAATGAAAAATGTGCTGAAAGAAAATGGTTTTGATTCAGGAGAAAGCCACAGATAATCTAGCATACATGAATGATAATTTTCACATTCCAGCTGAAAGTAAAGGTCAATACGCTTGCAGTTAAAAGTGGTGAGATCACCCGACATTTAATTTGTCTGTTGCCAGCTACATATGAATGGAGTTATTTTTCCTTTGTCACATAGGCTTTATATGTGTATATATATATTACTTTGTATGGTCTTCAGTTTCTCATTAAGTAACAGAAGCAGTACGTATAGATGAGAGGATCTGGGAAAAGAAACTGAGCCACTGAATGGCCATCTCAAAATTTACAGCTGGGTTCTTTATATTCCTCTTCATTTCCTGCTTCCTTCACTTTTAGGCAAATAGAAAAAAGTAGAGCTTTTATCTGTTGCATATTTCTTACAATATGTATGGTATTAGGCACATTCACAGATTGTAATGGAGAGAAAAGAGCAAGGTCTTTCATTTTCAATAACTACAAAATGCAATTAGAGAAACTTCAGAGAGAATCTTGAAAAAAACATTCCATTGAGGGAAATTATAGGAAAATTATCCATCCTTATTGTAACTTTACAGATGCTGGCAGATGCTATTCAATGTTTCTATTAGGACTATCTGTGAAATTTCTACCCATAGAGTCATACATATATCAAATGCTACAGATTGACTCTCATTGAACTCTCATTAAAACAGCTTGATTTTAGATTAGTATCTGGAATAAACTGGTCAGTGGTGGACAGTGGGGCACATGATTCATCAAAAGATTCTCCAACCTGTCTCAGCCAATTCCAGGTAAATACATTTCAAACTCTTCACTTCTCATATTTTAAAGTAGGATGACTTGCTTGACAATTGAATTCAGGACATGGAATCAGAGAAAGTAGATAACATTGAAGAAGTGACTATGGAATAAAAAAACACAATGAAGTTACAAATATTTCTTGGTTATCATCTAACTCAATAATTGCAAGAATATCATCCTTCATAGAAGGGCCAAATGTGATTGGATACACAAAGAATTTGTCTTTGATGCATATGCTCTCACTGTACATAAAACTACATTTATCAAGAATCATAAAATATATAAAGATACATTAAAATACATTCATCAAGAATAATAAAATACAACACTTGGTTATAGTCATAGGATACTAAATAAGCAATCAAATCATACTAGGAAACTAAATAAAACAATATAAATCATAAAGATACAAGCAACAAGGTTATAGTCATAAATGGGAGGAGATAGGTAATAGGAAGGATGAGAAGAATAATGGTAATATAGTTTAAGTAGTTTGACAATATTGTGGGAATTACCATATTGTTCTCACTATAAGATGTACATTAGCTTTAGAGGAGGAAAACAAGAAAAAAAATCTGCCTCTACCTCCCAGCATCCATCCGGTATTCATCTGGCTAGTGTCCTTACAGCAAACAGCAAACAACCTGGTCAACTTCAACATATTATCATAGACCCAGCACGTGAATCATCAGGGCTCCACTCCATTGCGCCCACCATTGGTCAACTGAGTTGAGCTGCCACTACCGCCAGGAAACGCTGGAGCCTTTGCTGCCAAGCAGTAGATCAGCAGTTGGATCGGCCTCCTACAATACCGCTGATCAGCAGTTCTAGGTGACAGGCTAGCCACTGCCGCTGCCCATTGCCACTTGTTGGCCACAGCCCATTTGCCACCATCGTTCACCGCTCTGCCGATCACTGTCATGTGTTTGCCACCATGCGTTAGCCACTGATTGTCACTGCCTGTTCACTGCCATCCATCAGCAGTGAACAGGCAGCAGCAAATGGATGCTGGCGATTGGGTGATGGCAAACAGGTGGTGGTAGACAGCTAGTGGCAAACAGCCAGTGGTGATTGGCGGCACTGGAGAATGGGCAGCAACAAACAGGCAGTGGTGAATAGGCAGCAGCAAATGGGTGGTGCTAGGTGGTGGTGGTGATGGCAATCCCCCCCACCTAGAACAGCTGATCAGTGGTATTCTGGGAGTCCAATCCACTGCCAATCAGCTGCTCAGCTGTTAAGGGTCCAGCATTTCCCAGCAGTGTACCAACCACCCTCCCCTGCCACAATATTCACTCTATAAGATGCACAGGCACTTCCACCCACTTTGGGGCGGGGGAATGTGTCTTTTAGTGTGAAAAATATAGTAGTTGTTTAGCAGAGTGATGGCATTCAAGGAAAAAACTGTCCTTGTGTCTAGTAGTTCTGGTAAGCACTGCCCTATAGCATTGTTTTGAAGGTAGCAGTTGAAACAATTTATGTCCAGGATATGAGAGGTCTGTAGATAGTTTCACAGCCTTCTTTTTGACTCGTGCAGTATACAGGTCTTCAATGGAAGGCAGGTTGGTAGCAATCATTTTTTCTGCAGTTCTAATTATCCATTGAAGTCTGTCTGTCTTATTTGGTTGCCAAGAAACTTTCTTCTCATTTGAAATAAGTTACAAATTATCTTACATCAAAATAAATAGGAAATGATAGAACAAAATATGGAAACTTTCACATTTTTCACTACTCAGAAATTTTGTGCACAGCCATAGTTGCAAAAGGAATAATTTCCCAATGGATTTCAATGAAATAAAAACATAAGGAAATCGTTTGAAAAAAATATCACTGATACTTAACTTGTGTTATGAGGGAACATGCAACATCCATAATGGTGCAGTAGTTAGAATGCAGTACTTCAGGCTACTTCTGCTGACTGCCAGCTGACTACAATTTTGTAGTTCGAAACTCACCAGGCTCAAGGTTGATTCAGCCTTCTATCCTTCCGAGGACAGTAAAATGAGGACCCAGATTGTTGGGGACAATATGCTGACTCTGTAGCTGCTTAGAGAAGACTGTAAAGTACTGTGAAGCAGTATATAAGTCTAAGTGCTATTGCTATTGCTATTTGTCTTGCAATTGAAAATGCTTTTTTAGGATTGTGATTTCATTGTAATTCCAGGTTCCTTTATAATATATATAAGGTCCTAAACACTTTGGGAACATTCAAAGAACTACCTCACTGCTGTAGACTTAATTGCTACAGTATAATTATCAGAAGAAGCCCTATTGCTTCTAGTAGCTCTTCAAGGCAGCTTTTTTTGTAGTGGTACCTTTACTCTAGAAAGGTCTTTCATCTTTTAAATGCCATGATGAGTTTTTCAGAAATAGACTGGGACAAAACCATTTGACTGGGATAAGATCTTCTGCAGGAGATCCTGAGCAGAGGGTTGGAGTAGAAGATGGATAAGATCCTTTCCAGCCCTATGAGTCTAGGTCAGCCGTGGGCAAACTACGGCCCGGGGGCCGGATCCAGACCGTTCAGCTGTTCTATCCGGCCTGCAGAGCCGAAAGAGCAGAGGGTTCTCTTGCTCTCCCAGAAGGCTACGTGAAGTAATCTAACTTTGAATTTATATTAGTTCACACAAACACTCCATCCATGCTTTTGTTCCGGCCCTCCAGTCCAGTTTAAGAACCCATTGTGGCCCTCGAGTCAAAAAGTTTGCCCACCCCTGGTCTAGGTTCTGTGTAGTTTGATGTACTGCTGGCACATCTTCTAGATATTTCTGAAGTCCCATTTTCTCATATGGTTTCAAAAGTAGGCTTTGTTTCTTTCTTTTTTTATTTCTTCATCACTCCTTTTTACTATATGTGTTTTACATTGTTTTTAAGTTACAAAATCTAAAAAGTACAACAAAAATAACAAACTACTTTCATACTTTTATATATGATGTCTCATAAATATTAATGCTAGCCCACTGCTTTTGTTCTTGTTTCAAACATGATATTTCATTTTGTTCCCAGAGAAAACCTTCCTATAATATTAAAAGCTTAACATATTTTAAATATTGTTCTTCTTAGTATCTTTGGTCTAAAAATATTTATTTTGAACAAAAATGATAAAACTGTGTGTGATGGACATGTTAAATGCCAAGGATTTAATCTCTCATTAAAAATATATGGTCCCTGTCCATACAGCAAAGAGAAATGGATAGACTTTTTTCCATTATTCTGTTCATTTTTATTGTTATTCAAAATCCATTAAGAAAGAATCTTTTACAATTTTGTCTAGATTAACCTTTGCAATCTTTTTGATTGCCTATACTAATAAGACAACTCTTTATAACATTACTTATATCCAATAATGGGCTCGAGTAATGGTATTCCAAAAATGACTCTTCTACAGTATGTATAAATATACATAATTAGCTTTTGAGAAGCACTTTTCTCTTTTAATTTTCTTATTGAGAGCATTTTATAATTGAGTCAGACACCCTCCATTGTGCCTGAACACAGCTTCAATTGAAAGCCTCCTTCAGTCCTGTTCAGCTGCCACTGTTGACCATTAGAGAAAGATGGATGGCAGCAGTTCTCAAATATACTTTGACCATGTTGTCTGATGAGATATTTTGTATGCCTGAGCCATTCAAAACTCCTGGCATTGGATAAATTTCTTCTTTGATATGAGTCCTGACCAAGTCAGTCTGTGGGATGCTGCTGTTGATTTTGGTGGTGTGTCCCTCAGACAACAAACTGAGTTTTGGGGACTGCATTGCTAATTGTTAGAAATAGAGGATGGCATGTGTAAAAATCATGTGGGTTGGAAGATGTGGTAGATTTCTGGATGCATAAAGAGTGGAGACTCTAGAGTTCTGGTTTTACAGTCTTTATTATTGACACTATGGCTGTTTATAGAAGTCTCAGGAGCACCAGCTACTGCTCAGGTTATTTCCCGGGGATGGTGCTGTTGGACAGATCAATGTCATTTTGATCACATGGTTTAAGTTACTGCAATAGGGAATGGCTGGTTAAAGACTGAATTGATGAGATTCTACCATCTGAGTAGTGAGATCTGGTGGCTTTGGATTTCCTTGTTGGGAAATCTCTGTGGGATTTTTTACTATTAGATGGGTATGTTCCAGTCTTATAGTTGGCAGACACCAGGATACCCATTTTCTAAAATTTATTCAGCTTATTCTACACCTACTTGGGCCATGTTACTATTGATGGGAGACAGTGAAAGACTTGCTGCAAGACTGCTGACTTTTACTTGCTTGGTTGGGAAGTTTTTAGGAATGAGTTGGTAAACAAAGGGTTTTAGTGAATGTGAATTATTTGTGAATAGTTCAGGGAATGTTTGAGACAGAGACGCCATTTTGAATAGTCAAGAAAAAGAATCCTGTTCAATCCCTGCATGAATAGAATCCCAATAGTAATGGATTAAGAGAATCTGGTGAGCTTTATTGAGGAAAAACATTTCAACATTTGAAATCTAATGGTAAATCCTTACTCCAAGATTATGATTTCATCATGTGAGCCAGGTGGCTGGATTGTTAGAAATGTTAAATCCTGGAAGCAGCAGACCTGGTTTGCTTTTACCCAAACCTAGTTCAATTAGAGTGGCAATGTTGCCTGATTCAAAATGTACCAACTGGGTACAGGAACATTCAGCAAGCTCAATACCAAGGCCAGTGGGAGAAGGATATAATCATAAGGAACACTTTTTACTTTGATCAGGGATTCTGCTACTAAGACAATGAGCTGTGAGTGCCTGTATATTACATTGAGTTAGAGAGACAAGCTTAGGGCTGCTACTAGTATGGTAGTTTACATTCTAAATCTGATGTTCATCATTTCAAACACATTCTTTGTCATTTGAAAATGAAACATTATCTTGTTTTTGATACGATGGTCCAATTACTGAAAGTTTAAATTAGCATTCTCTCAACTGATTGAAGTAAGTCTTTTTTTTCCATCAATTTCTATTGAAATTTTATTTATTGTATGAATGTTTCATTCAGGCAAAAAATAAGTCCAAGCTAGAATTTTTAAGACTAGTAATGTGGGGAATCTGTGATTCCCCAATGAGAGAGAAAGATTAAGTAAACATTCCTTCATATTTCTTTGCAATATATGCATTGTTTCAGATACTTTTTTGTTGCTGCTATTATTTCTCGATTAAAAAACAGTCTCTTAAAGAAGTTGACATCAGAAAATGCAAGCTGAACAGTATAGCTTAATATACCCTACCCAGGAAGGCATTGCACTCAGCTAATAATTATTTTTCCAGATTTCCTGGGAAGGGCTATGGATTGATGTTAATATCTCTTTTTTGTGAAGCTCAGCTCTAAGATCTTTTCCAGAGTTGGATGGTCACTGCCAAACACATTACCAGGGGAAAGCCCCAAGCTTCAAACATTAACAATAACACTGAAGGTGAATTGGTATTAGCAGGTTTTGAACTCTAAATGTTCCTGTGCCAAAATGTTTCACTTATTTGTTTTGATGCCACAGTGTGATTTGTATTTTGAATTATACCCATTTAAAGTTATATTCGTGTTGATTCTTTGTATTATATGATATGTTTTAAATATATATATGGTGAGTTGCTATACACACAGTTTGAAAGAAAAGTAGGAAAAGAAAAGTGGTAAAACAGATTATTGTAAGGCTTTGGAGAAAGAGTTTTTCCCTGAATACTAATAAAACAATGATTTTCCAATGTAGTTTTCAGGGGGGAAATCCAACATTTTCCTTTGTTAATTATTTCTATGGAAAGATAACTTTTGTGCTTTCAAGAATGATATTTAGATTTCAGTTCAAAAGACACTTGATCAATCTCTCCTTCTAAGATTGAAGAAAGACTCAGTTTTCTCCTATGAAATTTCTGAAGTTAAAGAATTCTGTTTTTCAAAGGAATAGGAGGAATAGGAAGTGTAATGAAGATACATAAAGCACATATGGAGAAGCTTTAAATCTGAAGGGTTCCATCACACATAAAAGGCTGTCCAATTATTTAAAAACTAAATCTATTAAATTCCCTCTGATTATAATACCAGGAGGTATTTTTGTTTACTTTTTATATGTAAAACATAAAGCAATGTTTCTCCTTCTTTATTTGTTCTGCCAGCTGATTTCCAGATGTTTTATTCTTGGGCATTTCAATTTAAGCATAGTAAAGTTTATGATAAGAAGCAGGTGTTCCTTTCCTTGCCAGATTTTCTCTTGAAGTGAGCTTCTTTAGCCCAGTGTTCTGATAGGAGAATATCCAACACACTAGAAATCATAGACTCCTTTCTCATTCATCCAATCTACATGCTTTGGGAAACCCAATCCTTTCCATGCCCAAGCAGGCAAACCTCTGCTTTCTGTACATTTTTTATTTTATTTTATTTATTTATTTATTTATTTATTTATTTGATTAGTCAATTGCTTACAAGATAATAGGTATAAGTATAAACATATTTATAAATACATGGATACATATAAAAAAATAAAAGAAACAATAGGACAGGGACGGTAGGCACTTTGGTGCACTTATGCACGCCCCCTACAGACTTTGTAGGAAAGGGGTGAGGTCAATAGTAGACAGTCTAAGGTTAAAGTTTTTGGGATTTGGGGAAGAAACCACAAAGTCAGGTAGAGTATTCCAGACATTGACCACTCTGTTGATGAAGTCGTATTTCCTGCAATCTTCTGCATCTCCTACATCTTCTACAGGTTCACATTTAAGCATGCTGCTCTGAAGCCTCTCCTCAGTCTAACCTCTAGAATAAGCTGAAGCAAAGAGATTGACATGGCAATAGGTTACAGTAGCTTCAAGAAAAGGCAAGTCTGACTTTGTTATATCTACAACAGAACAGCTGTTAGACAGGATGCCAAAGGCTAATTGCCTTTTGTAAACTAGAGGAGACTTATTTGGGCAAAACAATTTGTTTTATTAATGATTTTAATGGATCTTGTTGGATGCAAGAAATACAAGATCAGCAATTTGCATAGGTGAAATGAGAACGTGATTCCCAAGACAGGATTTCACAAAGGCAGTTTTTGAAAAGCTCTGCCAAATGCTTCCTGTGTTTATTAAAGCCTTCACATAAGCTTGAACAAATGTTTTATGGAAGTCTTACTTATTGTTTGGTCTGCTTTAATGTGCAAATCTATGGAATCCACTTATGGTCATGGTTTTACTTTATATGATTCTACTGAAATATAATGCCCAGAACAGGAAAGCAAAACAAGTAAAGATATAGCATTAGAAGAAGAGTCTAAAATTAATTGTCTCTTCACAGCTTCTACTATACATTTGCAGAAACATTACAAAATAAAATCTCACATTGTAATTTAAAATAAATAGAAATTATTGACAAATTTGCCTGACTAGGGTATGGATAATTCTTTGTTGAAGGGGAGAGAAGAGTAAAATGGAACTGGAAAAGGAAAAGGAAAAGAAATTGACTTACTTGAGTTCATAAAATCTTATCCCAATTTTCTTTAATATGAATCCCTCCAGATGGGTGAGGCTCCAACTCTTCTCATGACTGACCAGCTCTGGTTCCACATTGCTCAGATTAGTGAGTGATTTGGAAATTTATTATGACATTTTGTGACAGATCCCACTGGTAGTTTATTCTACAACAACCAAATAATTAATCTGAGCTGAAAATAATTTATTGATAGTACAGACAGCCAACTGCTAACAATAAAGTTACGTATGCTAACTCTAAACCAAAGGTCTAAAACAGTGGTCCCCAACCTTTGTGGCTTGAGGGGGAGGGGAACTAGCCTGTGCAAGTGGCAGGCCAGCACATCCATGAACACACATGTAGCCCTTGTGCAAGTGGTGGGCTGGCATGTGCACACATAGCTCAACTTGCAGAAGTGGTGGACCGGTATGCACACACACGAATCCCCACCATCCCACCACTCACACAAGTTGAGCTGTGTGCATGCTCTGGCCAACCACTCACGTGCTCCATTTCTGAATATGCCATGGCTCAGTAGTGGGCTATGGTCCAGGGATTGGAGCCTCCTGGTCTAAAGGATGGTAAGAAAAAAGAGGTCATAGTCAAAATGCCACCAAAACAATTAATCATCAAGAAAATCATCCAGATAGATTAGTAAAGCCATAGCAGATCAACTGATCCTCCCTGATTCTATAAAGACATATCCAACTTCTGGGGATCACCCCAAAAACAGAAATGAAGTCAGTACATATATTTGGACTAAAAATTGCACCTTAATATAAGCTATTATTTTCACTCACATATTCTCCCATTGTTCAAGCATTATATTATATCCAAAATGCTTTGCCCATTGAATCATACTACCAGTATGCTTTATATGGTCATTCTCCAAGTTCAATTTCAATAACAACTTATAAATCGAAATAAACATAAATATGTTCATCACTATCACACTTTAGGATTTCCAATTCATTTTTCACAAAATCAAATCTATAGCTCTTTTTGTCTAGTTTCAATTGTAAATCTTTCAGTTGTAAATATGTAAACCAATGGCAAACACATTATTCTGATTCCAACATTTATTTTAACCTTATCATACAATATCATACCATAAATAGCCATGCCATCCAAATCTTAATTCATGGCTCTCAGCTTAAGTAATTGCTCACTTTGGAGAGTCACCCAGGAAAAAGTGCTTTCTGAAACCAACTGTCAATGAACTAAAAATCATGCTATGTTGGAAAAATCTAGACAACTATAAAAATCTAGACAAAATCTATTGTTACCTCTAGACACGACTACTGCAACGCTCTCTATCTAGGACTGCCCTTGCATACCATCTGGAGACTGCAGCTGGTGCAGAATGCGACTGTGGGGGTGGTGATGGGAGTTTCCTGATTCTCCCATGTTACCCCCCCTCCTGCGCTGCCTATATTGGTTGCCAGTTGCACTCCGGGTGAGATTCAAGGTTTTAGTTTTAACATACAAAGTCCTACATGACATGGGTCCTCAATATTTAAGGGAGCGACTCCTGCCGACATCGAATACTAACTGCCCTGTGCAAGCACATAGGCAAGCACTCCTTGGGGTCCCGTCGGCCGGCCAATGCCGGCCGGCAGTCCCCCGATGATGAGCCTATTCTATCGCGGCCCCTGACCTCTGGAACCAACTTCCCTTGGAGCTCCGCCTGGCCCCTGACCTCCGCACCTTCCGTCATGATTTGAAGACCTGGTTGTTTGACCAATCCGGGTTGTGACCCTCTTGGGTGGGGTGGTTTTATTCTTTTATTCTTTTATTTTGTATTTGTATTCTCTTGGGGCTTGTTTAGTTTAATTTTTTCTTAACTATTTATTGTTGTTGCTGTTTTTAGTTGTGAGCCGCCCCGAGTCTTCGGAGATGGGGTGGCATTCAAGTCCCATTAATAAATAAATAAATAAATAAATAAACTATTGATTGATTATGTGCGCCCAAGTTGTTGCCAATGTCTAGCAACTACATAGATTTCCTGCATGGCAATTTGACAGCAAAGAATTAAAAAGTTTTATATTATCTCTTAGTTACAATCTAGTGGTAGCCCACATTTTTGCAGTGTTGATGCAGTATGCAAAAACTACATTTTATGAGTGACTAAAATCAAATCTCCACTATCATTACATTATTAAAGCCGAGGGAACATATTTCACAACTATTATGAATCTTCAAGACCCTAAAGGAAAATAAAAGATGTCTAGTGAGAAGAAATTTGCAGAGTCATCTGAATAAAGGCACAATATTATGCCCACTCAACTGGAAGTAAGTTCAGTGGCCTTCAGCAGAACATAGTGCACTTCTATATCACTTACCTTTCCATTCAGCAATCTCTCACAAGCAGTTTGAAACCATCCATGCTTACCTACATTTTTACAAGCTCAATTTGTTAAGAACACACACTAACCAACATGTTCCCTGTAGAAATAGATGAGTAGGAGAATGTGAAAAAAAAGGTACCAAGTGTTCTGAACTGCTGCTTGTAGAACAAAAGTCTTTCATCATTACTCCACAAAATCAGGAAAGAAAATATGTTGCTATTACTCCCTCAAATTCCTATATTTTGCTCATAGTATTCATTTATCAACTTACATACACAGTAATCCTAAGCAACTACTTTGGAGCCAGCACCAGATTTGGTAGAGAGATTTCAGCATAATTTAGGACAAGACTTCTAATGTGAGCATAAAGTTCCAGCTGCCTACAATTACTGTAGGCTCGAATCCCACCAGGCTCAAGGTTGACTCAGCCTTCCATCCTCTTGGGGTAGGTAAATTGAGGACCCAAGATTGTTGGGGGCAATTAGCTGACTTTGTAAAAATGCCGCTTAGTAATAAGCAGGCATATACAATGGAATGAAGGCTATTGCTGAGCACACTGGGTTGTTTCCCCCCAAAAAATTGTAAGCCGCCCTGAGTCTTCGGAGACGAGCGGCATATAAATGTAATTTATATATATATATATATATATATATATATATATATATATATATATATATATATATAAACCTATGAAGTCCTTGGTGCTCCTGAGCTTGGTTGTTTGCTTGCAGACATTTCACTACCCAACTAGGTAACATCATCAGTACTAGTGAATTTGAAGTTTATACTGTTTATATACAGTAGCCCTTGCCTTGCATTGTTGCTGGGGGTATGCTTTTTTCTTTGGTAATTCCTTGATTAGGGATTTTTTTCTGTTTATTTATCTAGTCTCAATCCCTTCTTATCAGAGTGTTGGCTGCTGGAGAGAATCAGTTTTAGTTCTTTCATTTTCCTCTTAGCTTTTTGTTTTCTCTTTTGAGTGGTGTATAAATGTGGCTTAACCCTATGTTTCTGCTGAGGATTGTTTTGCCTGAGTGGCAAGTTTCCAGGAATTCCCTAGTAGTTTTGGATTTAGCTTGGTCTAGGATGCTCACAGTTTTCCAGTTGAAACTATGGTTGGGTCTGTCCATGTGTGGTGAAATTGAAGACTTTTTAGCATTTCTTCTGACTTCTTCTTGATATCCATAGATGCACTTTGCATCTATGCTGTCTGCCTTACATAGTATCTGTTGAAGTGCTTGCACTGCATATTGTAGATGAGTCCTGTTTCTTCTACTAGGACTACTGGCTCTTTTGGTTTGCTTTGGAGGCTTTGGTGGGTTTGTGTGCTATAATAATGCCCTGTGATTGAAAATATTTTTTAATATATGGCAGTGTTGTCATTTTCATAGCAATGATGGTTGTGTTGTAGTGGGTTGAGTGTTCAGGCACTTTTTGATAAGGTTGTGTGGGTAACCATTTTGTTGGAAGATGTTGCAAAGCAATCCATTTCCCTTTTTTTGTTCTGCATTTGTGCTTGCCTGAATAATGTTCCTACACAGCTCTTTTTGTAGGAGGTTGGGTTGTTACTTTAGTAATGGAACACTTGGTTAGTGTGGGTGGTTTTTGATAAAGTTGTCTTTCTAATTTTATACTATATCCTTTGCTAATGAGGATATCCAGGAAGGGTAGTCTGTTATTTTCTTCTTTCTTTGTGAATTTTATTCCTTTGAAAATATTGTTCATTGTTTCATATGAGTTCTCTAATTGTTGGCTATATACTGAATCCATACTTTAAATTGTGTTCGTAGGAGTGTTATAGTTCTAAATGCTGCATTAAGGTCTCTACTATAAGTTCTGAGAGAGCTGTTCCCATGGGTGTTCCTCTGATCTGTTGGTCGATTTGACCATCAATTAAATAGTGAGATAGAGATTGATGAGGTCCATGGTTGTGGGTATTTTGGTATATTTGATTAGGTCAGGTTTGTGCTGTGTAATATTGTTGCCATGGTTTCTTTTACTAGTTCTATGTATATGGATTTAAATAATGTGATGACACCAAATTATAACATAATCTTATTTTCTACTATTATTAAGTCTTTACTGAAGGCACTGTAGTGGCCATTTGATAGTATATTCATTTTTCTCTACATTTCCAAGCATTTTGTAAGTTCTTTGCCTATATTGTATGTTGGGTTAATGATACAGTTGGTTAATGATACAGTTGGATGAATAAGTATGTCAGAATTGTGTGTTTTGGGGTGTCCATAGAGATGTGGATGGATGGGTCCACTGTTTGTCAACCACTGCTGTTCTCGGTTTATGTTTTGATCTTTCTTGATTAGCTTCTAAGGTTGTCTAGTTTCTGTATTTGGTTGGTGATCACTGAGATGTAGATGTCTTTGTCTTCCAATGACTTTTTGTATGTATTATGGTTTGGCCTTTGTCTGCCAAATTCTTCTGGTCTGATTGTTTGTTTCATATTTTGTTTATGTTTATGTTTATTTGGATTTATATGCCACCCTATCTCCCGGGGGGACTTGGGGCGGCTCACACGCGAACGCAACACATATACAATTATTTAAAAAATTGTTAATCCAATCCAAATAAAACATAAAATTACATACTAGAATAGCCAATTAAAACCCCAACCACACTCAAGCCAGGCCAGCCTGTAAAAACAGCCAGGTCTTTAGATCGCGGCAGAAGGCGCGCAGGTCAGGATCCAACCGCAGCCTCAGGGCAGCTGGTTCCACAGGGTGGGTGCTCCCACTGAGAAGGCCCTCCCACAGGGTGCTGCCAACTGACATTGTCTGGTCAACAGCACCCCAAGGAGACCCTGCCAGTGGGAGCGCACTGGCGATTGGAACTCGATGGTGGCAGGAGGCGCTCCTGCAAATACCCCGGACCCAAGCCATGGAGGGCTTTATAGGTTAACACCAGCACCTTGAATCTTACATGGAGGTCAACCGGCAACCAATGCAGATCACGCAGGAGGGTGTCACATGGGAGTATCGGGTCACTCCCATCACAACCCACGCGGCTGCATTTTTCACCAGTTGAAGCCTCCGTACAGTCCGCAAGGGCAGCCCTAAATAGAGAGCATTGCAGTAGTCAAGATGGGAGGCAATGAGCGCATGAGTGACCGTGCATAGGGCATCTCAGTCCAAATAGGGGCACAACTGGCGCACCAGGCGAACCTGGGCAAATACCCCCCTGGCAACAGCTCCCATCTGCTCCTCCATACTAAGCCGTACATCCAGAAGGTCACCCAAGTTGTGCGCCCTATCCATGGGGGGCAACACCTCTCCCCGCATGACTAAAGATGGAATTTCTTGAATCTGAGATGCCAGTAGGCACAGCCACTCAGTCTTGTCCGGGTTGAGCTGGAGCCTGTTCCTCCCCATCCAGATCCGTACCACCTCCAGGCAACAGGACATCACGGAGAGGGCATCACTGAGGTGGTCAGGGGTGGAGATGAAAAGCTGGGTTTCATCAGCATATTGATGATACCTCATCCCAAAACCATGGATGATCTTGCCCAGCAGCTTCATATAGATGTTGAACAGGAAGGGAAAAAGAACTGACCCCTGGGGCACCCCACAAGTGAGGGGCCTCGGGGTCGATCTCTACCCTCCCGCCAACACCGATTGCGTGCACCGCGAGAGGTAGGAGGAGAACCACCGTAACATGGTGCCTCCCACTCCCAACCCCTGAAGGCACTGCAACAGAATACCATGGTCGATGGTATCGAAAGCTGACAAGAGATCTAGTAGGACCAGGATAGAGGAACATCCCCTATCCTGAGCCCTCCAGAGATCATCCATCAGCGCGACCAATGCCATCTCTGTGCTGTAACCAGGCCTGAAGCCCAACTGATACCGATTTTCTTGGGTCTCTGTAGCAAGTCCTGTGGTTTTAAATGCTACTTCCAAAGCTGCCAAAAATCCTAACTGATTAGCAACATCTGTGTTATAGTTGAGGCCTTTCTGGGAAAAAATATGTTGTGTGTGGATAATGGGAAGCTGAATATATTGACTATCCATTTGGGTTTAATTACTTCTTTGTTTGAACAATATGGTTTAGAGATTTGTTTTCCTTTTTTAGCTTGTCTTAGAAATGTAGTCTTGAATATGGCTGTCAGCATTTTTGTGTCTTCTGAGGTCATAGTTTCTTCCAATTGTTCCTTGAGGTTATGCTAGGATTTGTTTAATTTGATACATTTGATAGTTGTTTAATCAGACAAATACAGGCAGAGCAAACTACTGCATATAAACAGAGAGAAAATCCCACTCCCTTCCAGTATTGAAAATGTTACCTAGTCAGGTGAAAAAATTTCTGCAAGAAAACCAGAAAGCTCAGAGAGGCACCAAGAACTCCAAAGTTCAACACTTAGCTTCATATAGTTCCTTCTATCTATATAAATCAACCAAATCATAATGTTTTTTTTACATTCCTGAATGGTTCTAGAGAATTTTCATGGGGGTGGGATTATCGCTGTTATTAATATAAAAGTTTCAGTAGAAAGGAAATATTTGAAGACAAGTGTGCAAAGCATCAGCAATGATAATTAGTGACAGAAAAATCTATAAATTCAGCCAAGTCTGTTCATTAAAAGCAAGAGAAGAATACAAACGTCTTGTTATATTCATTGCTGAAGTCATTTAGACAAGATCAAAGCCTGAAGAGAGAAAAACCTGTATTAAAGGCTTTACTGACAGCAATTCATTAAAAAAAATAAATTAGCACTCCAGTTCACCTCCTCTATTTTTATATACACTATTGATTTTCATCAGATAATAAAGAAAAAACTCACTGTCTCATAAAAATCAATTGTCAGAGATTATTCATATTTATGTTTCATATGATCACACTTATTTTTATTTATTTATTTTATTTTATTTGTCAAGTGATTATAAGATAACAGGTATAAGTATAAACATAGTTATGAATACATGAAATAGATACGTATAAGAAAAATAAAAAGAAACAATAGGACAGGATGGTAGGCACATTGGTGCGCTTATGAACACACCCTACACACCTCTTAGGAAAGGGGTGAGGTCAATAGTAGACAGTCTAAGGTTAAAGTTTTGGGGGTTTGGAGAAGAAACCACAGAGTCAGGTAGAGTATTCCAGACATTGACCACTCTGTTGCTGAAGTCGTATTTCCTGCAATCAAGTTTGGTGCGGTTTACCTTGAGTTTGAATCTGTTGTGTGCTCTTGTATTGTTATGGTTGAAGCTGAAGTATTCATTGACAGGTAGGACATTGCAATATATAATTTTATGTACTATACTTAGATCCGACCAAAGGTGGTGTAGTTCTAGATTTTCTAGGTCTAAAATTTCAAGTCTGGTGGCATAAAGTATTCTGCAACGAGTAGAGGAGTGGAGAACTCTTCTTGTGAAATATTTCTGGACTTTCTCAACTGTATTAATATCAGATATGTAATGCAGGTTCCAGACTGATGAGCTGTATTCAAGTATTGATCTAGCAAATGTTAATTGTTGCTAAATGAGGGCAGCTTCTTATGCTACCTTGAATCTATCAATTTCCAACTATAAGAGATCATAGCAGACACACCAGGTGGATTTACAACAGTATCCTAATTCGGATATCACACATTCTGAGATTTTACATTTTAAGGATATTAAGGAGGTAGAGACAAATACTGTATACCGCCTCTCTTAATTACCTGACATATATGTGGAAACTATTTGTAACAAAACATCAGCAAATGTTTTCAGTCATCCTGGTAGAGCTGTCTGGATAACTGAGCCATGGCAATTGTACTTATTCTTTTGTTGGTTAGAGAAGTTTTGCTGCTCATCCTAGCAGCTTCCTCAATCAGGTTCATTGAGATATTGCTGCACATTTTGAGGAAGAAACCCTGAGGCTGGTACAAGAGGTTGGTGCAGGAGGAGAACATTCCAATGACTCTCTACCAATTTGATCTAGCTGAGGAAGCTGCTTAGATGAGCAGCAAAACATTTCAAATCAATAAGAAAATAGCTCCACTTTCCAGCAACTGGGCCATGCAAACAAGCGAATTCCCATCTTCAGTATGGAAGCAGCGTACAAAACCATGGCCCTTCTGGTCTGTGGAAAAACTTTTCTCCACAAAAAAGATCCCTGGTGACCAAAAGGTTGGGGGCCACTGCCCTGGAGCATTTGATCCAGGAGAGAAGGAGGGAGGGAGGGAGGGAGGGAGGGACAACATGTCTATCTTTCAGCCTCTATCCACCTCCACCGCCCTCTCATTTTGCAAGCATTTTTGTTATGTTAAAGAAATAAAATCATTTTATTTTATATACCATTCATTCAAAGTGTAATTAAATGATTGAGATATGGAACTTCTTCAGACTTTTAATTCTTCTACCAGTTATTCATTTTAGGTGATAGTGAAAGATTTATGCTGGAACTTTAAACTGAAAAGTATTTGTATAATAGCACAGAAAAAAAATAAAACCTAAATCAACCAATAGGGAATATACTATTTTACATCTATCAGCTCAGAACAACAGATGAGATATAATAAATATAACCAATAGACAGCAGGGACAGATAAAGAGTCACAAAGAGAATAAAAGTATTGCAGCAATTCAATCTCTACCTCCCACTCCAGCACAATACAACTCCAGTAATATTAAGTCTAGTCCACTGTTTCTTTTCAACAAGGAGATTTTTCTTGGATTGAAGCTGTAGTAATTTCTTGTAATGGATAGTGTTTAAGTAAAGTGTGCTTTGTCTGACTGATTAGAAAAGTTTTGAATAATATTCTTTCTCACTGATTGAAATATATGCATACATACAGTATGTACATACCAATCATACAATTTCCTTTTAAGATGTACACTATTATTAAAAGCACAGAAAAGAAGAAAAATAGCAAGCATTATATGTTAAAGGCATGCTATGACAAAAGTAAGGGTAAATATAGATAAATTTAGTTAACTCCAAGATAATTCCTATATTTTTATAACTTTCTGTTTTTAAAACTCAACCTTATTTTTAATACACCCATATTTTGTTCCTTATTCATTCATTTATTTTAAAAGACTTTTGTATAGCTGCTCATTTTGTAACAAAAACTCCAAGTGATAGACAGCCAAAAAACAACAGAAACCCCCAAACCGTGAAACAAAAATCAATAACAATTTAAGTTATCTTGGGGTGTCACTTACCAATATATCCACCTGCCATCTTGCTGACCCCAACATTTACAGGTGCTCTTCAATTTACAACCACAATTGGAATCAGAATTTTCATTGTAATTTATTGGGTCAACAAGTCAAGTGGGGCCCAATTTTATGACATTTTACAGGGGTCATTAAGTGAATCACCACAGTCATTGAATGAATTATGTGATTGTTAAGTGAATCAGCTTCCCTAATGGGCTTTTTTTTCTATAAATTGGCAAAACAACATTACAAATTGTGAACTCAGGATTCTGCAACCAATCATAAATATTACCTGGTTGCCAAGGACCCAAATTAGAATCACATGACCAGGGGATGGTGTGATGGTCATAAGTGTGAGTACAGGTTTATAGACTATACTTATATACCTTAGTAAGAACTAAACCTTCAAGGCTTTCCAGAAGGCAAATAGTTGATACTTCTGTATCTTATTAAGAAAGATATAATATTTGATATTTTTTTACTTCCTGAAAATATAAATTTTCTATGCCAGTTTTGTTGTTGTTATTATGGTTCTTGTAATACAAGCTGAACAGCTGTTCAAAACCTTTCATTCTATACATCTGTTAGGCATAAAAAATATGACCTTTTTCTGACGGAAATCCTATGTACAGATAAATATTTAAACATGGAGATAAATATTTAAATTTACTTCCATACTTTTAATGGGAAAATTGCTTTTTTAATTTAAAACAAGATGTATATTCTAGTTTCACTCAATTATAAGCTATTAATGTTTTAATTTGCATTCTCATCAGAAGAACAGGAGACAAATTATTATTTTTTTCCAGACTTTGAAATGTTCCTTAATTAAGTACTGCTTATCATTGCATTATGTGTTATCTAAGTTGGAGGTACAAAACCAGTGGCAGTGACTCAGGTCCTCATGTCATACTTAATACAATTTGGTAGTATGGATAAGAAAATAAACAATTTACATTTAGTCCTATTTTTCTCAACCTTGGCAACTTTGAAACATGCAAACTCTGTTTCTCATGGCTAGGGAATTCTAGGAGTTGAAGTCCACATGTCTTAAAGTTGTCAAGGTTGAGAAACACTACTCTATTCTCACTTTGTCTCAAACAGTATTTCTTAAAAGAATGGCCCTAAGACCAAATGTGTTATGCTTGGGGGGGAAACACCACTTGAAGCATCCATACTTCAAGGAAAATGGAAACTACATTTTACCTTCCATCATCTGATCTAGAACACCGGTTGCCAACCGGTGAGCCGCGGCTCACTGGTGGGCTGTGAGAAAATTTTGGTGGGCCGCAGAGAAATCTCACCCCCAGAGCACCACCCCCCCAAAGCAATTAATCCAGGCTGCGCAGAAACACAAGGCTGTGCCACCCACATGGCCCGCAGGAACCCTCCACGCCCACTCACTTCTTACCCGGCAAACTTGCCTGCTAAATTGCTATTTTTCCTTTTTCTGACCATCATCTGTTCTGCTGTGCTGGGAGATTTAGATTAGCTAGGAAGCAGGAAATGGTTGGATTTCTTGCTTTCTAGCTAGTCTTTAGATCTTCGGCTCTGCTATTAAGCACAGCCGAACCTCCCTTAGGACTGAAGGTTCTATTATTCAGTACAGACTCATGGCAAGTAAATTTGGGAGACTGAGCTAGCCGATGGCAGACAATACATCACTGAATGATTCTGTGAGCAACTCAATCTGCCTGCCTGCTTTGCCTAATTTTGGGTAAAAGTTGCTCTTTTTTTATAAAAAAAATCAATATTTATATAAATATTTATAATATTTACATACAAGCCATGCCCAGCCAGTCACATGACCACCAAGCCACACCCACAAATTAGGCCATGCCCACAGAACCAGTTAGTGGTCCCTGGCATTTAAAATTATGAGTTTGGCGGTCCCTGAGGTACAAAAGGTTGGCAACCCCTGCTTTAGAATGTAGTCCTGCAAGAACCCAGGGAAAATTGTAGGGGGTGCAGCCCAAGAATCAAGTTAAAGAAAGAGCAGAAATACTGTAGATGCTGAAGGGTTGGTTATTTACTGAACTCAAGCATAAGTATATCAATAGATAGGACATCAAATGCAGCACCAGGGGTGGAGTTTCAATTCAGCTCTTCAGCAGCAAGGCTGTACTCAGAAAATGGAAATGTTGGTGTTTTATTAGCTGCGGGTATATTTCCTTCCAACATTAATCTTGCCAATTAAACCAATTTTTTTTATTATTAAATGTCTTTCATTGTCTCCAGCTTTGTTAATACAAATACCACTTAACTGATCTCTCCTATTTCCCTTCTTCTAAAGGCTAAATGTACCTTTCACAGGAAACAAATAATTTTGAAATGAAAAATGGGAATTCAAAAGTAATGTTTTTTTCTCTCCAAAATACTAGGATATTTAGAGATTTTTGCACACTCATCAAAAACTGTAAACTTGGTACCACCATAGATCAGAATGGAAACTGAGCACAAAACAAAAGAAATTTTACTCAATTTATTTATATGAGTTTAGGCTCAGCCATCATAGAAAAGCTGGTTTTGAGCAGATTTGAAGACAAAGGCAGCATTGGGAAAATATTCTAGGAGTCTCATCTAAACTTTTAAGAATGACAAGGAAGGAAGTATTGTGGTCCAAGGCCATGGGTGGCCCTTGACTTCAAAAAGCAGTAACATTTTTGTATTTTAGAGAGCACTACAAGATAGAAAAAATAAGACAGTGGTGCCTGAAGCTCAACCAAATTTTCATTCCTTACTTCTAATCTGCAGTTTTAAATGAAAATGTGTTTAATATGACATCCATTATAATTATGAGAATCCCTGGCTGAAAGATGGAATACTCCAAATTCAATATTATGATGCCACACTTAGTGATCATACTATAATAACATTCCTGAGAATAAATGCTATTTAGTTCAATGGAACTTGCTATCAAGTATAACACCGTACAGTAGTATAAAATCCAATGATAGCAAATTTTGACCACTATATCCAATAAAGCCTTGGCAGTAGCTTAAACAATGAGAATTTATAGTTAGGGTCACAATTTACAAACTATAATGTGATTTGCATATCAAGCTATATATGCATCCATTATTGCATAGTATGCTGTGAGAATCAGACTTTATGGATAGTTAAACAAGCCATAGTTTAAAAAATCCTAGCAGTGTCATGTGTAGTCAAAACCATATTTTAATATTGTATGATAGAATGTTTTGAACCTTGGCCATTTTAAGATGAGTAGACTTCATCTCTCAGAGGCTGCAAGGTTGAAATGGAAAATCATGAGTAACACTGCTATATGAACATGGCATTATTTGTTGACTAATTCTGTGGTTGCATTTAAGTACTATTGTTTATGCAAACTCATATCCCAAAATGAAACTGATAAGCCATCATTTATCTGACTTCATTCATCTATTATTCCTCTATTAGTTCATTCTAGTCCATGGGTGTCAAACTCGCGGCATCACGTTGCCATCATGTGGCCTTTTGTCCCCTTCACATGACACATCCGGCCCACAGGCCACCAGTTTGACACCCCTGTTCTAGACTCATAGCTTTTGTTTTTTAATCAGTGAATATCTTCCAGCCATCAGCTTACTACTCTTCTGACTACACATTTTACCACAAAATTGAAATATCAGACAAATGAGGTTTGGGATTCCATAATAGAAACAACATATTCACTGTATCTCTAAATCAGTTGGTATTATTAATTAATCAATAAAATAACCTCAGTTTCATTTCTGATTTGAAATAAGAATTTTGTCTGGTTAAGGCAATAAGCTACTTGACCTCACTAACTAGATTTGTATTGTGCCTCAGTTTTCTGCTAACTCAAAACCCATGAAAGCAGATTTTCCCTTGGTGATGTTAATTCACTTGCATTGTCAATATCACTTGGAGTTGAATGAACCTGAAACTCCTGGGATATTTCTGTAAAGGGAAATTATCCTTCAGAAAGTTGAATTATATCTGTGGGACTCCATTACTTCTCCAATTTACCTACCAGATGGCTGCTCTGTTTTATTATGGATTATCTCTTAATTGAAACATCAAGACACTTCAAAGGAATACATAATGGTACCTATGCTCCAGAGCTATAAGCCATATGCTTAGTTCAATGGTACAGTACTAATGTTTTCTGTTGCTTTCTTCTGTTACCATTGTTACATTCTGAAAAAGCTAATGAACTAGAGATTTTTCAGACAAAATTCCTAGCATTTAGATAGTTAATACTTCAACTTATTGGCAGAGCACAATATTTTTATGTAACTTTATTTTTTTTAATCAAATAACAAACAGCATATGTTCTCCATTGTCCAGAGGCTATTGGTGAATAAAAATCACACTCATTGCAAAAACATGGACCTTCTGTGTTTATAGTCCTACATGATGAGATGCCTTATTTTCTCTTTATTTATGAATGCAGGGAAGGTAGAGCTAGGCAATCACCTCTATTCACTTTCCACATAAAAGCTAAAAGAACTTTTTAAACA
This sequence comes from Naja naja, assembly GCA_009733165.1. Classification (NCBI taxonomy): domain Eukaryota; kingdom Metazoa; phylum Chordata; class Lepidosauria; order Squamata; family Elapidae; genus Naja; species Naja naja. The sequence goes on from CM019150.1 coordinate 174,727,772, forward strand.
GTTTAAACTCACAAACAATCAAAGCAAAAGCAGATTAACTGAATTCAGTGCACATTATATTTGTTTGTTTTCTTGCTTGCTTGTACCCCCACCTATCTGCAGTATTGTTACCCCCTAAAATGGTAAAGGAATTTGTGTCTCTTCCCTTTCCCTCACTAACATTTTCATTGGGGTTAGGATTGGACAAGAAAGGCTTTGTGGGCCACAACACCACAGGGTTGCATGTTGAGTCCCTTACTCTATACTCTTTATGTGCATGACTGCATTCCCACTCACACTAGTAATACTATTGCTAAATTTGCAGATGATACAACAGTGATGGGACTCATCTCCGGTGGGGATGATTCTGCCTACTGAGATGAGGTGGATTGGTTGCTTGGTGGTGTGGAGACAATAACTTGGTCCTCAACACTGATAAGACCAAGGAGCTTATAATGGATTATAGAAGGAACAGATCAGACATCCAGCCCTTGCTCATCAATGGAGACCAAGTGGAGCAAGTGGCCAATTTTAAGTTTCTGGGTATTACCATAAAAGAGGACCTAACCTGGGGTGCTCACATTGCAGCCCTGGTCAAAAGGGCCCAGCAGAGATTATACTACCTGAGACTTCTCAGAAAACAACAACTGAATGAAAAACAGCTGGTGACCTTCTACCGCTCCACCATAGAGAGCATTTTAACTTACTGCACCTCTGTATGGTTTGCCAATTGCACAGTAGCAGATAGGACAGCTCTCCAGAGGGTTAACGTCATTGCCCAGAAGATCATTGGTTGTCCTCTCCCCTCTTTGGAAGAGCTTTATAGCTCCTGCTGCCTTAAGAAAGTTCAAAACATTCTCAAAGATCCATCTCATCCTGGGAACCCTTTTTTTGAACTAATACCATCTGGCAGACTGTACAGAAGAATAAAAACAAGGACAAATAGGCTGAAAAACAGCTTTTATCCCAGGGCAGTAGCTCTTTTGAATTCTGCTGTATAGTGCAGTATTGGTGCAGTGTTGGGGGTTTTGGTTCAATGTGTGGAGGGTGAAGTATGTGTGTTTGTGTTTATTTTCATGGTCATGATGAGCACTGAAGATGGTGTTTGATTTCATTGTAGGAGGTGCAATGACAATAAAGTAAACTAAAGTAAACTAAAACAACAGCGCTCCCACTTTGCATGCTTAAGTCAGGGAGGGGGGACCCAATATGTTCATGTATTGGTGCCAATTAATTAACAATAAGAGTCAGCAATAAGCCTGGGTTTCAAATCTTTACACAAAATTAAAACCTAATTTTTTATTATTTCTTTTAGTCACAGTTGCTAATGATAAATTGGATTGTTCCAATTATTCAATTGTGAGGAACAGAAAGAAGAATGTATGCCTTTCTGTGATTTTGTGTTATACCTATTCAAATTATTGTATCTCTTTTTAATTATATTTTTGTAGAGGCTTATTTGAGTGTGGAATTTTACTGCCACCCGCTGTCAATTATTCAAATGCTTATAGAATTTATGCCTTAACTAAGCAGCATATTCAAGTATGTGTGGGGTGTGTCCTCTCTTTGCTCTCACTCCTCCTTCCACAGCAAAGCAAAGAATTTCTCAGAATAAGAATTAGAAACTTGGCACCTGTAATGTGTCAGAGCTGCTATGTTATAATTCAAAGAATGTGTCTGTGGTGGCTTTGCACTTTGAGTCAAACCATGTCTTTCTTTTTCTTCTTTTGTATTTGCAGTAGTTGAAAAGCTATTGTCTCTGCATTTTGATGCCTCTGCTAATATATGTGCCTGTAACCAAATATCTTTAATCAAGATTCTGTGTAAGACCTATGTAAAGTTGGGGCTCTTGTTCTTGGCTTATTGCTGTTGTTTCTTTGATTTTTTATCACATGATGAAAGTGGGTTTTTTTCATCTTGAGGAAAGCAACATTGTTATCTAATAGGACTTTTTGTCATGTGGATTGCTCTTACCTATATACCAATGTTGATTTTTCATACCAAAAAGATGCCTCAAACTTTAATGTTTTGTTCTACATCTTTTGTTGTTCTGTTTAATTAGAAACAGTGGACATTGGGACAGAACAGTTTTCACTGGGACTATTGCACTTCCAGGAGAGAAAAATTCTACAAACAAGGGCAGCTAATAGAAGTTTGACAGGAGAGTTCAGTGAAGGAGTTGAAAGGGTAGGTCTCTAATGAATCACCTCACTAAGTTGACAGTATATCCTTGTATTCTGCCTGATAATAATTCATTATATATTTCCAGCAAGAAGTATACAGCAATGCTAGAAGGAGAAAATGTAAGAGGATTGCAAGGAACAAGCAGCCACACTTCAGTTTTATGAAGATTCATTAGAAGGCTACAACAGAGGTTGACAGAAGCAGCAGTTCTCCACAAGAGAAGCATATAAAGAGCAAGGCCATCAGAGGAGAGTGATAACAAAAAATATTTTATTGAAAACTTGGAAATCACTTTCTGGCCCTCACTTTTGCTGGAGGGGGCGGCAGTGTGTTTCAGGCTCTGAGTCTCTTAGGAAGATGTGAGATTGCAGTAAACAGAAGACAAGAAGGCGAAGAACTGGGGGAATGCAAATACAACTTGAAAGAGGTCACAAAGCATTATAAAATAAGTGAAAAAAATAACTAAACTGGGGTTGGATAAGCCATTTAATAAAAAAATCAGGATTAATATTAACTCATAAAGATTATGAACCATTGTCCTTATGTTAACACTCAGAAGAAGGAAAATAAGCAAGCTGAGCTTGAATTCATATTATAGGACAGTAAAATGATGTCATAGATATAACTGAGATCTGGTGGGATTATTCATATGATTGGAATAAGTGAACCACAGGATACAAAACCACAACCAAAGGGACTAAAAAAATAGGACTGATATTATATGTTTCGAAGTATTCACAGCAGCACAGAAATGCAAGGGGAATCATTCTGCCATTATTCTTGAAAGCCTCTGAGATAAACAGTGTTTATCTCAGAGGCTTTCTTAAGAAGAAATAAACTTTCACCATTGTTGGCATCTGCTGCTGACCATTAATAAAGAAGAAAGCAAATTGTTGGTATTTCAACAAAAATAATTAAGTAGTAACAGTGCTTATCTTGACATCTTTGTGGGAACAATCTCTGTCAAAAATGGAAATCTCAGTAAATTCCTGGCCTTTTATGCTGACAACTTCATCTTTCCATGTACCAGAAAGATGGGCTGCTGACAGGACAGTGGTACATCCTCAAAGGATCTCTTTTTCAGATTTTAACAACTGGACAATCTCATAAAGAGAAGATATTCTGCTAACACTAGGGTGGAAGCTAAATTTCCACACTATTAATAATACAGAAAACTATTCTTTAACTGTGAAGAAGTTATCTGCAAATGTCAGATGAAATCCAGCCCTGTGTTCTAAGTGAAAATATAGCATATAGAAATTGAGGTAGCTATTTCTGTCCTCATTTCACTTTTGATGCTGTCTTCTCCAAACACAGATTTCCTATTAGTACTATGAAGGGTGCTCCTCCCCAAAGCATTGTCATGTGAGCCCATTTTTGCATGCAAATAGTCATGAGCAATTAAGGTACAGGGGCTAAGGCAAAGAGTAAAAAGTAAGCTTGTGACAAAAGCTAAGGCAAATCTAAGGTTAGACGAAAGCTAACCTCAATCCCTGATCTAGTCTAGGTATTATAGTATCGATAACAAGAGTAGATGTGTTAGAACTGCAAAATGCATTGAGAAAAAAAACATAATGGGAATTTTATTATTATTGGCAATAACTAGGTACTCTTTCTGTGAACATGTCAGAAAGCCACTTCCAGAATGTTAGCTATTTTGTTCAATATCCCCTGCACGATGTAGTAATGCCACTCCCTGCCTGAATATGTCCTACATGTTGCTGTCAGTCCTGCCATCTTAGTTTCAAGCCATGTGATCCTAGATCAGGGGTGTCAAACTCGCGGCGTCACATTGTTGTCACATGATGTATCATGACTTTTTCCCCCCCTTTGTGGAACCAGGAATGGGTATGGCCAGCACATGACACATCTGGCCCACGGGCCACAAGTTTGACACCACTGTCTTAGATAGTCCACCATAATATTCCCTTCCTGAATGATGCAGTGAAGACCTATTAACTTCGTTACCACATAATCACTTTCTCCTGTTGTGACGAGATGTGTTGTGAATAGTTTTATGCAGAGTTTACTATGCATTAGCCTCTGGAATCAACCATCCCAGAGGTTTTGTAAAAGAACTTGCTAACATAAATCATAGATAGCAATCATACCAGATGAGGACTGATATAAGTAGAAGAATTGTATTTGTAAGAGATATCTCTCTTTTGTTCAATCTTTGAAAATCTTTGCTTTTTCAGCATAAGCCATATTATGTACAGATAGCTTCTTATGTTAACCATTTTCTTCCTGTGATGTTCATTTTCTCTATTTATTCTAGTTTGCTTTTTATAACTTAAAAATGAAAAAAACCCTGTGGGAATAGGAGTCAATAGTTAGGCTCAGTTGTTTCATCTTCTCAAATTGGCCTTTATTGATTCTCACTTAGAAAGTCAGAAAAGATCACAGGTAGGTGTTTAGTGAGCTTTTCATCATCAAATCCATTAGCACTAAACTTTGGCTACTACTAATGAATCACTAGCATGGCATTATAACCAGTCAGAATGATGACAGAAGCTATACTTCAAAGTCATAGAGAAGATTTCCAACTCAAGTTGCATTGAAAAAGAGAAATCCCAGCCAGTTGTGTGGAGCTTCCCAGGAGTTATTCTAGGAGATTGTGCTCCAGCACTTAGAGCATGACTAGTATGTGCCAAGTGAATTAAATTCTTTCCCCTTCCCTTTACAAAAGGCCTTTGAACTCATCTTAAATATGTGAAAAGCCTACATTTCTCACTAAATGTCATACCTTGAATAGTAGCAATTTTAGTCTAATCACCTTCTAAAGATTTTGCTCTGCTTGAATAATGAAAAAAGGTGATATAAAAATGGTATGAAACTAGTATGCCCCAGGACAGGTTGCGTTGAATGTAATTACATGTGCTTCAGCAGCTGAAGCAATGTGCTGTGAGAAAAACTTTTAAGGTGACATAAGTTAATTGCACAAGTTCTAACAGAAGAAAACAGAGTGGGGTGGAGAAGGAAGGGAGGAAGGAAGTTGGTTGATCTTGATTTTTCAAGGTGGAGAATGTAACAATCCTCTAAAAGTAGTAAATAGGGAACACATTTTATAATCAAGAAGGAATAGAGACTGTTATCTTTCTCTAGACATAAAGCAACTTCCTTGCCATGAGAGAAAACATCTCATGCACAGCAGTCTTATGATGTATCAGCATATAAAATAGGGCAACCATCTGTAAAACAAATCATGGTATTTCTTTAGCAATATTGATCAACATGGTATTACTCAGAGGGAGGGAGAAAGGAAAAGTAATCTTCAGGCTCTAGCAGTAATGACAGCATCATAGATTTATAATCAGTGGGCTCCAGAAGAAATCTCAGATTCTGTTATCTTTTCCCTGTGGAATATGCAAAACTGTGGAAAAAGACTATTGCACTGACATTTCTTTAATGAATACAATGCTCTCTGCCTCAAGCAGTGTGAGAACTATAAGAAGAGAAGACAGTTTGTCTAGAGCTACTCTCTCTCTCTGTATAGCTGAGCTTTTAGAAGGTATATTCTTATAACAAAAAGTTGGAAAAGAACAATTAAACTCTCAAAAGCTGTCTCTGGAACACATGCACGTACATGCACATTTTTAGAAAAAGGGAATGTGACATGGACATATTGGTTTTAAGAAAGACAAATAAGAGTATATTACTTTTTAACCAACTTAAATTTAGTTTTGCTGAAGAGAAATTGTCCTTATTTGTAAGCAGAATATTTTTTAAAAAAGACAACACTAGTGCTTTAAAAGGTGACACTACTGCACCTGCAAATGTTATACCTTTCTGAATGTATGTGGCTTGCTGAAAAAGTGCTGCAAAAAGACATTCTGACCAGGATTACTCAAGTAGGGTTAGAAAGGTGAAAAGAATGAGAGTATCTAGTCAACAAAACAAATACAGATCAATCATGATGATGCAAAGGACACAAGACACAAGGACCATACACAAGCCCAAGGACACAGAGCTTCCAGAAGGCCCCTGTGAAATAGGTAAATATTTTCATTGTAAATGTCTGAAGCTATGAACCCATTGGTTAAATGATTATGTGCCATCAAGTGGTGTTAACTGTTAGCATAATTTTTTCTCCATGACAATCTGTTGCTGATCTAGTTTTTAAGGTCTTCCAATGGCACCCACATTGTCACTGTAACTGAGTCCAACTTCCTTACTGCTGGTCATTGTCTCTATTTCCTTCCACCTTTCCCAGCATTACAGCCTTCTGTCAAGAGCTTGGTTTTTGCATAATGTGCCAAAAGTAGAATAATTTGAGCCTGGTCATTTGTACCTCAAGAGAAAACTGTGAATCAATTTGTTTGCTTTCTTGGCAGTCCACAGGAGTTGTTTTTTCAACATCAAAGTACAAAAGTATCAATATTCTGCTTCTTCAAAGTCCAACTTTCACTTCCATAAAGCATCCCAGAAAATATAAGCTTGCATGATCTGTGTAAAGCCATATTACTTTCTAAAGATCCTGTACCATCAGAATCAAAAGCTTCCCTATTGAAGACCTTCATATGCAATATTTGATTGCTTACAGCAGTGGTTCTTAACCTGAGCAATATCACCCCCCAGGGGGCAATTTTGTTTTTCAGGGGGGCGATGGAATGAAAAGGGGCAACATGGGGGTGAAGGAACGGAAGGGGGCCAATATGGGGGCAATGGAGCGAGATATATTGGGAGAGAGAGGGAGAGAGAGAGAGATCTATATTGGTAGATAGGTAGATTGGTAGGTAGACAAAAAAACAGACAGGTAGGTAGATAGGCAGGAAGGCAGGCAGGCAAACAGGCAGACCTTTTTGATGGATGGATGGACAGACGGATGGATGGACAGACAGAAAGAATGCAAGAGCAGCAGCACTTTGGGAAAGCAGTGGTGGTGGCTTTTCCCAACATGCTGCCGCATTCGAGGCGCCAGTTCAGGTGTGGTATAACAGTGAATGGGGTGAGCCTCCAGGGCCGGTGCCTTGAACGCCCCCTGCCACCTCTTAGTGTCCCTAAGGGGGCCAGCAGAGGGACGCTAAGGGGCATCACATCAAACGCGGCCGCTGCAGCACATAATGCGCCACCGCTTCCACATTGGAGGTGCCAGCTCCGGAGCGTTACTACAGTCAATGAGTGAACCTGCAGGGCCAGCGCCTCGAATGCCCCCTGCCGCCTCTTAGCGCCCCTCTGCTGGCTCCCTTGGGGATGCTAAGAGGTGGCAAGGGGGCGGTTATGTTGGGGGAGGGGGGCAATGACAACTTCCTCAATGGCTCAAGGGTGCAATTCTTTCAAAAAGGTTAAGAACCACTGGCTTACAGCACCAACATAATTAATATGACACAGGTGAAGAGATTGTCAAAAATATCTATGGTTTCAATGATGTCTAGGATAAGATATGTTTGTGGCTGCCTTGGCAATTTTGTAGAAGATCTACTCCATTCAGAAAACACAGTATGGAAGTATATGTATATAGGTATGCACAGTGACCAGATAAAATATAATTCTAAATCAAGAAGGACAACAGAGGATTACTATTTTGTTTTGATTAAACATTGAATATTTAATGAATAATATAATGAAATTATAAACATAATGACTCATAATGAACCAGCATGAAATCTACAGAAACAATCTCCTGAAATCTATCTTCAATGTTCATGAAAGCAGAATTCTTTCTTTCCTGAGGGTCATCTCTGGTCAGCCACCATTGAAGTCTTGATTATTAAATATTTCCTCTTTTTGGTGGGGAGGGAAGCTTCATTCAGTGATTCAAAATGAATTACCACACATATCAGGAGATGTGATTTTTTAAAAACCTTTTTCCCAACTTTGGGAAGGAATGAGATTGTAATTTCCTTTCTTTTCCTAACTTTTTTTTAAAAAATATCCTACAATGTTGTTCCTTTTCTCACAGTACTGCCAATGTTTGTGCTGACCTAACAAGTTAATAGAAATGTAACTAGTCAAGAGTCTACAAGATCCTGAATTTCATCCAGCTGTCCTTTTCTCATGATCAGGACTTTATTTCTATAGGCATTGTTATTTACAAAGAAGGACATTATTTTTACTTATTTTCATCAGGGCTGTTTAGTCAAACACACAGTACACATGTGCATGCACACAAAAGAAAGGGAGCTTTGACAGAAATCACCTTCCCCATCTTTCACTAGGTCAAAAGCCCTGTGAGAATGAAAAAATACCTTCTAAATGTAATCCATTGTCAACTTTTTATAAATATGTTACTCACATCATCTTAATTCTTTCTAGAAAATTAATAACGTAGCAGCAAATTTCCTTACAGGCATTCAGGATGAGGGGGAGAGAAAATTATTCTGAAAATTCATTTCAGATTTCTCCTTTTATTGCTTATCAAGGGACATTGTAGAAGCTTGTTACATCAATAGAAAAGAACAATATTTTATAAAAAGAAAATGGAAATATTGCTGTGTTGGTTCATTCAGAAAAAAAATCTACTGACTGCATTCAGATATTTATATACCTTTGTATGGAAATTCTTAATAATCTGTCATTCTCAACAGGATGTACTGGCTACTTCTTCTCTAACACTAATTCAGTCTCTGCTCTGATTCTGGCTTTAATTTAATCCTGGTTTCTCATTACAAAATATATTTATAGTAACATGGATAATCTGATTTCTTGATTAGTGTACACAGGAGCTAGTAAACACAGCTGTTCACTTCATCTCATTTCATCTTAATTGATTTTCCAAGTCCCCTTTTATTTGAATAGCTCAACAAAGTCTTCAATTTCAAAGGTTTCAATATGGGAGATCAGGACATATTTATTTCTAGTATATTGCTCAGTCATTCAATTTTTACAAGTGAAATACTAGAAATGTTAAATAGAGCATATGGCATAGAAGATATTATAAAATAATCTTCAGAATAACCAAGTAAATAGGTTCTATGCCTTTTGCTTTATATCATTCACTGTGACTTAGAGACAGGGTTTAATTTAAACTAAGACATTCCTGGAAGATATCTGTAATTCCTTTATCCTAATTTCAAGCTGAAAAGGGTAATTTGTAGCCATTCTGTGCAGCTCTACATGTGAGTTCTGGCTTCTAACATAAAGCAGATTTTTTAAAATCCCATTTACTCCACAAACCCTTCTACAACATAACTTATTAGTTTTGATCCTATTTGTTATGTGATGACACAATATTATTTATACTCATTGCTACTAAAATATCCTGAGCCTGTTTATCTTTAATGAATACAACACTGACATTAAAATATGACATGATGACAAACAGGTGGACAGGGTTGTAAAAATCTTGAAATATTTTTACTAAATAAGATGAGAAACCAAAGTGTGAATAACTAGAGTGAATACAGATAATCAAATAATGACCTAAGTTGGTGCTTCTTGTTGGCATATTTTCATCCATTTCTAAGTAGTGAAGAATTTTATATGGTTATCAAATTGAGTTGTTCCAAGCTCCATAAACCAACTATGTCACAAAAATGTGTCTGTAACCATACGTAAACTACAGCCACAAACAAAAATACTGCCAATTATATATTTTAAAAAATATAATTGTGATTGTTTATATTAATTGGGTAATATTCTGGTTTCCCAGAATAGGATTTATGCAGTCAAATCACAATCCCCTAGCATACAACTTTTGAGGTAAAAATTCACCATTGTTGTCTTAGAACAGTTCTAGATTCTGCTCGTAACTAACACATAACTAACAAACTTTTAAACAGGAGTGTCACAATGTAAATGTACACAATTTACTTTAGGTTTAAAACCATTTTTAAAATCACCTCAATTTCTTCCACTCTCCAGAGCAAACCCCATCCCTACTTTTGCTAATATACTAAAATCTTGCTTAAAATATTTTCCCTGAATTTGAGATGTCTACAAAATCTGAGAGAGAGAGATTCTCGCCATATTGAAAGGATGCTGATGTTTTAATCAAAATAATTACAAAAAGATTGCTAGTAGAATTGTTAACACAGACTTAATGTTTTTTTTAACGAAGACTAAACTTTTCATAAAAGTGTCTGCCATGACAATATTGGCCTTTAACAGACACAACTGCTTTTAGTAAATGTTTCCATTGCTTTTTTCCCCCTTCTGTGCCCCATTCATTCCCATTGATCACCTATAAAAGCTCCCACAATTTTTTACCCAATCTCTGTCCTAAATACTGGTCAACTTATTTCCTTTTTTTTAATTTAGCCAATTGTACTCTACAAAAAGATGTGGCACTGCCACATGTGATCCAAAACTTTAATTTATTTGAGGTTTCCTCAATTTGGTATCTTTGCTGGGCAATATTTATTGGAAATTCTGGAAGAATTTTATTTTGTTTGGTTTTCTCAAACATACTCTTGCACCATAGCTATAACTCCAAAAATAGCTGGCTCAGAATTACATAAAGCTTAATAAACCAATAATAAACCAATAGATTTAAAACTGATAGGACAGTTTAAATTGTAAAATGGAATAAAAAAAGAAAAATGTAAATATATTTCATAAATAATTTCAATTTGATAATTTTTTCTGGGAATTCTGGTACTTGTACTCCTAACACATCTGGAATGGATCAGATAACTTAGGTTATAAGTTACTAAAATAAAGTTTAGCAATTATAACAGTATTATTGTTTACGGCTGCTTAGTGAACTTTGGAGGACCTTTGTCAAGCAATAGATTCCTTTATGACTTATGTCAAGCATTTAAAAGGGATGGCTTATATGAGATAACATGATTCTAATGACCCATAACATTTGGAGAAAAAGAAAAAGCAGAATCTCACAGGCCACACTGAAGCAGGGAAAGATGATATGAGGGTTATGTTTGTAGATCTAAAAAAAAATCCCAAGATAATAGCATTTCTCCCAGTTCTCTTATTACTGACATAATAAATATGGACCAATCTGATTTTGCTTGTGTAAAAATGCCAGCATGTACATCCTAAATAAAGCCTGTTTTGTAACCTATCTCAAGAGTTACCTTAAAATGTTACAGGAAAGAGTAAGGGGACAAAGGGTTGCTAGCAAAAAAGTAGAGCCAAGGAGCTAATTCCTCTCATTGACCGTTTTGGAAACAAAGTGAACATGTGAATGTAACATCCAAGGCTAACTATTAGAAAGAGCATTACCTATCCTTTCTTCTCTTTAACAACCCAAATAGTATCAAGATTGGCATAAGATTGGCATAAGAAGGTGGAAACAAACATGCCCCATTCAGTTTGCTGAAAGAGAACTAAAGATAGTGGCCTTTGCCTTTTGTTTCTATCATTGTTCTGTTGTTGTGTGTATTAACAATAACAGTATAATGAAAGTGACCTTGGAAGTTTTGTAGTCCAACCCCTTGTTCAAACAGGTGACTATATACCATTTTGGACCAATTGTTTCCAATAGCTTCTTAAAACCTCCAATGATGGAGTTCCTACAACTTCTGGAGCAAACAGTTCCTCTAATTAATTGTTCTCACTGTCAGGAAATTTTCTTTTTAATTGATTGGATCTTTCTTTGATAAGTTTCTAACCATTACTTCTTGTTCTGCCCTAGGTGCTTGGTCGACCCCTTCCTCTCTATGGCATCTGTTAGCCAAAATTAATGTAAATACTTTCATTACTCAATAAAGAAATTGATATATAATTCTTAGTAGAAATTAATTTAGGGGTACCATTCCTTTGTCTCCAAGTATCTATTAAAACCAGATTATCCAACAAATGGGGGGGAAAAGAGTTTGATAATTTCCCTAAACTGCATGTAATTTTCTTTTCAAGTTCTACCAACTACTGATTTAATATAGAGATCTGTGAAAACATCCTAGTATAGATTGATCTTAATTGTGTTATCTGTGTAGATTTTCCATTTATTTTATTTGATACAATTTTTGGTATATTTTGCTTTGTTTGTGTTTGTGTTTGGCTTTAAACATTTACTGCTGCTGTTGTTCCATCATACCATAGATGGAGATCTGATTCTGGGTTACAAGGTCAAAGTAGCAAGAATTAATGGGAAGAAATTAACTTGGCATAATGGTGTTTATTCACATCAGCCACATAGATCAAATGATAAACAATAATGCAAGATACAAAACAGAAGGATACAAATTGAAGATATCTTCAACAGCATATTTCTTTTTGCTATAATTATTAGAAATCTGCCAATATCCTTCTAACCAACAAATTACAATTCAGTAATTATGGATATAACAATCATTCCTAGTTATTATGAAGGCTATTATTGTTGTTATTGTTAATTTGATTTGGAGACCAGTTAACTCCTCTGAGATTCTGGGTGGCTTACAATTACAAATTCAATTTGCTTCTGTAGTATAAAGCTCTAAATCAACTATTAGAATTAATACAGCTCAAAACTATAATTCTATTGCCTGATTGCAAAACAGTTTTCAACAGTAGTTCCTCTATCCCTGTAGCTATAGTAGAAATGGCACCCACCATCACAATATATTGATTTTCTTACTTGTCAACACAAACATACACATATTCTTTTGGAACGAAAGACCAAAGGGCATAATGTGGAATGGTATATTAGATGGCAGGAGCTCAATTTTAAATAGAACTAAAACATGATTTACGGTAGTTTTATGTTTCCCTAAAGTCTATAAATGAAAGATCTGGGAACTAGCTTTACATATTAATGCTTGTGTTATAGCTTTGAGACACTGGGTAACATAGATCCATGCTGGACTTTGTTCTTGTTGCTGTTAATCTCACTCTGCAGTTGCCAAAGGGTAAGTATAGCACATGTATCATAGAAGTAATATTGAAGGCTTCTTGGTACAATTTGTAATTTTTAAAGAAAAGAAGCTTCTAAAGAGGAAAAACAGTGTTCATTCAAAAGCCTTGTGGGTGTGCGCCATTCAGATAAGGGAGTCAGTGTAGGAATGAAATATGACGAGATCTCACTGGTCCAGGAGAGCATAATCTATGTGCAAGTTGTTTGACAGAGAAAATCTGTTGGGTTTTCCTTTCATAAAAATTTTAAAAAGATAAATAATCCATTATTTTTGTTATTGTTCCTGGCCCATATGTGCTCCCACTCTAAAATTTAGGTGTGTAATTGTAATAATGCAATAGAATATTAAATACATGCAGAGCAACAGTACAGTTCAGGTCATATATTATTATAAGTGATATAACTGGTATTACAATTAAATCATTTATTCTTAATTTATCTTCATACTGCCAACAACTCTATCCTGATTTACTCCTTATGAGTGAGCCATTAGTATGCCACTGAAATGTCAAGTGAGGCCGTCAGCCCAAAACAGATTGCTCTCCCAAAATAGTTCTTTCTTCACAATAATTTTTTTATTTTATTTAGAAAGTTAAAATACAAGTTCAAAAAAATAGGAAAAAAGACATTTTACAAAAACAAAACAAAAGTAGATAAAACATTTTAAAATGTGCATCAGAAAAGACAAAAAGACATACTGTCCGCCCCCGCCCCCGTTGAATATTGATAAATATATTGCAACAATCATACAATGCAAAGCAGGCCTACAATACAGAATGGAAACTAATGGTAACCTTTTTTTTAAATATATGTTAAGGGGTCCAGAAACTGCACAAAAGTTTTTCTAAAACTAACTCCCTTTTAAATTAAAAGTTTCATAAAGTTTAGAAAATACTTAATTTGTCTTTATGACTTTCTTGTAGATTATCCTAAGTGATTATAAACTTTTAAAATGCTGATAGTAATGAGATGTTTATTTGGCATCCTTGTTAGGACATTCAAAGCAATTGAAGTCTCAGAGGCCATTAAAGTGCCCAAACTAATAAAAAATCATAACAAATGCTTTAACTGCATGTGCATGTATACTACATTGTTATGCATGCAAACTTAAAACAGTGTAGGAGCCAAGCTTTCTTATAGTTGTAAAAATGGAGGTAAATTCCTGAAAGATTTATTCCATTTCAAAAATCATCCATTGCTCAATAGATAAGTATACATTTACAGAATACACACTTATGTAAAACTCCAAAAACTGAGGATTAGCTTTGTTATAATTGATACCAATTATGTTCACAAAAGCTCTAATTGTATTTTGTTAGTAATATATTTTATATTATTATGTTTAATTAATATATGCAACACCTGTTTCCCAACAACTGAGGGTGGTTCACAAAGTAAAACCACAGAAAAAGTATCAATAAAACAATACAACAATAAAGATAAAGGAGCAAAAAGATGTCAAAACTGGACATATTATTTCAAGCTAAAGCCAATAGATTATCAATTTTCTCTTCCCTATTTCCAATAAATCTACTTCATAAATTCAACACATACTACATCTTCAGATCATATTATTTATGAGGTTCTGACAAAGTTAAAAGGTAACATTTCAAAATGTGATTAAAACCCATCTTTATTTTTCTTCCCTTTCTAAATTTCTATACTCTGTTCTCATTCTTTTCTCTTTTAGGGGTATAGGCTATTATGTTACCAAATAATTTTATTTCAAGGCATCCCAAACAGTTCACATATTGGTCTTTTTTTATTTGGAAAAATGTCTATATATTTCAGTTGTTTGTTGATGACAAATAAACTGGTGATATTTTAGTAATGATTTATTATAAAACTACTTCCCACAGTGCAGCATTTTTCCATAAAACCTGTGACATTAAAACTGATACATGATCAGAGATTACAACAGACCTAAACCAATAATTCATCAAAATATTAAAAATTATTCACAGCCAATATATGTACTTATGGGAGTTATTTAAAAAGCATGTGCCTCCTTATTTGGACTTAACTGTCTCCATATATTCATGAAATTAAATTGGTAGTGATTAGATTCTTATTTTTGCTTGAATTCAAGAAAGAAGATTTAATAGTTGCTTAAATAAAATAAAAGGTATAATATGATAATAAAATACTGGTGAAAGTTGAACTTACTTAAACAATTAAAAATAAATTAATAAACAAATAAAACATTAATATATTAAGAAAAAATAATTTTAAAACTTCCAAATTATTTTAAGAATAGAAATTTCCTAGGATCAAGATTTCTTTCATGAATAAAAAGAAATAAGCTGTAATAAGTCCAAATTGAGAAGGCTGACCTCAGCTTGAGGTCTATCAGTAATTGTGAAATGATTAAAAGGAAGGACCTTCAATGTTTCTACCCATATTCTCTCCCTGTAATTATCTGTAGAGAATTTTAATTGCTATAATGCTAAACCTGGCAAAACATTATATGTGATAAATGTTTTTTTGTCTAAAAAAGAAAATCAATGAGAAAACCTCTGTTTTGACCTAACAGGGGGGAAAAATCAAGGTAAAAGGAACAATATAAAAGCACATATATAATTGTCTCTATGGTCCCTTATGCTACAAAGACAAGTTATTTCATATAACAGGACTTTAATAAATGTTCCATTAAGAACTAAAAATAAAGAGACATCAAGACGGGTTTTGAAAAAAAGTTCTTTTAAAAGCAGACTACAGTAAAGAATAGACTAAAATCTTTAAAAATATCTGCCTATTTCCATCTAAAATAAGTTATGTGAGTTCTTTTGTGAGTTTGAATATAGCTAACCTCATTCTGAAATTTTCCATCTAGGACCCTTTCTCTGATTATTGACTGTATTCCAAAGGGATAAGTTGCTGAGGTGGCAAAACAAGTAGTAAGTTTCTTGCAAATTGCTCAATTCCTTGAAATCTAATTCTGAACCAAAGTTAGATCCCATATTAACACCCCAGCTATAAGTATTTTATTCATTTACAAACAAGATTTTTTTTTGGAAAATTTCAGGTTTCCCTTTAACTAGAGCATAAAATATTCAAAGCTTCCCAACTGTTCCCATTCTTAAGTATCCAAATTATATAACACCTCTCAATTTCCAAAATGTGTTTCCTGACTATATAATTAGAATAAACTCCTCTAGCAAATTTCTACTGACATGGAATTGGTCAACCCACTTCAGCACGATCTAGCTAATGCTTAGATGGAAACATATAGCGAATCCAGAGCTGTATCTTAAATTGAAAAAGCAAATTTATTCCTTCATATTTATTAATTAATTTATCTAATTTATTTAAATTTTTAATTGCACTAATACATTTTTTCTTAGCTTTTTTCACTTTGTCTGGAATTTTTATTGCCATGCTCATCTTGGTGGTGCAGTGGTTAGAATACAGTATTGCAGGCAAATTCTGCCCACAGCCAGAGTTTGAACCTGACTGGCTCAAGGTTGGCTCAGCTGTCTATCCTTCCAAGGTCAGTAAAATGAGGACTCAGATTGTTGGGGCCAAATATGCTGACTGTAGTATAAACCACACGTGTGCTGTAAAGCACTATGGAGCTTTATATAAGTGCTATTGCTATATTTGTTTAGCAAGTATAAGAATATATTTTATCTGTCTCCAAATCATTAGCCCTCTCCTTTTATTTACTACCTGTTTGTAATTACTATCTGATTCAATTCTATTGTAGTTTTGTAACAAATTATTAATTTCCAAATAACATTTATTTGCCTTTTATGCTCATCAGATTTATATTCTCACAACTTAAAATTGGGTTCATAGCATCCCAATTTATTCTTAAGGATGTTTCATTTGTACTGTTTTCTTGAAAAAAAAGTTCTTCAACCCTGGATTAGTCATTGCTTTCTGCTACATTCTAGCAGAGTATATAATTAAACTACCAATTCTAAGTAAGTGGAATAATCTCCTCTAATTTAAATGTAATGATCACTGGAGTGTGATGCAATATTAAAATGGCTACAATTTTAACTTGTTGCAGATTGGGAAAAGTTTTAGATATCTACATAAAGTCTATCCTACTATGAAATTTATATATATGGATAAAATTGATAAAATTGATAAAATGAATAAAATGAATATGCTTTTGTTGCAGGGTTCATAATAGTCCATGTGTCAAGCCTGCCCCAGCCAGATTGCCCCCTTAGGAAAGAAAGCCCCTTGACTCCATTTGGTTTGAAGTGTTAGGTTATTTTACTAAAGAGTGCTGGTTGCAGTAAGTCAGGCTAGAACTAAATTTTCCCTGCAAAATTATACAAGTTTGTCCTCTCAAAGTCCTATTCCAGTCTAAGTATTTTGGGAACATTCAATGTTTGGAGCAAGTAGCATTCCATTCCCAAGCACCTCCAATGTCTCAATCCTCTATCAATGGATTCATTGCTGTGCCTTAAATTTAGAAGCTTTAATGCAGTGGTGGCTAATCTTTTTGGGCTCCTGTGCCAAACATTGGGCGTGCGCTAGCACGCGCACAGTCACATGCCAACACCCAAAAGGCAATGCACTCACACACTCCACACCCCCTGCGCATGCATGTGCACCCCCCGCCCACTCTCTTACCTGCACTGCACCTCACAGCTGATTTTTTGGCTGGTTTGAGGCCTTTTTCAGCTTTTCAGGCCGAATAATAGGCCCATTTTGTCACTTCCGATATTACAGGAAGTGATGAAACGGGCCTATTATTTGTCCTAAAAAGCCTTGCAGAGGCTTTTTTCAAGCCTCTGGGAGGCCAAAAAAGGCCTCAAACCAGCAGAAAAATCAGCTGTGAGATGCGCACATGCGCAGTGAGGTAAGTTTGCCTGCTGCTCACGTGCCAGCACAAATAGCTCCGCGTGCCACTTGTGGCACACATGCCATAGGTTCGCCATCACGGCTTTAATGCATCAATATTAAACTCCCCTCCTATTATAAAATTATCAATGTTGCTTTTTTCCTATTCATAATTTTTTACTTGACTCTGATTAGGAGCATATATAGATGCTGGAGTTGATGTTTTATTATCAAGTTTCCCTTCTGTAAATATATACAGTATCTGCTACTCCCTCCCCCATCTTTTAAAATCTTTTCAACCTTGAAATTTATGCCAGTTTTAAAAAGAATGGCTACTCTTCTTGACTTATTACATCCTTGTGCAAAAAAGTTTCATTTCATATCTGTCTTTCAACCTATTGTTACTGTATATGTTTCTTGTAACAGCACCATGGGGTTTAAATATTCTAACATAGTCAAGAATTGTTTTCCTCTTAATAGGATCTCCCAGATCTCTAACATTTAGAGAAATGGTTGTCATTGTTCACCTGTATGCATTTTTAACTTTATTTTATTATTTATTATTTTTAAAGCATCTCTACATAATTTCTCTATACAATAAAAATGATTACACCTCCAGGAAATTTTTGAAAGCTGAGTACCAGAGGTGGTATTCAGCAGGTTCTGACCATTTCTGAAGAACCAGTAGCAGAAATTTTGAGTAGTTTGGAGAACCAACAAATACCACCTCTGAGTGGAGATTTTACACTATCCTTCCCCTGCCATGCCCACTAAGCCATGCCCAAGAACTGGTAGTAAAAAAAATTGAATCCCACCACTGCTGAGTACCCATAAAATCTATCAATATGTCACCTGATAGTAACACAAGCATATAAAACATTAGTATTCTATTCACTATATAGATGCCTTCCTCCCATTCTCTCTTCATCCTTTGGTGATCACCTTCCTTTCTTACCTCTTCCCCAACTTCCTCCCAAACTAAACCAAACCACCATATCCAATGTCCTTGCAATCTTTAGACAAACAACAAAAATTTGCAGAAGATCCTTTAAGGATTTTCTATATGTTCTGTGGGGAGGGGTCACTTACTGAGATTCCTTCTCTCCTTGACCATCTAATAAGCACCCTATTTTAATCACAATAATTCTTTAGCCATTGTTTTACCTATATTATTGTTCGATATAGTTCTTTTCTTTTTCCCTTTTCTCTAAACCTGAAGGTTCAAAAAGAGTAAAACAGTCAATATAATTACTGTTACTCCAGAGCTCAATGCTGCATTCTTGTCTAATCTTCCACTTGTATTGAGTCTGCTTTCCACAGTTTCAAAGAGAAATCATAGATTCCTTCATCTCTTGTTAAACAGCTCTGCCAAGAAGCTCTGCATCTCAGTCAAACTGGAAACAATTTTTTGTTCTTGTGGCACAGAAACAATTAAAGAAAGGAAAGGAAATTTGTACCAAATTTCATTCTGCATAGGTTTTTCTCTGAATGGTTTGAATGCCTTCCTTCGCAGTAATAGAGCTACACTGATACCATGGAAAAACAATATTTTCTCATAGTCCCATTTAATCTCCTCTAGTTCATTTATTTTTCTTAGTACTTTGTCTGTTATATTTGAGTTCACAAATATAACTAAAACATCTCTAGATTTCAGTGTGTTCTTAGGAGAGTAAACCCAATGAGAATGTTCAATATCTTTATCCATTAAGTTCACATCACAGCGCACTTTCTTTATTTTGGAGATAAGTAGTCTAATTGTTTGCTCCGTTTTTCTCTGCCACTCCTTTAATCCTTAAATTATTTCTCCTTCTATGATCCTGTAAATCTGCCAACTCAATCTTTATTTCAAGAATACTCTTCTGAGCCTTGTTGATCTCAAGAGTCTTATTTGTATCCATATTGTAAGCATTGCTGTCTGTCTGAGCAATATCTGCTACTGCCATGACATTTCTTAAATTGTTTATTCATTTACTCTGACATACCTGCCAAGTCTTTAGATACTCCCACAGCAGATTTGTCCTGTTCTGTTTTCATTTCTGTTTAAAACTGTTTTGTTAACTGTTCAATTACTTCCATATCAGATCCCTATAGCAATGCCTCCATTGCTGCTTCTTCATTGTGTGGAAGCCAAATAAGCTTCAATCCCCTTTGCTGTGCACAGAATTTCTTCCCTGAACATCCTGCTTTGCTTATCTCACTATTTGATAAAATATTGACTAAAGAAAACTGTATTTACAAACCCAGCTGTATCAGGAGAAGAGTGGAAAATTCAGCATGCCATCCTCATGTCTAGCCATACATCCCATAATAATATTGTAATAGTGTAATAACTTGTGTTCTGTTTTTATTAGCTTATCTTTGTGAATATCCCTTATCTCCAGAAACAAGAGGAAATGGCATTGAAGATCTATTAAAACCTTGTAGAACAATGGTGCTTGGCCCCTCTGCATCATGGGAAACATTGCTGGAAAATCCTAACCAGTAAGAGTTTTCACAAACTATTCATAAAAGTTCAAAGGTTACCGGAAGGTAGATCTGTTCCTTTTTTCCTAGTGCCTTGGCAAATTTATGATTCTTCATATCACTTGGCTGTCTAGCTCCAGAAATTAAAATGTATTTTAATTTTCTTTCTGTTCCATTAAAAATGCATTGCAATGAATAATATAGGAGGGTTGTGTATTAAATTAAAGTCTCTGTGCCCCCATTTATATGTTTGTTCTTCAGCACAGATCCTTTGAGGGAAATTTATTGAAGGGAAGGATGGAAGAAAATGACCAGTAATTTAATTTTTTTATAAGTATTAGTGGCAAATAAACGACAGGAGTGCTTTGCATCACTAAAGAAAAGAAATAGAAATTTATCATAGAAAAGAATTATACCCTTACTGAGTCTTTAAAGTACATATTAATTTACTTTTCAAAGAATGACCATAAGAGCTAAAAGCTAAAAAGCTAATGTCGGGATAAGATGCTTCTACATTTAGTGTGTATGAAATAATTTTTAATTTTTTTTAATTTGTATTTTTAGATTATCTCTAATGATCTAAGTGCTAGAGCCCACTGCAATTACATAGCCAAAAGGGCATTAAGAGTTGTTAACCTAATCCTACATAGCTTTTTCTCTGGTTATACTGTACTACTAACTAGAGCATACGAAACATTTGCTAGACCAATTCTCGAATACAGCTCATCTGTCTGGAACCCGCATTGCTTATCGGATATTAGTACAGTTGAGAAAGTCCAGAGATATTTCACAAGAAGAGTCCTCCACTTGTCTACCACAACAGAATACCTTATGCCACCAGAGTTGAAATTTTAGGCTTAGACAACCTAGAACTACCCCACCTTTGGTCCGACCTAAGCGTAGTACATAAAATTATCTATTGCAATGTCCTACCCATCAATGACTACTTCAGCTTCAACCACAACAATACAAGAGCACACAATAGATACAAACTTAAGGTAAACCGCACCAAACTTGATTGCAGGAAATACGACTTTCAATGGTCAAAGTCTGGAATACACTACCTGACTCTGTGGTTTCTTCCCCAAACCCCAAAAACTTTAATCTTAGAGTGTCTACTGTTGACCTCACCCCATTCCTAAGAGGTCTGTAAGGGGCATGCATAAATGCACCAATGTGCCTACCGTCCCTGTCCTAATGTTCCTTTTTATTCATATCCATTTCATGTACTCATAATCATGTTTATACTTATACATGTTATCTAATACATGCTTGACAAAATAAAAAATTAAACTTCAAAAATATATTTTTATTTATTTAATAAAAACCAAATGTGGAAACAACTGGTCGTGATGTTAATTTTTAGATTAATTAAATAGATAATGTCTTTAAAAGGAAAATAATGAAGAGATGACCATGCAAGACCTCTATCCATGAAAGCGATGTCACAGGAGAAAAGTCTCAGATGTTCTTAGGACTTTAATGGATTGCACATGCTGTTATTTTATATTTATACTCTTTAAGTAGTTTAAATGTTTAGTTTTATTAATTATGTATCTCAAGACAAAACTTTTTTAATTACATTTATATGCTGCCCTTCTTCGAAGACTCAGGGCGCTTACAATTTTTGGGATACAACCCAATGTGCTCAGCAATAGCCTTCATTCCATTGTATATGCCTGCTTATTACTAAGCGGCATTTTTACAAAGTCAGCTTATTGCCCCCAACAATCTTGGGTCCACCCAGATAAAATACATTCAAATGGAACCCAATTGCAAATGGAACCCAACTGCATTTAAGAAAATTCATTTTGAGCAATGAGAAACAGAAACATTTCTTGCATTCTTTAAAAGACTCTGACCCTCTATTTCAATCATATTCTTCAAAGTGATCTCTGACAAATATTTTATAACAATATCAGAATAAAATAGACAGAATTAAAGCTCAGCAGAACATGGCCAGAAACTTACATAAAATGCAATAACCACAAGCTAGTAACAACAGCAGCAGCAGCAAATTTCAATTAATGAGACCTAGGTCAATATTATGAAAGAGTAATTAAAATAGAGGGGTTTTTTTACTATAATCTGTCCAATCAGATTCTAGGCCAGTTGATAAATGAAGGAGCTCCACAAATGAAATGACTGGTAGCCATCCATCCAATTGTGGATGCCAGCAGTATACAAAATGCACACCTGCTGATTAAAATCACAGGCAGGTTTTTGAGGAGAGATTGTATACTACCAGAAGCTGTACTAAGCCACAATAAGAAGCACCATTTGGGGACTGCTCAAAATAAACATTCAAAACAAAAAGAAGATAGGTACTTATTGTTCTATCCCTTTTCCAGCACCTTAAAGCCACAGGACATGAAATTGATTTTGAGGGATCCAAACTTATCTCCAATACTGAACATTTCAACAAAAGAATAATTAGGGAAGCCATCGAAATAGAGAAACACCCCCATAACATGAATAAACGGGATGATACTTCCTGCCTACCAGACATCTGGAAACTAGCCCTGGTCAACAAACGAATCCCAGCCACGAAAGCCAACACCGGACCCAAAATAACACAGGATGCCACCACCAATCTCCTTCACCAGACTCAAACCCAAGCCCACGCCACAGATGAAAGGCAACCACCATCCAGAAACCAGACCATGGCTGCAACACCAGCTGCTACACCCCCCTCCAACCCCCAAACTAAGCAAACTGACACACGCTATAAACACATAGCCAGACCTCAAACTCGGAGCCAAACCAAGGCCCAGAATGCCACATCACAGCCTTCCACCCAGGATACTACATCACAGAACTCAGGAGATCACAACACAAAACATCAGGAGGTTGCAGCACAGACAACGACCCAGGAGATTACAGCACCACACCCAGGACGTCACAACAATAGAACTCAGAAGGTCATCACACAGCCCATTACCCAGGTCGTTACAACACAAAAGGCTGAGAGACACACAGCCAGCACCTCAGCCACACAGGGTCTCAGGAAAAAGCCATCCAATCTGCATACATCAACTCCACAAACCAATCAAGAAGTAACAACACAGCCAACTCTAGAGTTTAAAAAGAAAAACAGCCACGATCACACACTTCTCCCAGGAGAACGAAGCTGAAGACACCAGCCTGAAGATGACGGATGAGATTTCGTCGAAACGTTGCCAAGGTATTCTCAACCTTACACGGGACAAGACCCGAATACACCAAGACCTACATACCTTTACCGTGAAAATCTAACGAAAAACAAATATATATATATATATATATATATATATATATATATATATATGACCAAAATTAACCCAGACACAGCCAATAAAATCAGACTTGAAGTCACCAACGTCCTCTGCTCCAGCAGTCCACCCAGAAGCAACTTACACAAAGTAGAACAAAAAGCACTTGAGGAAAGACCACAACATAATCATACTCCCAGCAGACAAAGGCAACGCCATAGTCGTGATGAACACATCTGACTACCAATCCAAACTATCCAACCTACTCCAAGACCCCGCATACAAACCTCTAAACACAGACCCCACCACCTATCTGGAGAAAACCACCAAATCCAAAATAAAAGCCTCGCCCATCAGTGAAGAGATCCAACAAAGAATCATCCCCAGAGAAAAATCATCTAGATGCCCTAAGCTCTATGGCCTCCCCAAGATACACAAAGAAGGAACACCACTCAGACCCATAGTTAGCTCCATAGGCTCCCCTACAGAACCTTGCCAAATTTCTCGCCAAACAACTCCAGCCCTACACAGAATCCATCACCTTACACACTACAAACTCTTTCCACTTCATAGAAACAATAAAGAAACAAAACCTACAACCCAGCAACCTACTTGTGAGCTTCGATGTCATATCCCTCTTCACCCAAGTACCTATTAAAGAAGCCTTGACAGCTATCCAAAACAAATACAACCCCCCTAAGCACATCCTAGATCTGACCAACCATTGCCTTTCCAACACATACTTCATCCACAATGGACAAAGATATAAACAAATAGAAGGAGCACCTATGGGATCACCCCTCTCACCTGTCATCGCTAACCTATACATGGAACATTTTGAAACCAATGCTCTAGACAAATCCGAATACAAACACAAACTCTGGCTCAGATATGTAGATGACACTTTCATAATTTGGCCACATGGGAAAGAAAAACTGGACAACTTCCTCACACATCTCAACAACCTACACACCAAAATACAATTTACCATGGAAACAGAAACCAACAACCAACTTCCGTTCCTGGACGTCCTAATTTACAAAAAAACCAATGGCTCCCTAGGACACACCATCTACCAGAAAAGACACACACTAACCGCTACTTAAATGCAATCCATCACCACCCTGCACAGATCAACTCCGTAGCCAAGACCCTCATCTCAGAACCAAATGCCTAGCTGACAAAGACCACTTGAGAACAGAATTACACACCCTCACTAACGTATTAATGTCCAATGGATTCCAAAAGCACAATCACCAACCTAATCCAAGGGAGACTCCCCAAAAAACCAAGACACAGAACAGGACAATGGCATCACCCTCCTCCCTTACATCAAAGGCACCACAGATAAAATCAGCAAAATTCTCCACAAACACAATAT
This sequence comes from Naja naja, assembly GCA_009733165.1. NCBI lineage: Eukaryota > Metazoa > Chordata > Lepidosauria > Squamata > Elapidae > Naja > Naja naja. The sequence continues at coordinate 174,752,565 of CM019150.1, forward strand.
CAGGACAGCCTTTGGCACTGACCAAAAAATAGCCAACATCTTAAGAAACCCCAAAGACAAGATCCAGCTAGAAAACCAAGGAGTTTATAAAATACCATGCAAAATTTGCCCAGCCACATACATTGGACAAACCAACAGGAGAATAAATGCACGCATCATAGAACACAAGAACACAGTCAGAAAAGAAGAAAAACTTCCTCCTTTTTCCAACACCTTAAAGCCACAGGACATGAAATTGATTTTGAGGGATCCAAACTTATCTCCAATACTGAACACTTCAACAAGAGAATAATTAGGGAAGCCATCGAAATAGAAACACCCCATAACATGAATAAACGGGATGATACTTCCTGCCTACCAGACATCTGGAAACTAGCCCTAATCAACAAACGAGTCCCAGCCACGAAAACCAACACGGACCCAAAATAACACATGATGCCACCACCAATCTCCTTCACCAGACTCAAACCCAAGCCCATACAGATGAAAGGCAACCACCATCCAGAATCCAGACCATGGCTGCAACACCAGCTGCTACCCCCTCCAACCCCAAACTAAGCAAACTGACACAGCTATAAACACATAGCCAGACCTCAAACTCGGAGCCAAACCAAGGCCCAGAATGCCACATCACAGCCTTCCACCCAGGATACTACATCACAGAACTCAGGAGATCACAACACAAAACATCAGGAGGTTGCAGCACAGACAACGACCCAGGAGATTACAGCACCACACCCAGGACGTCACAACAATAGAACTCAGAAGGTCATCACACAGCCATTACCCAGGTCATTACAACACAAAGGCTGAGACACACAGCCAGCACCTCAGCCACACAGGGTCTCAGGAAAAAGCCATCCAATCTGCATACATCAACTCCACAAACCAATCAAGAAGTAACAACACAACCAACTCTAGAGTTTAAAAGGGCAAAACAGCCACAATCACACTTCTCCCAGGAGAACGAAGCTGAAGACACCAGCCTGAAGATGACGGATGAGATTTCGTGACGTTGCCAAGGTATTCTCAATCTACACGGGACAAGACCTGAATACACCAAGACCTACATACCTTTACCCATGAAAATCTCGAAAACAATATATATATATATATATATATATATATATATATATATATATATATGTAGGTCTTGGTGTATTGGGTCTTGTCGTGTAAGATTGAGAATACCTTGCAACATTCAACAAATCTCATCCGTCATCTCAGGCTGTGTTTCAGCTATTCTCCTGGGAGACATACACCAAGACCTACATGCCTTTACCCGTGAAAATCTAAAATATATATATATATATATATATATATATATATATATATATATATATATATGTAGGTCTTGGTGTATTCAGATTCTTCTCCCATGAAGGATTGAGAATACCTTGGCAGCGTTTGAAATCTCATCGTCATCTTCTGGTGTCTTCAGCTTAGTTCTCCTGGAGGCTGAAGACACCATGAAATGACTGAATAGACCCCATCAAAATATTCAAATCTCAATCTGGACAAACGAATACACCAAGACCTACATACCTTTACCCATGAAATCTCGAAAACATATATATATATATATATATATATATATATATATATAAAATCTGCATTCATGTTTATGAAAAAATCTATTTTCTGAAGGAATTTCTATTTGAAACAGTCCCAGTGATCACAACACATTCTTTATTCATGTCTTTTAAGTTTTAAATAAACTTCCTAATGTGTAAAGATTTACCAACATAAAACAAAGATTGGTAACTTGATCTGAATTTTTCCTACAAATCAAATTGGTGTATCTGCAGCACTAGGTGTAATACCTCAAATATTATAATGCATTTATGAAATCAGAAATATTAGACTATTTTCAAAACTATTTTATTTGCCAAGGTATCTTATTTCAGAGAGCAGCACCTCATCATTTTCTGAAATTTTAATAGTCTCAAAATAAAAATATTGATTGTATATATTCAATCTCAGAATTAAACAGTGTATAATAACATTCAAGTTACTTCAGATTTAGAAAATCAGAATTTTTTCCCAGTAAAGTTTTGGGAAAAATGTATAAACTTTGATTCCACTTTGAAAGTTAATTGTTATCATGAACATCACCAAGAATTATATTATTAATTCCTCCTTTCTGCCAGTGGAAAAGAATTATGATGTGAAATTATTTAGAACTCATAAGGTGAAAAATAAGTAACTTATTTTTTATTTTTGTAGTAATAGCTCTAATAATTTATCTGTATTAATGTAATGCATTCAGACCAAGTTTAAGCAAAGTGGATATTAAACAGAATACTGATCATCTTTTTGGCATTTTTATTTGTTTATCACATTTATATGTGATATGACCATTATTAAGTGTTGTACCTTTATTCTTGACTCGTGATGAATTTATCTTTTCTTCTATGTACAATGACAGCATTTTCACCAAGACAAATTCCTTGTGTGTCCAATCATACTTGGCCAATAAAGAATTCTATTCTATTCTATTCTATTCTATTCTATTCTATTCTATGTCAAAAAGGTGACTTTGGATGGCATAAAACAATTAAGTAAAACAATTAAGTATTTTACTGGTTTTAACAGGCATTTTTAACTGTATTAAGAAATTGTAGTAATTTCGTTTGGTCAAATATTTCCTAACTGATTTAGAAAGTTGGATGGAGTTCAGTATATATTGTTTATGGTAGCTTTTCAATTCAGACAAATTTCCAAACTGTTTAAATGTTAATACTGTACTGAAACAATTAGTGGCAGGAAAGCCTATCCATCTTTCTCTGCCTCATCCTTAAAAAATGGATCTTTGAACATTCCTGATTAACATCTGATAACTGAATATGTTTTCAGTTGAAATATTCAAAGAGAGTGAAATATATCATAAAAAGAATTGCCAGTTCCAAGTCTAGTTCCTATACCTGTTGTCATTAGTTTGCTCTTCTTTCTATTTAATCTTAATCCCATTTTTACTGTGTTCCTTGACTTTTATTACTGCAGCTTGCAGATCATTTGCATTTTCAGCTATCAGAGTTGTGTTATTTACATTTAGTTCAAGTTATTGATATTTATGCCTTCAATTTTAAAACCACACTCATCTTCCAGTCCAGTTTACCTCAATGTATATTCAGCATACATGTTGAATGATATATAGCTTTATCTCATTTCTTTGCCAACCAGTTTGTTTCACCATACACTGTCCAGAGACAACTTCCCAACCTGACCATTCATAAAAACCGGGGGCGTTAAACTCACATCGTCACAGCGGCATCATGTGACGATCGGGATTTTTTTCTCCTTTCACTAAACCAGGCATGGGTGTGGCCAGATGCGGCATGCAGGCCAGGAGTTTGACAGCCCTGATAAAAACAATGACATATTTTGAGATTACTGTGTTTCTAAGCAAATTCCACAGATTGAAATTGTTATGTATGTAGGTTTGAATGTTATTGGTTTATTTGAACTGTCTTGTAAAATGTCAAATGGTATTGGTTTAAATAGTGCGGGAAGAAACCCTGCACTCCCATTGGTTGGCAGCTACAGCTGCAGGCTATAAGAAGCATCCGTAGCCAAGCCAGAACGGGTCTATTCGAGCTGTAGTCACTAATAAAGTCTTTGCTGGAACTCTCGCGTCTGACTCTTCATGCAAACTTAACACTGGCGGCGAAGGTGGGATTCCCTGAAGAGAAGACGACACGATGAACAAGCAACAGGCGAGATGGCTGCGCTGAACACCCCCAGCACCGTTCGATCGGCGACGGAAGACTGGAATCGTATGCGGATCGTTTCCACATGTATCTGGAAGGGAACGATCTCGCCCGGCATCTCGAGAGACGGAAGAGGCGGTCTTTCTCACGCACTCGGATCGGCAGTCTTCAAAAGGCGAGGCGTTGGCGGGAGCAGCAGAGCTGAAGGTAATGGAATGGCCCGATTTAGAAACTTTAAGAGCCCATTATGCCCCACAAGTATCGTGCCTCATTGAGACCAATTTACCGTCGGGATCAAGGGGATAGCGAGAATGTTAATGACTTAGTGGCAAGTTTGGGACATTGGGGGTGCTTGTGACCAACTTAGAAGAGGCCATGCGTGATCGGTTTGTTTTAGGCCTAAAAGATAAGGTCTTACAAAGCAAACTTTTAATGAAACCTAAGATCACGTTTAAAGAGGCCATTGAAGAAGCTGTTTCAGCGGAAGCCACCAAGTCCTCAGCTGCGGCCATGAAAAAGATTAACAAGGCCTCAAGCCATTCTGATGGGGAAAAATCCACAACAGCTCATTCTTGAACAAATAGACTCTGATTCTGATGGCAGTGAGGCAGAGGAGGGATTTTTCAGAATGAAGAAGAAAAGACTCTGGGAAAAACAGGCAAGGATTCTATTGCAGAGGCTGTGGGGACCCCCGCACTGAATGCAAGTTCTTTGACTCCATTTGCCTACGTTGTGAGAAAGCGGGTCACATAGCCAGAGTCTGCAAATCATCCAGAACTCCACCAGTTAGGAAGAAATTTCCTGATAGAGACTTTAAGCCCAACAATTTCCTTGAAAAATGGGGCGAAATTTAGAAGCAAATGGCAAGAATGAAACTCACCAAACAATCACTATTGGTCATTCTTCACCCTTAAAAAGCAGAAAAGTACATGTGAAGGTGTTTATTGAAGGAAGGCCTTGCCAAATGGAAGTGGACTCAGGCTCTTATTTATCTATGGTGTCATGGGACACTATCCACAGACTCTTTCCAAAAATTCAAGCATTTCCAGAAGCAAGCACTGACTCAAAGACTACCAAAGGAACAAGATTCCAGTAGTTGGAGGCGAGA